>CP139509.1:342437939-342794138 GCA_021014915.2 Artemisia tridentata subsp. tridentata | reverse complement strand
GGGTTGGTTGTGTCAAATTTCAGTAATCGTTTCTGAATATAAGTTTCCAATGTTCGGTTCGTAATGTTTTGGTTGTTGATTAAATGTTAAATTTGAGACAACATGAAGTCTCTTCAAAAGTTATAAGATTTATCTTATTTCTTATTTTTATGTTTTCGTTCCGTTCGTTCGTTAAATAGATACTTCGTTTGTTCGTTAAATATATATCTTGTTCGTTAGTTATCGAAATAAATGTATTACGTTTGTTAGTTTCTATTAAATCGGAAGTAATAATAATAATATTAACATTTATAAAATGTTAGGTTTTTGCCCCTAAAGTTTCATATATTGACAATTTATATCCTTGAACTTTTATAAATTTACAACTTTTACCCCTGAACTTTGGTCAAATGACAGTTTCTACCCTGGAGTTTTAAAAATGACACTTTCTACCCTTTTTATTAATCGTTGACAAAAATGATCCTTGATTTAAATAACTTTGGAAAGTTGACAAGTTTGGCCCATAAAAACTCTAGTCTTGAATATTATATATATATATATATATATATATATATATATATATATATATATATATATATATATATAATATATATATATATATATATATTGTGTTTTAAATAGTTGCGATCACCTAGTTTTGGACTTAAATAAAAGCGAGGCGAGGGCTTGGTTTTTCTTCATTCTTTTTCCTACATAAAGTTAGCTGGGTGGTCTCGCTACTGACCAAATTTCATAATTTTTAAAGGTCGCTTGATTATCGAAATAACTCCTAAAAACTGATCGAGTGAAACAATATTTAAGAACTGAAAATAATTAAATTAGTTGAGTTTTTGGTCTAGCGACTTGGCAAACTTTGAGATCGAATAACTTTTTAACCGTTAAACCTTTTTACGATCTTTTTCTTCCTAAAAATAGTTAGCTGGGTGGTTAATAACTTTACTAAATTTCAGATTTTATGATGATCATTTAGAGGTCGAAAATCATGTCCAAAGTCGGGCCGTTGGAACAAAATTTTAGAAACTGAAATAAAAGTCTTTAGTTTAGCGATAAGGGGCAAGTTTTAGGACTTGATATCTTTTTAATGACTTAAGCTTTTTACGAGTTTCTTCTTCCTATATTTAGATAGCTAGGTGATTAATATCTAAGCCAAAAATCAGAATTTTTAGAGTTCAAATGAGGGTCGAAACAGAGATGAGAAGTTGGGCGATGAGACTATGACTCGACCAGACTTAAAAATAACACTTAGGTTTTAGCGATAGACTAGAATCTTTAGAACTCGATAACTTTGTGATGAGTTAACCAATTTACTTCGTTCTTCTTTCTAAATTTAGCTAGCTGCGTGATCTTTTAACGTGACAAAATCCAGAATTTATAGAGTTCATTTAAGGGTCGATTTATAGGCTCAAAGTTGGTGGTCTGGAGACTGTTTTTAGCGATAGAAACAGAAAAAGAAAAGCAAAATGGGTTTTCGAATTTTAGGGTTCCTAACTATGTTTTAATGCATGGTATGATGTTATTAGATATATTAAACTTGTTTTTAACATACTTTATCATTTCTTGATACAAAATAAATAATAATAAGGGTTCGTTTGGTTTTCTGGTCGAACAGAAGAAAAGAAAAGAAAACAGAAAATGTAACTTTTGATCTTGTGGTTTATTAAGGATTAATTAACAATGTTTTTAAGTGTATATGATATATATAAAATGAATGAAAGATAGTAGAAATACTTACTTGACTATACTTGGTCGTTTAGGGATATTTGTGGCATATAGGTTTATTTCTTGAACACCAATGCTTCTCTTTGTTATTTAGGCTTCTTAGAGTTTTCTTAGGCTTATGGGAGGATTGTGGAATCAGTAGTGGTGAAGGTTGGGACTGTTTTGAGGGATTGTCGAGTTAGGGTTTGAAGAAAGAAAAGGAAATGGGTTTGATATTTATAGAAGGATAGAATTAGGGTTTTCTAGGGCTTATGTTGATGTGTTTAATTCTTATTGGTGCCATGTATATGGACAAATGTGAGGAGGAGGGGGAATGATGTGGAGTTTTTATTTTCCATACAAGTGTTTTCAAGGTGATGTCATTGATGATGTGAAGGAGGGGGAATTAAGGAAAGGTTACTTGAGGTAGGTCTTACTTGAGAAATTAATTTAGTTATGGTTTAGTTAGAATTCGACTAGGAGGGGGAAATGGGAGTTCGAATAGGGCTTTCTATGAGTGTACATGGGCTTTAAGGTGGTTGTACTCTAGGGTTTTAGAAAAGTAACTAGTTAGTTTAAGTCTTAGAGTATGTATTTATTAAGTAGAAAATTAGTTAAGGTTTTATTTATATATGTAATTATCGAATTCAATTTAAAAGAAAAGAAATTGACTTTGTACTAAAGAGAGTTGTACTATAAGCTTAGGTGAGTTGTAATTAGGGTTTAGAAATATAGAAATCATAGTTTTAATGTTTCCTTAAGTTATATAATTTTTATGTAATTTTTATTATGCTTAAAATGTATATAAATGGGATTTTAGGATTTTGTGCATTAGGCACTTGTACACTAGGTTTAGAGACTTGTACTAATATTTAATGAGTTTAGAAAAATTTAATTTGTAAGTCTTGTGTATGAAAAACTTATAAATTGTGCTTTAAGATAAATATAATTATGGTTTTAATAATTTTTTTATTTATAAATACTTGATTTTTATGCATAAAAGACTTGTACTTTGGCTTAAATGACTTGTACATTTATATTTTATAAAAATCTTATGCAAATAAATTAGGGTTTATAAATTTAGTTCATAAAATCAAAGTTTAAATGAAATTAGGGTTTTAACGGGAGTTAATATGGAATTAGGGTTTCTGAGCTTTAGTGATTTGTACCTTAGTTGAATGAGTTGTACTTTAGTATTTTCAGGGTTTTGTTACTTACATATGTTGTTATGATAGTTTAGGGTTTTATGGAACTCTATTTGATAATGAACGTTTAGTTTATACGTATGTTAACAAATTAACGTAAAATGATAAATGGGAACATCATAAAGTTTTAGGTCAAAGATGTTTATATAGTTAAATACTAAATCAGTTAAGGTTGAGTTGCGAGCACGTTTATCGATGATGTGATCTATGTTACATAAGATAATAGTCATGTTCAAATAAAAAAAAATTACACGTAGAAAAGGATAAATATTATGTTTATCTTAAAGGGAAATTTTCACAATGGTTACATTGTTAAAACACTGATAATAATAGAAGTTATTGGTGAGTACAAGTTTTAATATTTTTAAAATAGTATTGGTCTTTCCCAAGAAAGATATAAGTACAAAAGTAAGATTTTATAAAGATATTGGAAGATTTTATAGCCGTTGTTCGCACATTCGCACATTTGTTTAAAAAAGACAATTGGGCACGTGGGGTTATTGGTGGGGTGAATTAATGGTTTGGTACTATTTTGTCTGGACACGTGTCACAGTTTTTGTGGATTCACACGTTCGCACATTCGCACATGACTCTTTTGAAAAAAAGCATTATTTTCATACCACTTTTTGAAAAAATTGGTAATTAAATTGTATTTCACCTTTGACAACTTGTAACAACCAAAACAATCTAGATCCATGACAACACGTCAAATAATTAATGCTTGTTTAATTAGGCCTACCTATCACACATTCACGATTGGCGGCTAGTTATAAATTAAAATGTTATATGTCCTTGTAAACATAATATTAAGAGTTAACTTCAAAAATCGTCCCTGTGGTTTACCGGATCATTTGGATTTGGTCCCTATAGTTTAAAAATTCCGGATATCGTCCCTGTGGTTGACGACCCATACGGATCTGGTCCCTTGACCAAAAAATCGGTCAGTTGACCGTTAAAATCTTTAATAATACTAATATGCCGGGGGTATTTTGGGCATTTCACCCATGGCGCCAATTCCTTCCTCTTTTATAACCCTAGCAGATCACATATGGTCCCTATGGTTTGCAGTTTTCTTTCACACAGCAACCCTCTTCTAATTAAAACCTAATTAAGCAATGTCGTGGGAATGGAGGGTCCGAAAAAAGGGTTCATCTTCTAATCCATACGATGATTATAGTAAGTAATCCTTTTTTTTTGCAATTGGATACAATGTAACACCTATTGTCTAATTTTATTTGGTATTTTGGTTGAATAGGTAAGTTCCCGACTGTTTTTTGTCTCAAGATTAATCATGGAGGTGAGTTCACAAGGCTACACAAGAGACAATACAAACGGGGGGAGGTTAATTGGATTGACAACATTGATTCAGACCATTTTTCTATTCAAGAGGTTGGGAATATGATGAAAGAGCTAGGGTATGAGCCAGAAGGTATGGAATTGTTTTTTAAATTACCAAACTGTGACTTAGATAATGGCTTAAGAAAATTAGAAAAAGATGATGATGTGTTGCAATTGTTGAAGTATGTAGGTAAATATAAGGTTATTGATCTATATGTTCTTAACTGTGTTAAAAGTAAGGATCCTAAGTTTGTAGAAAATGTTAGTGATAATAGGGATGAGGTACTAGAGACTGTTGAAACAGATGTTAGTGAGGATGAGTGGTTGAAGGATTGTTTAAATAAGGTTGGAAGGGTGAAAAACAATGTAGGCCAGTCAATTGGTGAGAGTGACCATAGTTCAGATAGTTACCATAGTTCAGATAGTCACAGTGATGATAGTGACAGTGATGATAGTGATTTTATAGTTGATGAAGAACAATTGGTGAATGAAGTTGAGGTTGACATGGCTGAGTTTAGGTGTAACATAGACACAAATGTAGAATGGGTTGAATCTGTAGCTACTGTAGCAAAAGATGATGAGGTGGTACATGATGAATATGTTGATTATGAGGAGTTAGTTAGTGGTAGTGACTCAGATGTTGAGTGTGAGAGAACCAATGTTTTCAACTAATAATGAGCCTGAGGGGAATGGGCCAGATGATGGGCCACAAGTTAAGGGTAAGCCCATTAAGACAATAACAGATAGTGGATCAGAAACTAGGTCAAAAAGTGCCGCCACTCAACCTAGTGAACCTCAATGCCCTTGGTCTTTGCATTGCTCTAAGTTGCCAAATGAGGATACATGGCAAGTGAAAACTTTTCTTGATGTTCACAAGTGTTTACAGTCAAGAAATGTTAGCAAATGCACAGCAACCTTCTTGTCAAAAGAAGTTGAGGAAACAATTATACCAAACCCAAAAATTCCTATTAGTGCTCTTAAGGAACAGATGCAGAAAAAGTTAGAACTTGGCATTTCACACCAAAAAATGCAAAGAGCTAAGCAGATGGCCAAAGAGAGAGTCATTGGAGATTACACAAAACATTATGGAATGTTGAGGGACTATCTGATTGAATTAGAAAAGCAGAATCCAGACACAACCGTCAGGATTGATCTAGAAAGACCAAATGACCCCATAAGAGTTATTGAAAGGAAGTTTAGGAGGGTTTACATATGTTTAGGTGCTTTGAAAGAGGGATTTAAGAAAGGAAAGAGAGATTTCTTGGGGTTGGATGGATGTTTTTTGTATGGTCCATTTCCTTGTCAAGTGTTGACAGCAGTAGGAGTTGATCCAAACAATGGGATTTATCCACTTGCTTATGCTATAGTGGAGGCTGAAACAAAAGATAGTTGGAAATGGTTTTTGGATTACCTTGGTGATGATCTGAATCTATTCAGCAACTCCAATTTTACCTTCATAAGTGATAGGCAAAAGGTATGTTTACTAATCTTCTTGTTTTTTAGTTACTTTAAATTTTATTGGTATCTCAACATAAATACTTGTTTTATGCTAGGGTGTGATACCAGCACTTGCAGAAACATTTCCTTCTGCTGAACATAGGTACTGTCTGAAGCATATCTATGATAACATGAAGCTGTCATGGAGAGGAGAGATATACAAAAACTTGTTGTGGAGGTGTGCCAGCTCAACAACTGTTCAGATGTTTGACAGAAACATGGAAGCTTTTAAAGCTCATGACAAAGAAGCCTTTGAGTGGTTAAAGAAGATACCACCACAACATTGGTCTAAAAGTCACTTTTCTGGTAAGGATAATTGGTAATTCATTTGTCATTGGAAATTAGTAGTCTGAAACACTTTAACATATTCTTTAATGTCATTGTAGGCAGGGCAAAGTGTGATGCCCTTTTGAACAACATGTGTGAAGTGTTGAACAGGCAACTAGTGGAGGGAAGGGACCAGCCAATCATAACCTGTTTGGAGTTCATAAGGGAATACCTTATGAAAAGAATTGTAAATGTTTAAAAAGTGATCAGCAAGGCTGATGGGCCTCTTACACCCCATGCTGCAAGGTTGTTCAAGGTGATTGTGAAAGAAGCATCACAACTAAAGGTAACATAACTTGTTTTGTATTCTTTAACTTATTAATTTTCCTATAAGTCAATACTAAATTGTTATACTTGTACAGGTTGAGTGGAATGGTGGGGAATTGTATCAGGTTAATGGTCCTTGGGGTGATCAGTGTGTGGTGAGCATCAAGGATAGGAACTGCACTTGTAGAAGGTGGGAGTTGAGTGGGATCCCATGCAAACATGCAGTTGCCTCAATATGGAACATGGCTACAAATGGGATTGAAACAGCCATTCCAGAATCATATTGTCATCCTTGTCATTGGCTGTCTACTTGGGAAGATATGTACAGCTGCAAGATTAATCCCACAAGATCACCAGACTTTTGGGACAAATGCAATGTTGTGAATACCATTGTCCCTCCTGACTATAAGCCCCAGATTGGAAGGCCAAGGAAGAAAAGAAGAAAGAGTGCTGCTGAACTTGCTGATAACATGGTTCAAGGCTCCAAGCTCAGCAGGAGTGGAAAGAGTATCAGATGCAAGTTGTGTAAGCAAGTTGGGCACAATCAGAGAAGTTGCAAAGCACAAAGGGAATGGGGTAGTTCTAGTGCAGGTGGTGCTTCAAAAAAAAGAAAAGGTGGTTCAACCAAATCTAAGGGTTCAAAGAAGACTGCTATGGGAGCACAAACACAAGAAAGCATGTTGTTTGAGAGTCCAATGGCATCACAATCTGAAGTTGCAGGCACACAGGCTTCACAAAGTTGTGTTTCACCAACAAAATGGACCAAGGCTGCTGCTAGAAGACTTAGTTGATGTTTGGTATTTTGTTTTATGTGTAACCAGACTAAACTTGCTGCTAGAAGACTTAGTTGATGTTTGTTCTTTTGTTTTATGTGTAACAAGACTAAACTTGTGTTATGTTAGTAGTTAAGTTACTAGTTTTATGTCTACTAGTTCTTATGTTAAGACAATGGCCATTAATTGGCATATGTTATGTTAATAGTTCTTATGTTACAACAATGGCCAATTATTGGCATATGTTAAGTTTCTGCAAAAGAGTAATGGTATTGCATTTTCCATGTGTGCAAAATTGATTCATTTGGACACTAATGCAGGTTTGACTGGTTCATTTGGACACTAATGCCTTTGCAGGTTTGATTCTTTTAGGCACTATTTTTTTCTCATTGACTGTCAAGTTCATGCAGGTTTGATTCTTTTACATTGAAACATGTGGTCAATTTTGCTATAAATTGACATACTCCCACCCACATTACACACACCCCATCTGATATCCCAACACTCCCTTTAACCATGACTTCCAAGAAGAAAGAAATCATTAACATTAGCAGCAGTGACTCAAGTTTTGAAAGCATTGAAAATGACTCATGGGCAGGGTACTTTCCAAAGGGTTATTGTCAAACTGGTGGAGGTAACCAAAAAGGTGTTGAACCTTAAGACCTTGATAGATCTTTGAGCACTCTTGGATCGTTAGTAATGTTTATGTAATCACAAACACTCTAATAGAAAGTCTTTAACACTTGTATTTTAAAGCGGAAATAAACACAAGCAAGCAAGACACAATTACTAAGAACGATTTGATCCTCTATGGATCTTTGATTAATACTAAAGTTGTTTTTCTAAACTCGTACATAATACATAAAGACGCGTTCCTTTTATAGACAAGGAACCCTAAACCGTTTCACAAGAAACGTATATTCTAAAAACTAAATAAGATATGCACAATACATTCCTAATAAAACTCATGCATATCCTCAAGAATAACAAACTATAATAAGTATACGGAATATCTATATCCGCAGAAACTAAATACTCTAAATAATACTTCGGCAGAAACTATGCTTCAGCAGAATCCATAAGCCTTCAGCAGAATCCGTCAGCAGTAACCATCAGCAGAATTCCCAACAATCCTCCCCTAATCTTGAATTTGACATGGTTAAGTTCAAGATTCTTGATAGATCTTTAACACTTCAGAATAAGAGGATTGACTTCGAACATCAGCAGCAATGAATCAAATGAACCACATCTCTATGAATGGTAAACTTTAAACTTCAGGTCTTTGCAGCAACAAATGACAATTTGTACATCAAAACATATTAGTTTCATACTATTCTCATCACATCCAGGTGTGTTAACTCCTGTGAGAGGTGAATCATTGAAAATAATGGATTTGATGTCTCTTTACCAATAGCCATCACTACTGGAGTAGCCAAATGTTTAAGTTCGAAAACTATGGTACACTGATAACCATCTGATTTATTAGCAAATCAGCAACTATAAACAGATTTGAGATGTCTTTACCTGTAGCCGTTTGCTCAGGACTAGCCAATTCTTTGGTTTCAACTGAACCTTGGTGAATTGAATACCAAATATGGATACCAAGTGTCTTTACCACAAACCATACTTTTGTGGACTAGCCAATTCTTTGGATCCCATAAAGGGTTACATCCATGGTGAATTGAGAACCATTTCAACTCTCAGAACTTAATCATGGGTGAGTTGAAGTACCCTATAGCTTTGAGCAAGCTATTACAGCTATCAACAGATTTGATGTGTCTTTACCAAAGTTGTACCCTTTGGACTAGCCAACTCTTTGATGGACACAAGTCACATCTGGTGAGTTGATAACCATCAACAGAGTGATATACAACAAACCTGCAGAAAAGTTAGTACAAATATACAATTTTTTTTTTTTTTTTTTTTTTTTTTTTTTTTTTTTTTTTTTTTTTTACTAAGAAATAAGAATGAAATAAGAAATAAATGGAATAAAGAAAACTAAGATACAAAATGAATACAAAATACCAGAATCAAGAAGAAGCTGTATGTTGCATAAGCTTGGACTTGATTAACCCAATCAATTGTGTAGCATGAGTCTCATCATTAGCCACTGGATCAGGAGGAACTTCCAATTTGCTTCTAAGCATATGTTTCAGCAGATTAATAGACCAAGGATAATGCTGATCCGAAAACATACACACTCTAATGCCAGACTTTGTTTCAACAACATGCACATTAGGCATAGGGTAAAACCTCCAAGTATCAACCTCTGATGAACTCAAATAAGTACATTTTATTACTATCATTTATCCTAACTATTTGACTTGTTTTATTATATTATGTATGAGGATTGATACTTAATCGTTTACTTTTGTAATTCTCAGGTAAAAACAAGCATTTGGTGAAACTTGGCGATTTTGGATTAATTATGGAGCAAAACATGCAAGAAGTTAAGAGTCTACTGAAATGTACAAGATCAAGACATTCTGCTCCAGATGCGCCGCATCTTGCTTATCACATACGGCGCATCACTATCAATATTTCACCAGATACGATCCAAGATACAAGAAGACATGCGCCGCATCTATAAATGGAGTTACGCCGCATCTTCTGGCGGTGTACGAATATTCCTGAATATTATAATCTTGGACCCCACGCGAAGTTAAGTCAATGCGCCGCATCTTACCCTCAGACAGAAACTATAAATACCCCAAGACCAGACGAATTCGAGGGGCATAATATTAGTTCTGAAGTTTAGACAGAAGACCGAAGTACAGAAACCTAGGACGAATTCAGTCAAGGCAGCAGCACAAGACACACCCAAACGAAGATACAAGAGCTGTAAGAAGGTGCTGCATGTGTTTAATTCATTAAGTAGTTTTGTTTTATTGTGTTAGTAAACTTTAATTCATCAAGATTGGTGGCTTGTGTAATGTGACAACGGAAAGATTGCACTCCCTTAAAACTGCTTTCTCATTAATTAAAGTTTATATGTTGATGTCTTTGGTGACTTTTATTAGTGCATTGATAACCTTTGTGTCTAGCTGAGCGTTGATCGGGTCGCCATGCCTCTGCCCTCGCCTATTTATTAGATCGCCTATGCATTCTATCGTCTGTAGAAAAGTAGGAAGAAAGAGAAATAGGATAGTCATAAGTAATCATTAAGGGTTTACTCGCCGATAAGATTAGAACCAACGAGAAAGGACTTAATCTCGGTGCGTTGCATCGAACTATACACTTCATATAAAACTAGCAATAAAACAAGTGACAAACTACTTATCTATCAGGACAGCCTTCTTATTGTCTCAAGTATTTATCTGTGTACGTGTGTGCTACTTTCTGATTCGTGCCTATTGGTTTAGTTTATTATTTAATTGCAACCAAATCGTGCCAGTCTCTCAGGCTGAACCCCTTTGCGTTAGAATAGGTTGTATAGCTAACTTAATATATTAAAATACTGATTAGAATAACTAGATAATACGTTCCACTCTTAGTGATCGACACTCTATTTACCATTATATTCATACTGACCGGGTACACTGCTCGTTAAGTGTGTGTGTTATTGATAAGTCGGCTAAATATAAATTTAAAACTTGTGTAGGCATTAATACTGCTAAACCGCAACGACACATCGCACGCATCAAGTTTTTGGCGCCGTTGCCGGGGAGTGAATTGTTATTATCTGTTAATTTAATTAGTATTTTAATTAGGTCTTTAATTTTTTTTATCTAACCGCTAATTCTGTTGTGTATTAGATTAATTTGCATTCATTGTAATATTTTGCATATTTTCTGTTTTTGTGTGTTATTTATTTGTTTTCTTTGTGTTTATTTTCGTTTATGTTTTTATTTGTTTTTAATTTTTCGTATTTTTTGTGTTCTGCTATCGTTGTACTGAGCTAAATCGAACGATACGGCGTATCTGATCTCTCAGATACGGCGTATTGCGTTTAATTTTTATAAAATACAACGCGTTTAATTAATTCGATACGACGCATCTTTTCCCCAAGATACGGCGTATCTGTTTTTGATAAATTTTTTTTCTAAACGTTAACGCCATACGACGCATCTGCTTTAGCAGATACGGCGTATCTATTATTTTAATTAAAAACAGTTTTCGAATTATTAAACAGATACGGCGTATCGATTTTTATCGATACGGCGCATCTTCTGAATCAAAAATCTTATATTTTGAAACGTAACGAAGATACGGCGCATTAACTTTCGTTAATACGACGCATTTAATTTTATAAAATATCGATTTTTGATAATTAAAACAGATACGGCGCATTCTAATTTCTAAGCGGCGTATCTATTTTCTGAATAAAAGTCTGATTAAATTTTAACGATTATAAGATACGGCGTATCCTACTTTTTGGATACGACGCATCGTCTGCAGATATCAGTAACTTTAATTTTTTTTGTATTCCGTTTTCGTTGTTAATTTTCTGATATATTACTTTCTCGAGCATACCCTACTGATATTTTTGTGTTGATTTCAGGAAGTGCATGACCAGGAGTTCTACGAAGAACTTGATTCAACCTTTCGAAGATCCTGAACGAGTCTTTCATTCGCTTAAAAGGCTTTTCAACACAAAAAGCTTTGATACTTCAAGTTCATTCGAGCTTGATTATTTTTCTGAAGAGAAAGAGGAAGAAGAAACATAAACAATGGGCGAAAACACAACTATGGAGGAATACATGAACAAAACCCGTGCTGATTACACTTCAGGAGTTGCTAGACCAAAGTTTGATGATAAGTCAAAGTTTAAATTGAAAGGTCAGTTTCTCAAGGAGCTAAGAGAGAATGCTTTCAGTGGATCGGAACATGAAGATGCTAATGAGCATGTTGAAAAGGTCCTCGAGATTGCGGATTTGTTTACTTCGGAAGGAGTCACTGACGATCAAATCATGCTAAGAATCTTTCCACTCTCACTAAAAGGAGCTGCTAACAAGTGGCTAAGGAATGAACCTGCTAGTTCAATCACTACATGGGAAGGTTTGAAGAGCAAATTCCTGAAGAGATATTGTCCACCTGCTAGGACTGCTAAAAAGATGGAGGCTATCAACAGTTTCAAGCAAGAGCCTGATGAAACTCTTTATCAAGCTTGGGAAAGATTTAAAGATTTACTGGTAAAATGTCCTCAACACTATCTAACCCCTATGCAGGAGATAATATTGTTTTATCAAGGATTGGACGTGCCAACTAGACAAATCTTGGACGCTAAGGGAGCTGTGCCTCAAATGAGTGCAACCAATGCTAGGAAAGCAATCCAAGATACTGCTGATCATTCTCAAAAATGGCACGATGGGACCTCTACTAGATCTAAGAGCAGCACTAATTTTGACGGGATTGCTGCTATTCAAGCTCAATTGGATAAAATTAGTAGAGAGATGAAGAAGCGTGATGAAAGAGTGTATGCTGCCCAAGTTGGATGTGAAAAGTGCGAAGGACCTCACTACACTAAGGATTGCCCGAATAAGAATGAAAGTGAGACATTTGAAGAAGCATATTACACCCAATTTGGACAACCATTCCGACCTTCAGGAAGATTTAGGGAAGCTACCCCGGGATTCTATCAAAAGAACAACTTTAATCCCGCTTATCAAGAAAGGAGGCAGACTTTAGATGATACTCTAAAGCAAATTATGGCCGATGCTGCTAAAAGACATGAAGAGAATACTGCTATGATCAAAGAAATCCGAGCTTCAACGGACACTACTACAAGAAATCAAGGAGCTTCGATCAAAGCATTGGAACAACAAATTGGTCAAATGAGCAAAGTTCTTCAAGAAAGGGGATACGGAAGTTTACCTAGCTCAACCGAAACCAACCCAAGAGATCATGTCAAGGCCATAAGCACCACTGAAGAAGTCACTCCTAACATTCCTTTTCCTAGAAGACCGATGAATGGTAATGATGGTGCAAGACCCGATTTTTTTTTTTAATTCTTCAATCAGTTTAAGGAGACTACTAAAAGAAAAGACAAAGATTGAAGAGGAGATCAAGGCTACAATGAAAGAAGAGAGCTCTGCAACCGACTTACATGCCTTGCCTCATAAAGAAAAAGACCCATGAAGTTTTACTTTGCCTTGTTCAATTAATAATATATCTTTCAATAACGTGTTAGCTGACTTAGGAGCTAGTGTTAGTGTTATGCCTCTTAATACATTCACTACCCTAGGACTAAGTAAATTAGCACCAACTAAGTTACTTATTGAATTGGCTGATAGAACGGTAAAACGACCTGAAGGGATTGCTAATAATGTGCTAGTTAAGATTGAGAATTTTATTTTCCCTGTAGACTTTGTTATATTAGATATGCCCGAGGATGTTAAGGTTCCTTTAATCCTTGGAAGACCTTTCTTGTCTACTGCCCATGCTAAGATTGATGTGTTTAAAAGAAAAATCTCATTAAGAGTAGGGAATAATAAACTAGTCTATAAGTGCCAAGATCCTGTTAAAAGCATAATTAGAGGTGTCTATGTGCTAGGATTAAGAGAGCGTATGGACCTCGATCTTGAAGCTAGGCTTATGGGGGAAACATTGATTCAAAACAACTCAACTAATCCTAATCATGAGAACTTTGAGGAATTTATTAACCTTAATGTACCTACCGAACTTAGACGCGATGTTGTTAATGATTCTGATGATGAGTGGTATGATTGCGTAGTAATTAACAAACGTAGGAGAATAGTTGAGAAAACGAATTTGAATAATGATGTGTTTATTGAACTACCACCCCACCTTGCTTATTTATGCCTATATGATAATAAGAATTTCCCGTCTATCATTTTGTCATCTCTGCCCGAAAGGGACAGGACTTTATTCATACAGATATTAAAGAAGAACGGCGTGGAAATTAAGGACGAGCAAGGAGTGTTCAATATTACTGAATTGGCGATGAGGGAGCGCGATGTTTTCGACTCCTTCAACGATCAATATTAAAGAGCTGAACGTGAGTCTAACTTGAAGACTCTGGAATAAAGACAAGTGCTTACCGGGAGACAACCCGGATTTATCTTTTAATTTTCTGTTCTGTGTCGAGTCAGTCAGGCCGCAGAGGATACGGCGCATCTCAATCCTGAGATGCGACACATCTCCTGCACAGGTCATATCTTTATTTTTCTGCATTTTTTATTTTCGACTTTAAAACTTTTTATCAGTTTATTTTAATGCGGCGCATCCCTGGTTAAGGATGCGGTGCATCTTCTATTCTGATCCGTATTTATTCCAGGCTCGATACGGCGTATCTTCTTCAATAAGATACGGCGCATCGACTGACCTGATGATTTTCGTTTTTAATTTTTATGTTTTATTTTATCTAACTACTAATGTATTATGCAAGTTTGAACCTTTCTTAACTTAGGTGTGTTTTAAAGCCTTGGTGGTATTATAGATTCCTGCATTTCCTGTGGATACATCTATTATGAAGCTTAAACGTTCTAATCCACAAGAAAGATGATTTTTGCTCTTATACAAAATGGAGGATCATACCGAGCAAATCTCAGGGGAGTTTTTCTGTTCTAATTCTTTTATTTTCCAGTTTTTAACCTTTTATACAAACAACGAGGACGTTGTTTAACTTAAGTGGGGGGATTGGAGAATTAGAACACTTAACACTTACTTGTCCTAAACTTTCAAAATATGCTTAAAATGTGCTTAATATATCAAAATTTAAATTTTTTAGCATGTTTTTGTTTAAAGTCTAAGTTGCATAGCTGCACACATGACGTTATTTTCAAAAATTGTGATTTTTCAAAATTCACAAATCTATGAGTGTGCCGGTGACTTATAAACTTTAGAACTTGGCTTGTATACTATTCGAGACCACCATAATAAGTATTATTTATATAATTGGAATGACTTGTCTAAATTGGTAAAATTTATAGGATTACACCCAAATAGCCTTATATGTTATGTGTTATTAGCTAACTACACTGGTTAGTTAACCCCCGTATAAACCCTTTTGTTACTCTCATTTTTAGAGTAAGATACCCCTAGAAAAACACTCAGAGCCATTCCTTTCGTTTCTTACACCTTTGTTAAAATGTTTCGTTACACCCTTACACCTTAGCCTACCTTGTAGATTAGAATCCGTTGTTGGTTAATTGCTATAGGCAAAGTGTGTTTCCTTACATTACCTGTGTTCGCGTGCGTAATTCATTATCTATGGTTAGGTCGGGAAATTGCACAATGCAATTGGAGTGAAGGTAAATATTGTATATCTTTGAGTTTATTTTTCGTGTGTTTACTACTTTCACTATTACCGTTATTTCTGAAGTTATGAAAAGTATGGAAAAATTATCCAGAATTATCATTATAGTGATGTGGTGAAATTTTACACATCTATGTTTATGTTTAAAAAAAAAAAAAAAAAAAAAAAAAAAAAAAAAAAAAGAAAAAAAAAAAAAGAAAGAAAAGTTGGATGTTTGTTTTAACCAACGATGTAAAGTTATGTAAGTGGTCGATATCACCACTAGTTGTTGTATATTATATCTATGGATTGAATGGGAGTTGGCCGTTATGGGAACGCCAACTAAGGTTTATTCTTTGATTAAGATCTTGTTGAGTATAATTCGTGTCTACCTAAAGCGTGTGTTTCAAGTATTAAAGCGTGAGTTATTCTATGATATGAGTCTTATTCATGGGATGGTTGGGATAGTGATTAACCACACTTAGGATTTTAATTTATTTGTTTTGTTTATTTTTCATTTTACACCAATTTATATCCCAAATATTATCCATACCCTTTATTATTCTTTATCCAACCAAACCTTTGATTTATTGAGATTAGGGATTTGAGCAATCTTAAGTATCGTAGTCGTGGATTCGGCTATGTATTTATGATTTTGTCGCCCTTTTTGATATATTATTATTGGTGAAGTTTGGACCTATCTTTAGCCTATTCGAGTTAAGGATTTGAGCAATTGCAAGTATCGTGTTCGTGGATTCGATCATGTATTTGTGATTTTTTCGCCTTTTCTGGAATTTGAGATCGATAGAGATTAAGAATAATTAACCCTTAAACCTCAAAACCCTTTTTACCGCTTTAGACTTGTTATTCCTTGGCTTTAGTGGGGAGATGTGTATACTTGCCAAGCTTATGATAGAATATTCGTCACGACTGGACAGTTAAACGATTAGATTTGCTCTTATCAAATTATTTTATCTAACTTCTAATTCGTTAAGTGTTTAGTTGTGTGATTATGACAAAAATGAATACATGCTTAAATATAAAATAAATCCTAATATCTTTTAGGATACATTTTCATAAGATTAATTCTAAGGTTTACTTGGGGACAAGTAAAGTTCAAGTGGGGGGATATTTGATGAACTCAAATAAGTACATTTTATTACTATCATTTATCCTAATTATTTGACTTGTTTTATTATATTATGTATGAGGATTGATACTTAATCGTTTACTTTTGTAATTCTCAAGTAAAAACAAGCATTTGGTGAAACTTGGCGATTTTGGACTAATTATGGAGCAAAACATGCAAGAAGTTAAGAGTCTACTGAAATGTACAAGATCAAGACACTCTGCTCCAGATGCGCCGCATCTTGCTTATCACATACGGCGCATCACTATCAATATTTCACCAGATACGATCCAAGATACAAGAGGACATGCGCCGCATCTATAAATGGAATTACGCCGCATCTTCTGGCGGTGTACGAATATTCCTGAATATTATAATCTTGGACCCCACGCGAAGTTAAGTCAATGCGCCGCATCTACTTACTAGATGCGCCGCATCTTACCCTCAGACAGAAACTATAAATACCCCAAGACCAGACGAATTCGAGGGGCATAATATTAGTTCCGAAGTTTAGACAGAAGACCGAAGTACAGAAACCTAGGACGAATTCAGTCAAGGCAGCAGCACAAGACACACCCAAACGAAGATACAAGAGCTGTAAGAAGGTGCTGCATGTGTTTAATTCATTAAGTAGTTTTGTTTTATTGTGTTAGTAAACTTTAATTCATCAAGATTGGTGGCTTGTGTAATGTAACAACGGAAAGATTGCACTCCCTTAAAACTGCTTTCTCATTAATTAAAGTTTATATGTTGATGTCTTTGGTGACTTTTATTAGTGCATTGATAACCTCTGTGTCTAGCTAAGCGTTGATCGGGTCGCCATGCCTCTGCCCTCGCCTATTTATTAGATCGCCTATGCATTCTATCGTCTGTAGAAAAGTAGGAAGAAAGAGAAATAGGATAGTCATAAGTAATCATTAAGGGTTTACTCGCCGATAAGATTAGAACCAACGAGAAAGGACTTAATCTCGGTGCGTTGCATCGAACTATACACTTCATATAAAACTAGCAATAAAACAAGTGACAAACTACTTATCTATCAGGACAGCCTTCTTATTGTCTCAAGTATTTATCTGTGTACGTGTGTGCTACTTGCTGATTCGTGCCTATTGGTTTAGTTTATTATTTAATTGCAACCAAATCGTGCCAGTCTCTCAGGCTGAACCCCTTTGCGTTAGAATAGGTTGTATAGCTAACTTAATATATTAAAATACTGATTAGAATAACAAGATAATACGTTCCACTCTTAGTGATCGACACTCTACTTACCATTATATTCATACTGACCGGGTACACTGCTCGTTAAGTGTGTGTGTTATTGATAAGTCGGCTAAATATAAATTTAAAACTTGAGTAGGCATTAATACTGCTAAACGCAACGACACATCGCACGCATCAACCTCCCATGTGTGTGAATTCTCCCAAAGTGAGTAGCCTTTTCCATTAGGTAAGTAAGAATCAAACAGAACTTGCAGATCTCCCAGTAAGTACAAACCAGCCCCCTGTGGTGTATGAGAAGCATAGTACTCTGTGACCATACCATATAGAGTATGCAAATCTTGCCTATCCACCAAGTGAAGTATTTCTTGCAAGAAATTAAACTCCATATAAGATTGATCTTGCCTATAAATGGTGTTTATCTGCCCATCAGTCAATGTCCATTTGACGAACACATTGTAAGAACCTTCAGGAAAGGTCTCAGAAGAACCCACTTTGATAAAGGTTGAATCAGCAGCATTGAGATCTATATGCTTAGAAGAACTCTCCTTTGTAGTCTTATGTGCCTTAGAAATCTGCTCTCTAGCTAACCTCACAGATCTTCTGATAAGAATTTGTCTGCTGTGAGCCATCCTTTTCTTTCTTCTCCCAGGTATATAGATTCCCATATGACTAACATCTTCAGATGCACCAGAAGCATCTTCAGGAGGAATGGAAGAAGAGGGAATAGAACCACCTGTTGCAAGCAACTTCTCAGTATCTTCTCTGACCTTTCTAGCCTCAGCTGCTTCTAATTCAGCTTTCCGCACCAACTCTGCATTGTAGTTGGAGATAAGAGATTCCTCTTGTTCAGCAGATGCAGAAGAAGGAATGTTAGCATCCTTAGTAGAGGTGGCAGCAGATTGATTGCCTTCAGCAGTTGCCTCAGCAGAAACAGCTTGAGGAAGTACTTGATCTTTATCACCAGAAGATGAAGTACCAAGCTCAGCTGTTTTGGTTCTTTTAGCTTCAGAAGCATCTATACTTGCACTAGGCCTCTTCAATGGAGTTTGAGATGAGGGAATAGCCTTCATAATTTGATTATATGTTTGATGCAAATCAGAATCAGATAAGGCCCATACTTGCTTCTTGGACAAAGCAGAGTTATATACAGAAGTATATTGATGATAAACCACATTCCTCATATAATTCTTGGTTTGTGCCGCAGGCTGAGGTTTAGCTCTCTTAGCTTTATCCTTTTGTGCAGCAATGGCCTTTCTCCTTTCTGCTGCAGCTTTCTTCCTCTGTTGACCAAGAGCTACCATTTGAGCAGCAAAGTTGTTGCTATCAAAATTAGCTCCTAAGATGCTTTGGGCCAAAGTAGGATTGGAAGCAGCTTGTTGAGTATAAGAATCCCATTGTGCATCAGTAAAATGAACTGATTGCTCATCTAGCTCTCTTTGCCTTTTAGGAGGCAAATCGGAAGTAAATTGAGCTGTCATCTTTTGTGCTAGAGCTTGACTCTTCATCATATCTTCATACTCTTTAACCAGTCTAGCTTGCTCCTTCCTTTCTTTTTCACTTACAAGATCTATACCAAGATCTTCATCAATCATCACTCCTTGTTCACTACCAGAGATGTCAACACTAGTAACTTGAGTATCATGCTTATCAGAAGAATCATTCCCAGAGATATCAACAATAGGAACTCTGTCAATATTCTCAGAAGAAGTACCAATAGAAGCATCAGCAGAAACATGGTGAGTGGAAGATTCAACATGTGGAGTAGAAACCTCATCAGCAGTATTCATAGCAAATGATCTCCCAGCAACAAACACTTCAGCAGAAACTTCAGAAGGAGTGACATCAGCAGAAGCCACATTAGTCATAGATTCATCTTGTGCTTGAGCAACATTCAAACTTGGCATTGTAGATTCCTTGCTCAAATACTGTCTTCTCCTCTTTCTACATAACTGGATGTGCTCTTTTTGTTGGGAGGATTCAACAACTTTAGGTGAAGAAGTATGAGTCTGCTGAGCAGCTTCAGCCAATAAAACAAGGTGATCCATATAACTATCCTCCTGCTCTTCATCAGAGGCAAACACAAACTTCCTTTTCTTTTTCTGCCCAAGTTGATCTTCTAATTCCTGAACCCTCTTTCTCAATACTACAATCTCATCACCAAGTGAGGATTTAGTATCTGCAAGCTCCTTCTTCAACTTCTCAATTTCTTGATTATTCCTGTTGAGCAAATTATACAGAGAAGTGAGAGTAATAGGGTCCTCAGCTCCACCAGCAGATGTCTCAGTGGTAAAAGGAGCTTCATTGGGCCTTGCAGAAGAAACATGTATATTCTCAAAAATAGGAGTGCTTTCATCTATTGGGTCTCTAAAAGGGCTAGGTGTGGACAGTCGTGTAGTCTCATCTTCAAGAGGTGTAGGCACATGAGTATCATGAGACTGAATTGTCTCCTCAACCTCAGGAACAAGCTCATCAGGAGCTTCATGAGTTTGTGTTGGAATAGGACTGGGTGAAACATGTACAGGTGAAGGCGTAGGTTGGTCAGGAGAAACAATGGATGCTTCAGCAGTTGTGGATGGACCAACATCCCTTTCCACTGATGGATTACCATCAGCAGGAACACTTGGAATTGATGGAGTACCATCATCAGCAGCATTGGGAGATAGTGGAGCATCAGCAGCATTACCCTCATTAGCATCATCATTGCCATGAGGCAACATAGCTGGTAGCAGAGGGTGATGTTCTCCAACATAGTGAGTTTTCATCGAAGCAAACAACTTAGCACTAAGGGCTCCTATGGGATAATGGCCTCTATCTTGGGTATTGATGTCTAATATTTTCTGAAGAAACCTAGGGTACATGAGAAACTTATGCTTTTTCTTTTGTATATTTTCTACCATATTATCAAAAATAAACTTAGAAAAATTATAAGTTAAACCCTGTGGAGAACATACTATACCACAACCCAATTGGGTAGAGAATTGATCCCATCCTCCAGACTTGTTGCTGATGCACTGAAGCAATGTGTGCACCAAAAACCTCCACTTGGGGCAAAACTTGTTCTTGAGCCACATAATAGTATCCAAACTTTGATAACCAGCAGCTCTCAGCCCAGCAAGTATCTCTTCAGTGTTGGTGTGATATACACCATCTTCATCATCCAGTTGCAATCTTTCCCTAATCAAAGCTTCAGTCACAACATACTCTGCTCCATCAATCTTTGCAACAATCTCTGTATCAGAACGTTTCTCAGCAGATGCCCAAAATTGCTTCACCAAAGATTCGTGTACTACATCCGGATAATGAGTCAAAGCAAAATGAATCTTGGAACGCTTCAAGAAATCAACCATAGGGTCATACATTTCATGTCCCTTCGCTTTTCCTAGAAAGGCAACTTTATTGTGATCCTTCTTAAATTGTAGGGCCTCCATTGAAGAAATTATGAGAGATATGGTATGAATCAAGTCAATGGAGAATAGGTTTAGATTGCTTGAAGAGGGAATAAGTTGTTTTGGGCGAAGATTATATGAGTAGGTTATAAATAGAAGTTACCCAATTATGGTCAAAATTTATCGGAACTAATTGTTGACCGTATCTGACGTGTAAAGTAACTTTCACCATTCAAAATCAACCCTTCAGCAGAAATGACGGTCAATCTGCTGAAGTGAGAAGTCAATCAGCAGAAACAACTCAAGAGTAATAATATCTTCAGTAAAGATCTTGAGTTTTAATTTGCCACCCAACTCGCATTAATTACCATTAACACTTGACTTCGCCTATAAAATAACCCCAAATCACAATCCGCACAAATCACTTAACCCTAATTTACCATCAAACCTTCATTCAACCAAGATCACTCATCAACACTATGAACAACCAACCCGAAGTAGTCGATCTTACTTCTGAGTCATCAGCAGACTCAGGAGATAACATTCCTCAATCATCCACACAACCTTCCCATAGAAGGTATGGTATTACCAAAGAACAAGCCCGCAAGAGAAGGCATGATGTGGGCTCATCAAGCAGACCCAACAATCCACCCAAAACTCCATCATCATCATCATCATCTGAGGATAGTCGTCCTTTATTTCGATATCCCTACCAAGATGAGCCTCGAACTTTGAAGTCCCCTTTCCTCCCTTCTTCGGAAGATGATAGTGTGGTGGATCCAAATGATTCACCTAGGGGCTCTGATGACTTCACAGAGCGTCTTGAGCCAATCTTCAATAGATTGGTAAGAGAGGAAGAGGAGAGGGAAGCAGCACCAACCAGGGAAGAGAATCCCCAACCTTCACAACCCCAACCTAGGCCACACACCAGAAATCCACCACTCCCAGTGACAAGGGAGGTGGTTATTGGTCTTCCTGCTCCAAGGACTGGTGTTTCATACCATAGAGACACAGGAAAGGGCAAGGGTGCAGAGGTGACTGGAAAGGGAAAGGGTAAAATGGAGTAGGTGATGATGAGATGTTGCCAAGGACCAAAGATATAAAACTAGGTTCTTCAGCATCTTCAATCATGTCTGTTAGTCTTCCTGGTGCAGCAATAGATGATAGTAACTAGAGTCTGTATAGGTTATCTTGTATAGGATTGGTCTTGTTGAAATTGAAGTTGTTTGTGAAATGTAACTTCTTTGAATGAATGAACAACTTGCCCTTTATTTTGCAATGATTTGCACTTGTATTGTTCTTCAGCACTTCCATTCAGTAGAAACAATGACCATGTCCCATTAAGTAATCTTGATTAACCTCAACTAAGGATCAACAATATCAAGGCAGTCTGCAAAACAGACACATAACAGCAAACAAACCAAACCATACAAACTAAAAATACATTAGTTGATTAGTGTGTTAGCAAACATAATCAATAATCTACAAAATATTACAAAATTTACAAAATTTTACAACAACAATCCTCCCCTGAGGCATATGCCTCCCCTGAGGCCTATGCCTCCCCTCAAACTTTGCATTTAAGGGTTAACCATCCCAATATGGACCACTAACCCGACAAGGGCAAAGGTGTCACAATAATGGTTTCATATCAGAACAAACACAATCATTTGACATTAATAATACAATAGAAATTCAATGGTTACAAAGGATAATCTAACATTTCAAGGGTACAATATATCAATTACTAAGTCTAATCATAAATTCTTCTATTAATCTTCCATAACTAGAAGGGTCTTCTAAATCCATGGTTCTCTCCACTCATGCCCAGCTTCCAAACTAAAACCTGCCGCGGGAAAAGAAACGCGGCTGAGCTACGAGAGCTCAGTGAACAGATATAACGGAAACAAAGCAGTAGTAACGGAATAGTAAAGTAAAAGAAATAATACCAGGTGTAATAAGAGTCAAGAAAAGGAATACAAGAGTTATGCAGACATACCAGGAACTAAGAATGGTTACAATGGTAAATGTAAATGAAACCAGAACCCACCACAATCCCAAGTTAAATCAAGTCAGGTCCAATGTCAGGTCAAGTGTCAGGTCATAAGGTTACAAGGTTTCAGGAAAACAGAAATCCTCTACGAGCCCAAACATATCACATCAAATCAAATCATATATATCAGGGTGTATGGAGGGGTGACCTCAGCATACCAGGAACAGGGTGAGGGGATACCTCCAGGGGTTGGAGTAGCTAGCTCCCAGGATTGTGAAAGACGTGTATCGCACACACTCGTCAGTCACCAGGTATAACAGGTAATATAACAAATCAGGTCAGGTCTAGGATGCATCCATGCGCCCCCGCAGGCCACAGGGTCTTCCTCTACGTAACAAATCAAATCAGGTCAGGGACGGTGTAACCAAATCACTAGGGCTACACACTAGTCATGCCGGTGGTGCATCACAGACATGGACATGAAACCCTCATGCCTAGTGGATGGCTCGTAGTCTCAAACTGTGGGTCAAGGTCAAGTATCAAGTCTCGGGTATTAAGTGTCAGGTGTCAAGTCTCAGGTATCAAAGGTCAGGTATCATATCAGGGTTCATATCAGGGTTCAAGACAGGAGATAAATGCAGGGGTTCATTATCAGGAGGTCAATATCAGAAAGGTTAAATACTAGAAGGTCAATACCAGAAGGTTCATAATAGTTTATTAAAAGAAATCCTTTTTACATGGTTTTAATAAAATGATCGGTAGAACAGTTTTCATAATAAAAGTCTTTTAAGGAAATGTTCAAAACCTCTTCATATATAACTAAAAGTAGTTCTAAAAATCCTATGAACCTTCAAGTACCCAAAGTCTTAATTATTCAGGTTACCAGTGGTGAACAAGTCAGGTCAAGTATCGGAAGAAAACATAGCAGGGTTCAGGTAAGAGGTTCAAGGCAAGAGTTCAAGTAGAGGTTCAAGTCAAATGGTTCGTAATCAAGTGTATCAAGGTTCAAGTTCAGGTTTATGACAAGGTTCAAGACAAAGGTTAAAGCAAAGGTTCAAATCTACTGTTCACAATACCAGGGAAGCATAGCCATAAATCAGGAATCAGAAATGAGACGAAGGCTCCTTACAAGAAGAGCAGAATATCTGTACCTTATTCAAATAGCAAGCACAAACACAAGAGTAGCTGACAGGGATCAAGATCACTCCCTCCTTGAACCTAAAGGAGTAGAAGACAAAAATACGAAAGGGGTTTCAGTTATCTTCCCATTATAAATAACTTCTATTTTTAATAATTCTCTATTTTTAGCAGGTTTCCATAATTAGCAAGATTCAAGTGATATAGTTCAAGTTAAGTCATTAATGTAGGCTTATTATGGAAGTAATATTCATTTTAACAAGCTACACAAGTTCAGGGTTAGTTATGACAAGTTTCATAGTTTAGGGTTTTACCTTAAACATTTATAACATAGGTTTTAAAAGTATCTCGGGGTAATGATTATTACAACATAATTGCCATATACTAATTGGGAAAGAATTATTCATTATAAATAGGTTACAAGGACTAAAGTAGCAACTTTAGATATTCAGGGTATTGTTTGAGAACATTGAGATAACTTAGGGGTAAGAAGTATAAAATCATAAAGTAACCCCATGAATGAATATCCAAAATCTTGATTTCCATATAAACCTGCTACTGAATCAGTTTCATCAACGAACCAATATGCCAACATCATTTACCCCGATTTAATTAGTATTCGTACGTTCATAATTTCTCACGTTTTAATGTATCACTAATATTTTTAACATTCCCTTTGATATAATTTTCATCTGGTTCCTTTATAACTTATTTACGTTTGATCAAATGTAGACAACACATATTTTATATGTATAAAAACCCCCGATCGATTGACACCAAGATATAAACACATCGCCAAATATAAACTAGGCATGATCGGTCTCCATTTTACCATGCACGCGATTACAATTACACATCCAACCCAAAAGCCTTAATCTCGGTTTGATTAGCACACGTATTTGTTTATAACTTGAATGCGCATGACTATAACTTGTAAAATTTTTAGTTCATATCTAGTAACATACTTAAGCCTCGTTAAAATACTGGTCCCTCATAAAACCATTCACGATTTATAGTTTCTAATATATGTATTTTTATGTGACATGATAATAACGATTAGGAAACTCAGCATGTTATCGGATTCATATTGGCATACACGTTAGTGTGTCGAATAGATTGAAAGAAAAACAAGGGTGATGTTGGTGGTACCTTGCTGTTGTACGAGACAAAGAAAGAGAACAAGAAAATGAGGCAACGATCACAACCCCACGAATTCACTACACTGCTGCAGCCCATAGCCCACGAATGAGCACCAATAACCCTTCGATCACTTGGCCTTTGAGAGAAAATAAATAGCAGAACTTGTAGGTGTTTATGTTTCATACCGTGTGAAAAGGAGAAAGAGAGAACCGGATCAATTATAGGGTGCCAAAAAGGGAGGAGCGTGTGAAGTTTTTGGAAAGAAATAATTGTGATAAATTATGATTGATATGCTGATCATGAAATACGGATGTGATTGAGCAAATTAAAGAGTCTTTATCCTCTTTGAAAAGGTGCATGTAGCATGACATAATGGACTAAGAAAATGTAAGAAAATATATGATGGACATGGAGACTAGGAAAGTTTTATTTGTGTAACAAATTTATTTTTAGGCATGTATCATAGTTTGTGTTTTATTAATTGTATTTATTTTCATAATTTATAGCTTAGGTTGTCTTAGTTAATTATATTCATAACTAAAAAAGTTTTAAAATTAGACGTAAATTGGGAATTAAAAATTTAGGGTTTTACAACTCTTCCCCTCTAAAAGAAAATTTTCGTCCTCGAAAATTGAAGTCGCTAGGTTAGACGAAGTCGCAGCGAGTCGCAAAAGATCGTCTCTAACATTCTCACGCTTGAAGAGGTTCTTCCAAAAGGAAGAGTTCATATGGAAATACTGACAAGATTTCAGATCAAATGAATTGTATCAACAGTAAAGGGCTCTACAAGAGTTCAAGATTTATAACTGAAATCAACAAAATGCAAAACGAGAGTCTAAACTTGTCCAGACATCTAATGAACAAGGGCAGAGTATACGCATAGGTAGAATGAACCTAAAATCTCACTAATCACGGATAATCCAACGGAGATCAAATTCTAAACTTCTTAGGTACTTCCTAAGATATCCTATGTCCACAATGAGGGCACGTTATATGGTGTAAGTATTATCACGTTGGCCAGACGTCATAATACTAGCACCACATAAATATGTCTTCATGATGATCATACTTTATCTCAAGTCGTAAGCAACAACTTATCTTAATCCACCTAGTACTTATATTGTCTCAGAGGTCAACTATCTCGATGTCATAGTCAAGAGGGAAAAACAAACTACTTGCAAGAGTATCGGAATCCCATATTGCCTAGCAGATTAAGTACGCCATCCACAAGCGTTAGATCTTCCACAATTCGTCAAAATTTCCCCAGAACAAAGCCATCATCGAACATACGAATAGACACGGAACTGAAATGCTTCTCAGGAACTTAAATCATTAAAGGGTCTTACTACTATATAACGAAGTTTAAGTGAGTCCATCAATTTGGAAGTGAAACAAAATCGTGAACTTGTATCTGGTTCGTCGAGCCTCCTGCAGTTCTCCTTGGAATGTGATGGAGTAATGTGAATTTCTTGACACGGACTTCAAATCCCTTCATCATCCAGTCTGCTTCCGCTCTCAATTCATCTTAGTACAACCAAGGTGAATAGGGAAGTTAGACTGCATGTCTTTATCAGCTCCAGGTTCGCTGTCTTGACTAGATTTTCTTCTTCTGTATCGCCCACACTTCTGCTTTGTAAGGGATTTCTTCACTCTTCAGGGTAGGAATGCTTAATCAACCAATCCCTTATCAGAATAAAATCGAAGTTGACTATCCAGAGAAAGACGGGTCAACAAAGTAAATCTTATCGTTCAAAAGTGAGAGGGAAACATTCTTATACTCATGGTTAAACACCACAAGACTTTTCATAGGGATAGAGAGGGTAAAATGAAATCAAATAGCGTCAGAAGGTTCATAGATGCTTATCAAAAGCAAGATACAATTAACAGAATGTATCAAGTACGTCATCTCCATGGTGATTCTTAGAATGTCTGAAGAGGCATCAAGATGATTAACAAAAGGATCAGAGGTCAGAGTTGAAATCAGAAGATAAGGATCAAATAGTGTCAGGAAATTACTATGCAATTCTTAATGCTTTCAAGATTTATTTAGGTTTCAAAACTTAGGTGGTGCAAGGCATAAGCTTTCAATTTCCAAGAGGGATCTCAAGAGGCTTTAACCAAAATCGAGGCACGGATCAGAGTGATGCGGAAGCAATGTTACTTACATAGATGTCCTAGTCTACCCATTCCTCACCGGTAATACTTAAGTTCCTATGGGGAGATCCTAAAGCAATTCCTCAACGGTTATCTTATGAGCGCCTACAGTGGAAACTTAGTGGTCCAAACTTCACAGGTCAAGGGTAAATGTATTACAAGTCGCAACCTGTCTCTCTGATACCATAAATTGTAACACCCCAACCCGACAAGGGCAAAGGTGTCACAATAATGGTTTCATATCAGAACAAACACAAGCATTTGACATTAATAATACAATAGAAATTCAATGGTTACAAAGGATAATCTAACATTACAAGGGTACAATATATCAATTACTAAGTCTAATCATAAATTCTTCTATTAATCTTCCATAACTAGAAGGGTCTTCTAAATCCATGGTTCTCTCCACTCATGCCCAGCTTCCAAACTAAAACCTGCCGCGGGAAAAGAAACGCGGCTGAGCTACGAGAGCTCAGTGAACAGATATAACGGAAACAAAGCAGTAGTAACGGAATAGTAAAGTAAAAGAAATAATACCAGGTGTAATAAGAGTCAGGAAAAGGAATACAAGAGTTATGCAGACATACCAGGAACTAAGAATGGTTACAATGGTAAATGTAAATGAAACCAGAACCCACCACAATCCCAAGTTAAATCAAGTCAGGTCCAATGTCAGGTCAAGTGTCAGGTCATAAGGTTACAAGGTTTCAGGAAAACAGAAATCCTCTACGAGCCCAAACATATCACATCAAATCAAATCATATATATCAGGGTGTATGGAGGGGTGACCTCAGCATACCAGGAACAGGGTGAGGGGATACCTCCAGGGGTTGGAGTAGCTAGCTCCCAGGATTGTGAAAGACGTGTATCGCACACACTCGTCAGTCACCAGGTATAACAGGTAATATAACAAATCAGGTCAGGTCTAGGATGCATCCATGCGCCCCCGCAGGCCACAGGGTCTTCCTCTACGTAACAAATCAAATCAGGTCGGGGACGGTGTAACCAAATCACTAGGGCTACACACTAGTCATGCCGGTGGTGCATCACAGACATGGACATGAAACCCTCATGCCTAGTGGATGGCTCGTAGTCTCAAACTGTGGGTCAAGGTCAAGTATCAAGTCTCGGGTATTAAGTGTCAGGTGTCAAGTCTCAGGTATCAAAGGTCAGGTATCATATCAGGGTTCATATCAGGGTTCAAGACAGGAGATAAATGCAGGGGTTCATTATCAGGAGGTCAATATCAGAAAGGTTAAATACTAGAAAGTCAATACCAGAAGGTTCATAATAGTTTATTAAAAGAAATCCTTTTTACATGGTTTTAATAAAATGATCGGTAGAACAGTTTTCATAATAAAAGTCTTTTAAGGAAATGTTCAAAACCTCTTCATATATAACTAAAAAGTAGTTCTAAAAATCCTATGAACCTTCAAGTACCCAAGGTCTTAATTATTCAGATTACCAGTGGTGAACAAGTCAGGTCAAGTATCGGAAGAAAACATAGCAGGGTTCAGGTCAAAGGTTCAAGGCAAGAGTTCAAGTAGAGGTTCAAGTCAAATGGTTCGTAATCAAGTGTATCAAGGTTCAAGTTCAGGTTTATGACAAGGTTCAAGACAAAGGTTAAAGCAAAGGTTCAAATCTACTGTTCACAATACCAGGGAAGCATAGCCATAAATCAGGAATCAGAAATGAGACGAAGGCTCCTTACAAGAAGAGTAGAATATCTGTACCTTATTCAAATAGCAAGCACAAACACAAGAGTAGCTGACAGGGATCAAGATCACCCCCTCCTTGAACCTAAAGGAGTAGAAGACAGAAATACGAAAGGGGTTTCAGTTATCTTCCCATTATAAATAACTTCTATTTTTAATAATTCTCTATTTTTAGCAGGTTTCCATAATTAGCAAGATTCAAGTGATATAGTTCAAGTTAAGTCATTAATGTAGGCTTATTATGGAAGTAATATTCATTTTAACAAGTTACACAAGTTCAGGGTTAGTTATGACAAGTTTCATAGTTTAGGGTTTTACCTTAAACATTTATAACATAGGTTTTAAAAGTATCTCGGGTTAATGATTATTACAACATAATTGCCATATACTAATTGGGAAAGAATTATTCATTATAAATAGATTACAAGGACTAAAGTAGCAACTTTAGATATTCAGGGTATTGTTTGAGAACATTGAGATAACTTAGGGGTAAGAAGTATAAAATCATAAAGTAACCCCATGAATGAATATCCAAAATCTTGATTTCCATATAAACCTGCTACTGAATCAGTTTCATCAACGAACCAATATGCCAACATCATTTACCCCGATTTAATTAGTATTCGTACGTTCATAATTTCTCACGTTTAATGTATCACTAATATTTTTAACATTCCCTTTGATATCATTTTCATCTGGTTCCTTTATAACTTATTTACGTTTGATCAAATGTAGACAACACATATTTTATATGTATTAAAACCCCCGATCGATTGACACCAAGATATAAACACATCGCCAAATATAAACTAGGCATGATCGGTCTCCATTTTACCATGCACGCGATTACAATTACACATCCAACCCAAAAGCCTTAATCTCGGTTTGATTAGCACACGTATTTGTTTATAACTTGAATGCGCATGACTATAACTTGTAAAATTTTTAGTTCATATCTAGTAACATACTTAAGCCTCGTTAAAATACTGGTCCCTCATAAAACCATTCACGATTTATAGTTTCTAATATATGTATTTTTATGTGACATGATAATAACGATTAGGAAACTCAGCATGTTATCGGATTCATATTGGCATACACGTTAGTGTGTCGAATAGATTGAAAGAAAAACAAGGGTGATGTTGGTGGTACCTTGCTGCTGTACGAGACAAAGAAAGAGAACAAGAAAACGAGGCAACGATCACAACCCCACGAATTCACTACACTGCTGCAGCCCATAGCCCACGAATGAGCACCAATAACCCTTCGATCACTTGGCCTTTGAGAGAAAAATAAATAGCAGAACTTGTAGGTGTTTATGTTTCATACCGTGTGAAAAGGAGAAAGAGAGAACCGGATCAATTATAGGGTGCCAAAAAGGGAGGAGCGTGTGAAGTTTTTGGAAAGAATTAATTGTGATAAATTATGATTGATATGCTGATCATGAAATACGGATGTGATTGAGCAAATTAAAGAGTCTTTATCCTCTTTGAAAAGGTGCATGTAGCATGACATAATGGACTAAGAAAATGTAAGAAAATATATGATGGACATGGAGACTAGGAAAGTTTTATTTGTGTAACAAATTTATTTTTAGGCATGTATCATAGTTGTGTTTTTATTAATTGTATTTATTTTCATAATTTATAGCTTAGGTTGTCTTAGTTAATTATATTCATAACTAAAAAAATTTTAAAATTAGACGTAAATTAGGATTAAAAATTTATCTTTTTGCTATGACCCTTTGCTAATACTTCTCCTTCTAGCCGATTCATTGATTTGAGTAGACCAGGAATTACTTGGACAGCCCTCTGACACATTGGCGGATCATACCAATCCACTAAGCCACAATTTGCAACCTATATACCAATTCCAAAAACTAGGTCAAATTAGCTCGAATTGGGGGTTTTTATAAACTACGAAATTAAAGACTTACACTTTTTCCACAACAGTAGAATCTTCTTCCTGGGTTTGTAGATGTCCATGAAGTTTTGATTGTTGCTTTTGAACCACATTGATTGCATCTAATCATTTTTCAAGTTCTGTGTTTGTTGTTTGTGTTTGTATCGATCCAAAATATAAGAAGAAGAAATATAAGAAGAAGCAACTTAAAAAGACACTATTACCCTCCAAATATTAGCCTAGTCACCACTTAACTTGGTCAACTGACGGATTTTTTGGTCAAGGGACCAGATCCGTATGGGTCGTCAACCACAGGGACGATATCCGGAATTTTTAAACTATAGGGACCAAATCCAAATGACCCGGTAAACCACAGGGACGATTTTTGAAGCTAAACATAATATTAAAATTCAAAGAACAGACACTTGGTTAAAAGAACTACTAAAACAGTTGACAACTAATAAAGATTTATCATATCTCATTTCTCATTATTATTTGCATGGAATCTTTTTTTCATCTTTATGTCTAATAATTTACAAGTTTGATACAATATAACTAGTCATCCAATAACACATATTCTTCGACAAAATAAACAAGATACTTGTTTAGCAAGTGCGTTTTTTAGTGTCTGAGAAAAAATCTACAAGAAAAAAACACATATTGAGAGATGGAAAACGCGAGAAAGGTTGGAGTAGCAGTAGATTTCTCGACATGTAGCCGAGCAGCATTGCAATGGGCTGTTGATAACGTCGTTAGGATAGGTGATCATCTTATTCTCGTCAACGTTCATCCTGAAGGTCACTATAAAGAAACTGAGATGCAGCTCTGGGCACTCACTGGTTCTCGTAAGTTAATTCATTCTCTAACCTATGCATATTTGTTTCTCATCAGATTGTGTTTCATATGTAGGATCACGGTGATATACAAAACTTTGTTTGTTACTATTTTTAATTTTAGCCAAGATCTTGTTTAGCGCGTTTAATTTAGGGAAAATGACAAAAAAAAGCATCGAACTTGACAATTTTTATGATTGTTTGTAGCCAACTATTTTTTTCTTATTGTATGTACTGAACTTTCAAATTTCGATCATTGTGTGTATTTTATGACCATTTTACCTTTAATTTTTTCAAACTTCGAAGGGAAAAATGGTCATTTTACATGGCAAAATAGTCACAAAATACACACAATGATCAAAATTTAAAAGTTTAGTACACACAATAAGAAAAAAAAATGTTGGCTACACACAATCACAAAAAGTGTCAAGTTCAATTATTTTTTTGTCATTTTCCCTTTAATTTACTAGACTGATCATTATTAGTACATGCTTTGATCTACATAGCAGCCGTGACTTTTCTGTCTATGTGTTGTTCTGTTATAGTTATTAGCATGCATAAATACTAATTGAGTTTGTTATGATTCATAAGAAACGTTTCATAGATATTGATTGATCTAGTGCTCTTATATATTTTTCGAAGGAACTTTGGTGTGGACTAGATTAAGGATACGTAGTCAGCTATTTATTGTCCTTAATTAATCTGGTTGTACTGTTTGTCTAGGGCTATATAACTAGTAATCTTTGCTACATATAAAACAAAGCAAAAACCATTTTGTTTATTAACTTTTAAAATAAGAAAAATGAAATTGCAAAAATACAAGTTAAAAAGTTCAAAGCGTTTACTTATTACCGTACGAGACAATTTAAACACCACATTTATGTTTTTCTTTTCAACTTCCCATCTCCATCTTTTTAAAGGTATCTTCTTATGTTTTCCAAACTTAATATAATCACCCGAGATGGTATCAAGGTAAAAGAACCAATAAATAATGTTAAGAGAGAGAGAAAAACTTATAGACCGGCATTATATTAAACCATACACAACGTACAGAGATAATAAAACACACAAACACACAAGATCGAACTGAATTTTATACAAATGTTCTTTTACGTGTTCTCTTGAAATGTTGATATGTCCTTATTTTTTTTACATGCTCCTACTCTCTTTTGCCGTTGCTTCATATGCTCATGTTCAATTCCTTGTGATACTCTAATAACTCTTTTGATATCCTTATGTGCATTTTATAATGATGATGAGTTGTAACACCCCGCACCGACATAGGAGCGGGAGGTCACAATCAATGACAAAGCAACTAAACCTGAAGTAACCAGTTGTATTAATAAGTTCATAAAAACCAAAGTATCATCTGCTATGCCACTGTAACGTTTCTGGCCTTTGGCGACGACCTAGGGTCGCTAAAAGTTTTCGCCAAAAGCCCGATATGTCGTCGCTAAAAGTTTTAGCAACGACATGTCGCCGCCAAACATTCGTCGGCATAGGTCCGTTGCAAAAAGTTGTGACGACAACAATCAACGATTTGTAGTGACGACGTGTGGGTCCCACAAAAACTCTCAAGTGAAAGTTTAAAGAAGTGGATCCCATAGACTTTTAGCGATGACACATGTTTACAATTTTTTATCTCTCATTTCTCATAGCTTTATGCTTAGAATCTTATGAACATCTTTTAAGTCTCATAATTTACAAGTTTAACATGGAATGTACGACCTTAAAAGAAGGCCTACACATAATATATAACAAGTCACCCAACCACACATATTCTCCGACAAAACACACAACACCTTTGTTTAGAAAACAGAAAAAAAACATAACAAGTGCATCGAGAGGAAACATCAAGAAAAAGAAAACATATCCAGAGATGGGAGACGCGAGAAAGGTCGGAGTAGCCGTAGATTTTTCGAGTTGTAGCCGAGCAGCGTTGCAATGGGCATTTGATAACGTTGTTAGGAAAGGTGATCATCTTATTCTTGTAAGCATTCGTCCTGAAGGCAATTCTGAAGGAACCGAAATGCAGTTATGGGAGGTCACCGGTTCTCGTACGTCTTTATTTGTTTGTTTCTCATCGGATTATTGGTTTTAGGATTACATATTATTGATTCAATTTGTCATATTTATTATTTGAAATAAACTGAATTTGTTCATGTGATTTGCCCATTTTGACCGAAATCTAGTGTAGCAATTTGTTCTGCATGGTTTTAGCCAAAGTGGACAAACCGTATAGCGGGTTTTGCAGTCAAATATTAAATCACCCGCCACGTACCCTTTTGTTTTGTTTGTGTGTATCTGTGTTATATTGATCATTGGTATGTTATTAATTTCGATGATCATATATTGTTGGAGTTTTCAGGATTTATAAGTATGGACAAATATTTTTGTGATCAACATGTCTTAAGCGATTTTTATCATAATTTATGTAATCTTGCATGTTGATCATGGCTTTGTTCTGTGAGGAAAACTATGTTTGATGTTACTGGATCCTTATTTTGAGGATTTATATTCATAATTTGTGAATAAATTATGTGGTTAATTGCACAAACTTCTGATTAGCGGGTGTTTGAAATTTCTTATTATAACTGCATATAATATTGTTTTGTTTAATTTGAACAACTTCGACATCGTTTTTCAAAATTCACCCAACGGACATAGACTTAGCGGTATGTGACTAGCCTGCAGCCAAAGGGTTGTGGGTCTAAGTCTCGGTTGAGACATGTGTGAGATAATTAGGTGTGTGAATGTTTGCCAAACACCCCCTTATATAATTAGCAATAGCAACTTCAATGAGAATATTGTTTTGTATAATAAGTCTTTATATTTAATCATAGATAATGTGTTACTATTTGAAGCCACAACCTGTGGTGACAAGTATTGATCTAGTGCTCCTGTATTTGAAGGCAATTTGCTTCTAGTAGATTATAGAATTCTTGGCATACCTTTTGTGTTATTAATCTTAATGTTTAATATGACTACATGAATAGTTTTTTGATTCATTAGGATCCAGATCGATAATCCTTTTCTCTCAAGATAAAATTCTATATACACAGCAGATTAAACAACTATGATACATTTTTAGTAGCTAACTGATCTGGAAAGAGTTGACTAACCCACGACTAGCCCACTGAATGGTCTCGATGGTGTCCATGGCAGGCAAAATGGCCAACCTTTAATTCCATTGTTTTCTGGAATGGAGTTTACTCCCCTAAATTTTGTGACTTCTGTGTATACTTGTATCAAATACATAATTGATAAAATGTGAAATGGGAGGTTTCGTGGCAGTCGCGTGCTAGGTTAGTTACAATAATAGGGTTTTTATCCTTTGACAGGTTGTTTCTTTATTGTTTGCCATAATGAAATTTAGTTTCCTTTAGTCATGTGTTAAATATACAAACGGTCATTTGTCACAAATGATTCATATAGCTTCAATTCAATAACTTGTGTTTGTTTAAAATGTTGCTTAGATTTTTATTTAAGCTCTCTAGTTTACCAAACAAAGGTGAAAGTGATTATTCTATGGGCATGATCTCATTTGTTGTTCATATCTCTTATGTTTTTATTTCAGCTTTAATCCCTTTGACTGAGTTATGTGACGCCCATGTCATGAAGAAGTACGGGACTACACCTGATGCAGAAACACTAGAAATCATTAACCTGGCTGCATCTCAGAAAGAGGTAACATTACTTTTACACATATGGAATCACACAGTAGGATACTGAAAGCTTTATCTTGGCTACAGGTTATCGTTCTTATGAAAATATTTTGGGGAGATGCTCGAGAGAAACTATGTGAAGCTGTTGAAAATATCCCACTAGACTGTCTTATAATAGGGAACCGAGGGCTTGGCAAGTTAAAGAGGTAATCACCCTTTTATGGGAAGTTTTTAATTATTTTCTAAATATCTAATATACAATATTGTTGAAGAGGTAACTTAAGCCATTGTTGCGTGAATAAGATTCTTGGCCGTGGGTATGTAACGTATGTTACTTGTATATGCAGGGCTATTTTGGGCAGTGTGAGCAACTATGTTGTGAATCACAGTACTTGCCCTGTCACTGTCGTGAAGAACGCAGCTGCCTAAATCTCATAGATCTACTTAAATGTCATAAAAGTCTATGAACTTTATTTCAAACAATCCATTCTGTTGATTGCATTGTTGTGTTTGCTTTTTGTAGCCATTTGTCTTGGACTCAAATCATTTGTAGTTGGTTTCTCATAAAGGTGTAAATGATGTATGTTTTAGTATGTAATACCCCGTAATATTCCAAACGTATCTTTATACGAGACTATCCCTGTTTTTCATTTACGAACCTTTCCAAGCTTGTTTGACTCTAAAACGTGAAGTTATCTCGCGAAACATGGAATTTGTACACAACGCGTACTGGCACAACCAACGATTTGATTTGATTATTTTATTATTTGTGAGAAACGAGGCATATGAATAGTCGTTTTTATTGGAAATATTATTCTGAGCGCGATGGCGTAATTCTCGTGTCTTGAATCCGCTCTTTACTAGCCTAAATGAGCCTCGAACCTCATTTCGTGATAGATTGCAAAATTACAGTTATGGTCCCTGAACCTAATTTTCACTGCCGCCCCAGTCCCTAGATATTTACACTTCTTGTCCCTGCGTGGGTATAAAAGGGGAACCTAGGGTTTTCTCTCCTATACATCACACACTCACTCTCTCTCTAGGGTTTCCAGCCGCCGCTGCCACTTTTTTCGGCCACCGTGAACACCACACCGCCCCTCAAAACAGCTTTATCTCACCTCTTGTACCCCGTATTCGAAGAACACGCGCCCAAAACCCTCACCACCACTATTATACGCGCCGGAAAACACCACCACCTAATGCCACCGCCGTCATTATTGGTTTGTTGTCATTGGTAGGTCAAGGAAACGAATAGATCGAGTGTTTTGGAGTTGTCTTGGTGTTGTTTTTGGTTCGTGACCGTGAGTAGCCGCCACCACAGCCTCCACCACCGTCGTCATCCTCCTCCTCTCCCTTTTTCTCGACTTGGTAAATAGTGAAAACCGTTTGTTACTTATTGTTTTGATAAAACCGATTGGTGTTGTCGTCATCAGTTTTCGTGGATCTAAAATTTATAATAACGAGTTATTAAGTTTTATGGGTTAAAATACGAAGTAAAACGTGTTATTGGAAACGGATTCGTGTGGTAAGAAACGAAATATTAGGTTGTTAGTTAGTATAGTGACGAGTCGAGTCAACTCGGCTGAGTTGGGTTAATTCAACCGAGTCGACTCAGTGAGTTCGTTATACGGGTTGAATCGATGTTAGTTTGGTCTTGGTTTGAGTGTTGATTTAGATTAGATTAATGATTTGTTTGGCTCGTGTTGTGTTGCGGAAATGGTATAACCGATTGAGTTTGTGGTTGTGGGCATGTGTGGATTTAACGAGAACAACCACAAGATATAGTTGTGTCTCGCTGCCCTTGGTTGAGAAGAACCACCCACGTAGGGTGCGTTCTGTTGCCAGGCTGAGTCCAAAGAGACACCCATATAGGGTGGACTCGTTTGTATTTCATATGTCGAGTTGTGGTCAGTCAAATGGGTACGTTTGTCGTGTTTACAGTCAACCGATAGGGTGTTTAGTTAGTCGCGGATGCTGAACTACTTATTTATTTTGAGTCACGGTTTGGGTTTGTGCTTGATGATTGGATTTGCTTGTTTACTTATTAATGATGTTGTGTTTGGTATTGTGTCGTTACAAGAGTGTGTTTGCGCTTGTATTTGTATTGAGTCTGGAATTGGTTTGGGTTTAACAATCCGTCATAGGGTGTGTTTGAAATTTTCAGTTGGGCCGAGCCCAAGTGTAGTTGTGTTAGTTATTTGGTTTTGGGCCGAAAGCCCACGACAACAACAAAGGGTGTGTTTGGTTAATTTTATTTTTGATGTATGTGATAAACCTTGAAACTAATATAATTTGGTTACTGAGTTACGAAACTAGAGTTATTGGTTTGATGTAGTGACAATTGGTACGTTTCGGACTAAAATGTGGGATTGTGACTTGCTATTATTTGGACAATTGAAGCGTTATCGGATTTACGATATTAGACGTTGGACATATTGGACATTTTGGGACTTAACGATGTAATATATTAAACTCGGAGAGAATTTAATATATTAGACTCGGACCAGACACAAAATATTCAATAAGCCAAAACTAATATATACGCGAATGATAACGAAACATAAAAACTTATGATTACAGAATAGGTTAATTAAAGTCATGACGACTTGGGAAAATTGATTTTTATTTTATTTATAAAACGTTTATGCTTTATACAAATTAAATGAGGATTTAGGGTAAATACCGAAACTACCAATTGATCTATTTTATATTACATAGATAGTTGTTGTCGTTTCCTAGTTTTTCTTTGATTAGTTTGAGTTTTAGTAAGTATTTCTCGACTATGTCGATGTCTATTCCTCTTTGGCGTGAGTTGTATGTTGATGTCTATTCCTCTTTGGCGTGAGTTGTATGCCGAGGTCTTTCCATTTTGGCGTGAGTTGTATTTAGAGTCTATGTCTTCTTACCACACCACATGAAACTTTGACACTAAACTGTTACGAGTAATGATAAGAGTAATCCAAGAAAACTACGACACGTTGTCTTTATTAGACGAAATTATTGTACGAGATGTATTTTAAGATAACCGTATACGTATTAGGTTGCACCGATCTCGTACCGTTGTGCCCATACTGCTTAGTACCGTTGTGCCTATTATTTAGATACCGTTGTGATTAGCTAGATGCCAGTTTTGTCAGTTGTGATCTTTGCATTGCTGTGTCTAAGGTGAGTTCATGGCCCCTACTTTTCCTGGTTTTATAATTGTTTTGGGGGAGAATACATGCTCGTTTTTAACTAAACTCAAAGATTGTTACTTGGATACGCGAATTTTTTACTCAAGTTTTGACTGCTTGGCTGAAATATCTGACCTGGTTATTTGAATGCGTTATGTGTTTACCTGTTTATTGATTGGAACTAAAATTGTGTTTGTGGTTTATGAAACTGTTACGAGAGATGGCTAAGGTCCTTGTTATAGGTCGCAATCTTGTGCGTAATGATTTTGATATGTCGTAATTTTGTGCGTATTGTATTATGTCGTAACTTATGCGCATTTATTATCACATGGTGCTCCTTGTGCACTGTTAATGTGTTGATTTCATGACTTAGCCATCGTAACAGTTAAATTTGCGTGACACTATATGAGTGTATTATCTGTATGATTGATTATGGTTCGAGATGTTTTGATTATGTTATTATTTGCGGATTTGGTTTTGGAACCGTGATTTAGGCAGTGTGAGCCTACGTTGAATTTGACTTGTTTGTGAATGTTGATTTGAACTCGAAAACCTTGTGGTTCAACCATATTGTTTTAAACTAAAACCTATGAACTCACCAACCTCGTGTTAACATTTTTAGCATGTATTTTCAGGTTAAGGCGATAGCTTATTTTTGGAGGCACTTGGAAAGGGACAGGGTCATAGACGACTCTGATATATTTATTTGGGACTGCTTTACTTATTTTATGGGCCTATTTCCGCACTACTTTTGAATAATGTAAATTTAACACTTTTTGTTAATGAGTTTTATTCTAAATGATTGAGGTAAAAACCGTTCTTTGTACTTGTGTTGTAATACTAATTAAGTAGCACCCCAGTGACATGTATGCTTCCGCTGGACCCGATTTTGGGGGTGTTACAGATTGGTATCAGATCTAGGTTATAGAGAACTGGGTTTATTTTCTAAAACCTGGACTATAACCACTTTCATGAAAACTTAACCCTATGACCGCCACGTGCCTGCCTGTCAAGCTGATGCCTCGCGTATGATTTTGTTTGAGGATATAATTGATGAGACGAGTAATGATATATTAGATGAGATGTTCATGATATACTTGACGAGTTGTTTGATGAGATGCTTGATTATATATTTGTTGAGATGTGTGCCTGACTATTGGATATTGTATATCCGCCTGTTTTAGCTGTTCACTATAAGCATTTCCATATGCTTATGCACGCACCGTACCTGTCGCAGAGTTACGCTATTTCCTTGCGTAATCTCATTATTCAATGTCGAGTTTGTACACTTGTCGTGGTTTTGGGAATGATTTTGGATGTAGAGGACATACTACTAGTATAACTAGGCTGAGTATTTCAAAATTCATTGAACCTCGGGTGAATATAGACTGATCACCTATATTCAACCAGGGACAGTGGGACATAGCCTGATCACCAATGTCTGACTCAGAGGTGAATTTTGCAATACTGGGAGTAGTTATAATAGAATTATGTCCAGATTGATTTTTGATTTTGGAAATGGTAAAGTTTGCGTGTGTACACAGACATGGAATATTACTTCCACACACACGACACACTGGCATCACAACACCGCATGAACCGTAATACACCTGGCACCGATATACGTCTCCGTTATATGGAAATCCCTGTTTGTCGCCGTCTGGCCGTAATTTGCATCGGGTCGGGTTAGACCCGATTGGCATCGTTTGAATCCGAGTTACTTATTTGTAACCCCTTAAGAGTGTAATAAGCCGTCTGAGCTTATTGGAGTGTTTGGATTCGATTTTGGCTACGTTTGGATTTAATTTTGGCTATGTTTGGAATTGGTTTTGGCTATGTTTGAATTTGGATCACTGGATTTTGTAATTTTGGACCTCATTCCGGATTTGGAATTGTTATTCGACCTTGTTTTGTTGTGGTCTGGTTATAGTCGCCTCTACCCTAAGCCTTATGCTCAATCGATGTTGTTCAACCGAAGTGGTTCAATCAATGTTGTACCTTCCGCTTTAAGTACTATGTACATTACTAATTCAACCAACTGATTGCTAGTAGCAATCAATATCCTCCCTCAGAGTTGTACTCTGAACTCGCTCAACTCTCCATTTGGCAGAGATTCCACGCCCATCAGAAATTTTAAGACCTTAAGGAGTAACCTAAACTGCGTTCCTTGGGACAACCACCTAATTCTCCTCTCGTCCCTCAGGAATACCAGTTATCTTTGCTAACCTCTTGTAGGATAATAAACTGTTTTGCCATTAATTTACAAACTGCCTTTGATTTTTTTTAAAGACCATTTTGCGGTCATCCTACAAAATGTTTTACTGCTATTTCACGGAAATCAAAATTTTGATCTTACTACCATTTTATAAATGGTGAACTACCTTCCTGTTACCCCGTAAACTGTTCTACAAATCGTTTAGCAAAACGATTTCATAAAACGTTTTGTTGCCTTGCTACGATGTTATGAATCAAACTGAAAATCAAAATTTTGAAGTTGCTACAAATTTTATAAACGATGAATTGTTTTCCTATTATCCTATAAGCCGTTTCATAAATCATTTTGTAAGTCGATTTGCTGCTTTTGCTATTATATCATAAGCTAGACCTCAGGAGCGAATTCCGCACCTCTACCTGAGTAATCGAGTGTGACAATTGTTGGGATAGACACCTCCAGTTGGCCAAATTCTCTTATAACGATACCTACGACTCCATTATTTCAACGGCACCGTACGAGGCACTTTATGGTCGCAAGTGCCGATCGCTGACTGGTTGGGTAGAAGTTGGGGATACCCAACTTACTGACCCTGAACTTGTTCATGAGACTACCGAGAATATCGTTCAGATCAGAACCGAGTTGCAAGCTGCTCACGAATCGTCAAAAGAGTTATGCTGAAAAATGACTTAAACCTCTTGAATTTCCAGTTAAAGCCTATATTATGCTTAAAGATTCACCATGAGAAGGTGTGATACGTTTAGTAAACGTGGAAAGCTTTATCCTCGCTATATTGATCATTTTGAAATCCTTGCTAGAGTTGGACCGGTAGCTCACAGACTCGAGCTACCGTCAGAACTCAGCAGTGTTTACAACGTTTTTATGTGCAATGTGAAGAAATGACTTGCCGATGAGGCAATTGCTATTCCTCCAGGATAGATCCAGATTGATGAATGTTTAAACCTTGTTGAGAAACCTATCGAAATCATGGACCGCGAAGTCAGACGACTTTAGTAAAATTGTATTCCTATTGTCAAAGATCGGTGAACTTCAAGAGAGGTCCTGAGTTCACGTGGGAACGTATGGATGAGATCAAGCGTAAGTATTCTCATTACTTTTCAACCGTAATGAGTCACTTGAATTGAATCGCGAGGTCGCGATTCCGTTTAAGGAGGTGAGATTGTAATACCCCGTAATTTTCAAGACGTATCTTTATACGAGACTATCCCTGTTTTACATTTACGAACCTTTCCAAGCTTGTTTGACTCTAAAAGTGAAGTTATCTCGCGAAACATGGAATTTGTACACAACGCGTACTGGCACAACCAACGATTTGATTTGATTATTTTATTATTTGTGAGAAACGAGGCGTATGAATAGTCGTTTTTATTGGAAATATTATTCTGAGCGCGATGGCGTAATTCTCGTGTCTTGAATCCGCTCTTTACTAGCCTAAATGAGCCTCGAACCTCATTTCGTGATAGATTGCAAAATTACAGTTATGGTCCCTGAACCTAATTTTCACTGCCGCCCCAGTCCCTAGATATTTACACTTCTTGTCCCTGCGTGGGTATAAAAGGGGAACCTAGGGTTTTCTCTCCTATACATCACACACTCACTCTCTCTCTAGGGTTTCCAGCCGCCGCTGCCACTTTTTTTGGCCACCCCTCCGGCCACCGTGAACACCACACCGCCCCTCAAAATCAGCTTTATCTCACCTCTTGTACCCCGTATTCGAAGAACACGCGCCCAAAACCCTCACCACCACTATTATACGCGCCGAAAAAACACCACCACCTAACTCCACCGCCGTCATTATTGGTTTGTTGTCATTGGTAGGTCAAGGAAATGAATAGATTAAGTGTTTTGGAGTTGTTTTGGTTTTGTTTTTGGTTCGTGACCGTGAGTAGCCGCCACCACAGCCTCCACCACCGCCGTCATCCTCCTCCTCTCCCTTTTTCTCGACTTGGTAAATCGTGAAAACCGTTTGTTACTTATTGTTTTGATAAAACCGATTGGTGTTGTCGTCATAAGTTTTCGTGGATCTAAAATTTATAATAACGAGTTATTAAGTTTTATGGGTTAAAATACGAATTAAAACGTGTTATTGGAAACGGATTCGTGTGGTAAGAAACGAAATATTAGGTTGTTAGTTAGTGTAGCGGCGAGTCGAGTCAATTCGGCTGAGTTGGGTTAACTTAACCAAGTCGACTCAGTGAGTTCGTTATACGGGTTGAATCGATGTTAGTTTGGTCTTGGTTTGAGTTTTGATTTAGATTAGATTAATGATTTGTTTGTCTCATGTTGTGTTGCGGAAATTGTATAACCGATTGAGATTGAGGTTGTGGTTGTGGGCGTGTGTGGATTTAACGAGAACAATGATGAAGCGAAAAGTGTACCGCTTTTAGGGGGTCATTTAAGCCCTAAATCGTATTTATTTGATCGAATATTGCCCTAAATCGTTCCTTTTGTCATTTTAGGTACTTTGGAGAAGAAATCTGGAAAAGGAAGCATTTTGGACGTTTTTGGAGCATAAAAGTGAAGAAAACGACAAAGTCTCAAAATTATGCTGGAAAGTACCTTTGACGGCGTCAGGTATTGGTCCAGACGGCGTCATGGCTTGGCAAAAGTGGTGGATATGAAAATTACTCATGATAAGCCAGAGAATTTCACAAGGGAAAATCTGACGGCGTCACCCTTTGAAGTGATCAAGGTCGTCACGGCTTAACTTAAAGAGGGACGGCGTCAAGCTCAATTCTGACGACGTCACCCCTTGATAGGCCAGAGCGGATTTTGGAGCACTAAAGAGGGACGGCGTCAGGAAGGCCATCCGGTAACCCTAAAAGCGGCGAGGTGACGGCGTCAGGATCTACAACGTGACGCCGTCAGCCCTTAAACTCTATATATAGTTTTGCAATTTTTTGTCATTAGTGTGGAACTTATTGTGTGCAACTTTGTGAGGAGAAACCCTAAAGACGAATTTCTGCCATTTTTAAGGGTTTTCATACCCTTGGATCTCCCATGTTTAATTGAAGATAAGTAATCGTTTAATCAATCAATATGTCTATGTGTTGTTTGATTATGTCTTGTTCTTGTCTTTTGATTAACATGCTAGGCTAGATTTATCTTGTGTTTGCTTAGATCTAATGAAACCTAGCTATTGATTATTGGTTATTAGTGTGTTATTAGTTGTTTTTGGATGATTGTTTATCTATGTTAGGCTTAAGAAAACTGGCTAACCTCCTATTCGGTAACTTGCTTGAACGTCTTAAGAAACATGAACCAATGCGTACTAAGGTTTTTATGGTTGTATTTAATGCATGAGCGAATTCTAGTGATCCCATGTTAGGAGCTTCCTAGCCGGCTCGACATAGGAGTGAAGTAGGAGCTTGTAGAGTTGGGGAAGTACGTATGCCACCCCACGATTGGTATTAAGGAATACACCCGTCATCCACGCAATTAATACACACTAATCAACCGGTAAAAGATAGTTATGGAGTAAGGAAATCTAAGTAAACACATTTCTCTCCACATAAGTTTCACAACTCTTTTCATTTTCAGTTATTTTATTTTATTTGCATTCGTAGTAATTTGGGTTAGTTGACTAGCAACTAATTCCGCCCACTCCTTCAAACCCGAGATTTTACTTGCTTTCATAAAAAAAATATATAAAAATACAAAAAGAATCTTCCCTCACCCTTAGACCTACTAAAGTAGTTTTTCATACCTAACGAACACTATTCCCTGTGGAGAACGATCAATCCCCCGTACTTACCACTACACTATACTACATCGGTCAGGTACACTGCCTGGTGGGGTTGTAAGCCTCTTGAGATCCCTCGAGAGGTAAAACCTGTTGTAAGGTTGCAAAACCACGCATCAAGTTTTTGGCGCCGTTGCCGGGGAATAGTTATTGTTTAGGTTGAATTTTTATTTTATTAGGTCTACTCACTAGATTCCTTTCTAGTGGGATTTTTATTTTATTTTTCTAGATTTTCTTTAGTCTATCTTTTTTCTTCGTTTCTTTGTTCGTAACCATTACCATCTGACATCATGGAAGATGGTAATATCCTTGATCCCAACAACCCACCACAACAACCACCACAACCTCCTAGAGCCCGTACCTTAGGAGACTACTCCCGTCCTAGCCACCATGGCTATCGAAACACCATTGAGCTCACTCAAGGAGCCAATGTCACTCCCTTGCGATCCGACACCATCCGGTTGGTGCAAAGCGGATGCGCATTCCATGGACTTCGTTCTGAAGATCCTAATCAACATCTCAAGGACTTTCTCAAAATCGTTGATTCTATAGAACTTGATGTTGCCACTCGAGAGACGACCCGACTGCGTCTCTTTCAATTCTCTCTGCGGGACCAAGCTAGTCAATGGCTAGAGCGTCTTCCCGCAGGATCCATCACCTCTTGGGATGATCTCACCACTCGTTTCCTTGCTCAGTTTTTCCCACCCGGAAGAACTACCAAGCTAAGGAATGATATCTTGATGTTCCAACAACGTCAAGGCGAAACCCTCTACGAGGCATGGACTCGATTCAAGGACTTACTCCAAAAAGTCCCTCACCATGGCATAGAACTTTGGCTCCAAGTCCAAATCTTCTATGACCATATCAATCTCTCCACAAGGCAAACCATTGACCAATCGGCCGGTGGTAAGCTACGTGATCTAAGTGCGGAACAATCATGGGCTCTCCTAGAAGATCTTGCTCTTTATGACAACGAAAGTTGGAGTGATCCCCGTGATTTGAATAAAACGGTCAAGGCAATATCTTTGCCTTTGAACAATTCAAGCATTTCCGACCGTAGGATCATAGAACTTGAAGACCAAGTCAAGTTTCTTACGAAATCCTACGAGGCTCCTAAACTTTCAAGCCAAGTGAACAAAATCACTTCTTCATGTGAATTATGTAGTGGTCCCCACGACACTCGTGATTGCATGGAACTCCCCGAACAAGCTTTTGCGGACTACGCATCCTCGCGTACCGACGGAGCGGGAGGCAAGTGGTACACTTTCAAACCCGAGCCAAACCCCTACGGTGATTCATAAAACCCCTCATGGAAAAATCACCCAAACCTTAGGTGGAAACAAAACCAAAACGCACAACAAACCAATTCTTCAAACCCACCTAATCGTTTCCAATCAAGCGATTCCAACTCGAACCGTACTTTCAATAACAATCCTTCCAACAATTATGGTAGTACCAATAATCTTGAAGGATTGATGTCCAAATTTATAGCATCTCAAGAAGCTCGGATAGCTAGATTCGAATCCGAATTCAATCAACAACAAACGGAGATGACCAATAAAATTGACAACTTATTGAAAGCCCTCAATAACCAAGTGCTATCACCTCCACAAAAGGACGCTAGGAACACAAATAGCGGACCCCAAGTAAAAGACCCCTCTTCATCCAAACATGTCCACTTCGTCAACATTGTCACTATCAAACCAATTGATAGAAATGAGGATAATAGTGAACCTGAGGATGAGGTTAAGTAAGTCGAGGTTGATAAAGAAGTTAGGAAAAGTGAGATTGAAGAAGTAGATGATGATGATGACTACTTCAATAGGCTACCCACTAAGGAAGAGCGCGCATATCATACAGACTTATTCGATGACCCCGAGACACCATACTTCCTAGGTAGACCAATTATAAAAATAGGCGATCCTTCTAATCTCAACATACCATGCAACATCGGACATTTGCATGTGTGGAAAGCTTACATCGACCTTAGATCGCCCATAAACATCATGACTAGAGCCCACTACAACTTGATAATGAAAAAGCAACTTGGGTATAGGATGTTCCCTGAGAAGGGTTGGATGAGTAACTTCACGGGAAGAGTTAAGGGATTACCGGTTTATGTAGGAAACTTCACCTATGCCACCGACTTTGTAATTGTAGAAGATATCCGCCCAATAGTCGATGCATCCTTAACTCAAGTGGTTTTTGGAAAACCATTTGTTGAGGTCTCTAGAATGACTTATGAACCTTCCTTAGGGATAGTTAGATTTAAGGATGAGACCGATGAGGTAAACTACCAAATGCCATATAAGATAGAACAATTCCAACACTTGTCAAATGTTGAGAAGGAGCTTAAGCAAGCGGTCTACTATAGGAATGATGAGGATAGAAATAAAGGAGTAGACTATGTTATGGGAAGGATATCCGGTTTCTACAAGGATTGTTTGAAATTAGGACCGGAGTATAAAACCGGACATGAGGATGACCTAGAAACCGTGACCAATGATGGAATCACGTAAGGTACGTGACTTTGAGTCTAGCTACAAGACTCGTTAATAAAGAAAAGCGCTTCTTGGGAGGCAACCCAAGCTTTATTTGCTTTGTGTGTTTATTTATTTGTTTGTTTGATTTTATTTGTTTCCGTATGTGTGTTTAATTTTTTTTTTTATTGATTCATGTTCAAAACTAATTTGTGAAAATGCTTTATTTTGTTTTTAACTTCGTCTTAACTACATATAAAGGTATTTTGCAAAAGTTAAGTGTAAGGGAAATCCAAATCGGTTTATTAGAACAAATGAACATGAATCATAATAATATTAAATTAACATACATATTAGTATTTGTTTGAGTCAAATGCTTGTATCGAGTCATAATGATGTTTTGCTGGAATTCCAGGAAGTAAGGTATAGGTTTTTCCAAAATTTTTCCGGAAACTTAACATGAGAATTCTGTCAGATCATTTCTGACGGCGTCAGGGTTTACAACCTGACGGCGTCAGGTTTTAATTTTCAGAAATTTTTGAAAGTTTTGTTTTCATAAAAAGTTTTTATTAAATATCTAACTTATAATCTCCAGGAATCTGCAAAACTATCACTCCACAAGCATTATATCTTTATATATAGAATTTATCCCGCCGATGTTATGCAGGTTTTCGTGTTTGTTTTCTCAGGTTTAACAGGTTATTTTGGACAAGGAAATGTATGTGGAATCAAGCTTATGGCGATGCATTAGTCGTGAAGCTTCAACATTACCTTGGAAGAAGATCTAACCTGTTACTTCTTTATCCACCAAACGAATCAGGGGAGTATTTGATTTTATTCTTTTACCTTATTTACTTTTACATTTTGTTATTTGAACATTGGGGACAATGTTCATCTTAAGTGTAAGGGGGGTAAAAGTACGATACTTTAGAGAATACAATTACGCTTGATTTTTGTTTATTTAATAGTAGATGTGTAATAAAACTGAGAGAAACACTTGTTAGGGCAATTTTAGTGCCAAATTTAAAATTTTTTACAACATTTAGGAGTGAAACTTTGATCTTAATGAGCGTCTCACGGATAGGAGTTATATGACTAGCACAGAACCGTACCACTAAAAAAAATTTCCACCCCCAAATATGTGAGGTTCGCCCCTAGAATTCGTAGGAAAAGCATTTATGCTATGATGTGTGTACCGGTAGCACTTAGATTCTAGAACTTGCGTTAGGACCATTCCGAGGCCACAAGTGAGACTACATTCGTGTAGTTAGATTTACTACATGATAAGAGGCATTCGGATTAACCCATTGTTTTACACCTGTGTTTTTGTTATAATTACTTTGGCTACATTGGTCAAGTAATTCTCCCACACCCTTTGCGTTGTACTCATTTTTAGTACACGATACCCCTAGTACACCCCTCAGAGCCTATCTTTTCGTTTCAACCTTTAAGCATTTTAATTAAAGGGAGAATTTGTTATACCCCACTTAAATGTACACCCAAATCGCCTTAGCCTACCTTTTATGCACTCATCTTTAGTGCATTATTGTGACAACATTTGTTTAAACCCAAGTTAATTATCTAATTGATTACATGGTTGCTAAGTCGAGTCATATCCTTGTACATATTGTTTTGGGACGATTGGGACTCATGGGTAAAGTACTAGTGTAATGGAGTAATGGGGAAGAACATCATTTATTACCCCCATATGTGCTAAATATTTTAAAAGTACTCCAAGTGTTTCGATTATCTTAATTCGAGTCATTAGAATAGTTATTTGTAAAGTTATGTAAAAGTTCAAGTGTAAGGGGAATGCAACGCCCCTATGATGTATTATTTTGGATGGTAGGGCAAAAGTGTATGCAAAAAAAAAAAAAAAAAAAAAAAAAAAAAAAAAAAAAAAAAAAAAAAAAAAAATCAAGAAAAAAAAATACAAAAAAAATGAGAAAAAGAAAAGTAGAAAAAAACATACGGACTACCATCCCGTTTCATTTTATGTTTGTTTTATGTTTTTGTTATTTTGTTTTTAGCTTAAGTCGAGTCTAGTCTTGGCTTAGCAACGCCATATTGTACATGTAATTAATCAAGATCTTTAACTCGCCACCAGTAAAATATCCCTTATCCAACAAAACCGTGTTTATCATATCCCTACACCTAACGTTATAACCCGTTTAAAAGCCCTCTTTGATAGTTTATCTTAGGTGGTTACGCCTAGTGGAGGAGGTTTTCGATCCTTTCCCAAGCCTATGGTAATCTATTTGCTATGACAGGTAGTGAGAGATATTATCCGTTTTCATTTATGAGATTTATTTTGATGACACTTGAGAGATGTGAGTATCTAAACACTACTTGTGAGGTGCTAGTATGTAATCTCCGTGCTTATTATGATTAAAGTGGAACGACTAATTGTTGTAATTACTTTTATATTAGCATTAAATGACCCCTAACTTGTATTTTGATTAGAATAAAAGCGCATTTGCTTGAGGACAAGCAAATCTCAAGTGTAAGGGTATTTGATGAAGCGAAAAGTGTACCGCTTTTAGGGGGTCATTTAAGCCCTAAATCGTATTTATTTGATCAAATATTGCCCTAAATCGTTCCTTTTGTCATTTTAGGTACTTTGGAGAAGAAATCTGGAAAAGGAAGCATTTTGGACGTTTTTGGAGCATAAAAGTGAAGAAAACGACAAAGTCTCAAAATTATGCTGGAAAGTACCTTTGACGGCGTCAGGTATTGGTCCAGACGGCGTCATGGCTTGGCAAAAGTGGTGGATATGAAAATTACTCATGATAAGCCAGAGAATTTCACAAGGGAAAATCTGACGGCGTCACCCTTTGAAGTGATCAAGGTCGTCACGGCTTAACTTAAAGAGGGACGGCGTCAAGCTCAATTCTGACGACGTCACCCCTTGATAGGCCAGAGCGGATTTTGGAGCACTAAAGAGGGACGGCGTCAGGAAGGCCATCCGGGAACCCTAAAAGCGGCGAGGTGACGGCGTCAGGATCTACAACGTGACGCCGTCAGCCCTTAAACTCTATATATAGTTTTGCAATTTTTTGTCATTAGTGTGGAACTTATTGTGTGCAACTTTGTGAGGAGAAACCCTAAAGACGAATTTCTGCCATTTTTAAGGGTTTTCATACCCTTGGATCTCCCATGTTTAATTGAAGATAAGTAATCGTTTAATCAATCAATATGTCTATGTGTTGTTTGATTATGTCTTGTTCTTGTCTTTTGATTAACATGCTAGGCTAGATTTATCTTGTGTTTGCTTAGATCTAATGAAACCTAGCTATTGATTATTGGTTATTAGTGTGTTATTAGTTGTTTTTGGATGATTGTTTATCTATGTTAGGCTTAAGAAAACTGGCTAACCTCCTATTCGGTAACTTGCTTGAACGTCTTAAGAAACATGAACCAATGCGTACTAAGGTTTTTATGGTTGTATTTAATGCATGAGCGAATTCTAGTGATCCCATGTTAGGAGCTTCCTAGCCGGCTCGACATAGGAGTGAAGTAGGAGCTTGTAGAGTTGGGGAAGTACGTACGCCACACCACGATTGGTATTAAGGAATACACCCGTCATCCACGCAATTAATACACACTAATCAACCGGTAAAAGATAGTTATGGAGTAAGGAAATCTAAGTAAACACATTTCTCTCCACATAAGTTTCACAACTCTTTTCATTTTCAGTTATTTTATTTTATTTGCATTCGTAGTAATTTGGGTTAGTTGACTAGCAACTAATTCCGCCCACTCCTTCAAACCCGAGATTTTATTTGCTTTCATTAAAAAAAAAATATAAAAATACAAAAAGAATCTTCCCTCACCCTTAGACCTACTAAAGTAGTTTTTCATACCTAACGAACACTATTCCCTGTGGAGAACGATCAATCCCCCGTACTTACCACTACACTATACTACATCGGTCAGGTACACTGCCTGGTGGGGTTGTAAGCCTCTTGAGATCCCTCGAGAGGTAAAACCTGTTGTAAGGTTGCAAAACCACGCATCAAACAACCACAAGATATAGTTGTGTCTCGCTGCCCTTGGTTGAGAAGAATCACCCACGTAGGGTGCGTTTTGTTTCCAGGTTGAGTCCAAAGAGACACCCACATAAGGTGGACTCGTTTGTATTTCATATGTCGAGTTGTGGTCAGTCAAATGGGTACGTTTTTCGTATTTATAGTCAACTGATAGGGTGTTTAGTTTGTCACGGACGCCGAACTACTTATTTATTTTGAGTCACGGTTTGGGTTTGTGCTTGATGATTGGATTTGCTTGTTTACTTATTAATGATGTTGTGTTTGGTATTGTGTCGTTACAAGAGTGTGTTTACGCTTGTATTTGTATTGAGTCTGGAATTGGTTTGGGTTTAACAACCCGTCATAGGGTGTGTTTGAAATTTTCAGTTGGGCCGAGCCCAAGTGTAGTTGTGTTAGTTATTTGGTTTTGGGCCGAAAGCCCACGACAACAACAAAGGGTGTGTTTGGTTAATTTTATTTTTGATGTATGTGATAAACCTTGAAACTAATATAATTTGGTTACTGAGTTACGAAACTAGAGTTATTGGTTTGATGTAGTGACAATTGGTACGTTTCGGACTAAAATGTGGGATTGTGACTTGCTATTATTTGGACAATTGAAGCGTTATCGGATTTACGATATTAGACGTTGGACATATTGGAAATTTTGAGACTTATGGATGTAATATATTAAACTCGGAGCGAATTTAATATATTAGACTCGGACCAGACACAAAATATTCAATAAGCCAAAACTAATATATACGCGAATGATAACGAAACATAAAAACTTATGATTACAGACTTGGTTAATTAAAGTCATGACGACTTGGGAAAATTGATTTTTATTTTATTTATAAAACGTTTATGTTTTATACAAATTAAATGAGGATTTGCGGTAAATACCAAAACTACCAATTGATCTATTTTATATTACATAGATAGTTGTCGTCGTTTCCTAGTTTTTCTTTGATTAGTGGTGCGTGCGTGTGAGTGCTCTAATTTATACCCACGGTATGTCGTTGTGGTTTTAGCAGTATTCAAGTTTTAAATTTATATTTAGCCGACTTATCAATAACACACACACTTTAACGAGCAGTGTACCCGGTCAGTATGTATATAATGGTAAGTAGAGTTTCGATCACTAAGAGTGGAACGTATTATCTAGTTATTCTAATCAGTATTTTAATATCTTAAGTTAGCTATACAACCTAATTTAACGCAAGGGGGTTTCAGCCTGAGAGACTGGCACGATTTGGTTGCAATTAAATAATAAACTAACTAATAGGCACGAATCAGCGAATAGCACACACGTACACAGATAAATACTCGAGACAATAAGAAGACCTGTCCTGATAGTTAAGTAGCTTGTCACTTGTTTTATTGCTACTTTTATATGAAGTGTATAGTTCGATGCAACGCACCGAGATTAAGTCCTTTCTCGTTGGTTCTAATCTTATCGGCGAGTAAACCCTTAATGATTACTTATGACTATCCCATTTATCTTTCTTCCTACTTTTCTACAGACGATAGAATGCATAGGCGATCTAATAAATAGGCGAGGAAGGGGCATGGCGACCCAAGCAATGCTCAGCTAGACACAGAGGTTATCAATGCACTAATAAAAGTCACCAAAGACATCAACATATAAACTTTAATTAATGGGAAAGCAATTTTAAGGGGAGTTGAAGTGAATGATAACATAACACAAGCCCATCAATTCTGATCAATTAAAGTGTACTAATACAATAAAACAAAACTACTTAATGAATTGAATACATGCAGGACCTTCTTACAGCTCTCGTATCTTTGTTCAAGGTGTGTCTTGTGCTGCTACTTCGACTGAATTCGGCCTAGGGCTTCTGTCCTTCAAATATCGTATGTACCAAAAGGCTAACTCTTTCTCTCGTCTGACTTTGGGGTATTTATAGTTTCAGTCTGAGGTAAGATGCGGCGCATCTAATAAGTAGATGAGGCGCATTGACTTAACTTCGCGTGGGGTCAAAGATTAATATATTCAGGAATATTCGTACACCGCCAGAAGATGCGACGTAACTCCATTTATAGATGCGGCGCATGTCCTCTTGTATCTTGGATCGTATCTTGTGAAATCTTGATAGTGATGCGCCGTATGTAATAAGTAAGATGCGGCGCATCTGGAGCAGAATAGTCTTGATCTTGTACATTTCAGTAGACTCTTAACTTCTTGCTTGTTTTGCTCCATAATTAGTCCAAAATCGCCAAGTTTCACCAAATACTTGTTTTTACCTGAGAATTACAAAAGTAAACGATTAAGTATCAATTCTCACAGATAATATAATAAAACAAGTCAAATAAATAGGATAAATGACGGTAATAAAATGTACTTATTTGAGTTCATCAAATATCCCCCCACTTGAACTTTACTTGTCCCCAAGTAAACCTTAGAATTAATCTTATGAAAATGTATCCTAAAAGATATTAGGATTTATTTTTATATTTAAGCATGTATTCATTTTTGTCATAATCACACAACCAAACACTTAACGAATTAGAAGTAAAATAAAATATTTTAATAAAAGCAAATCTAATCATTTAACTGTCCAGTCGTGACGAATATTCTATCATAAGCTTGGCAAGTATACACATCTCCCCCACTAAAGCCATGGAATAACAAGTCTAAAGCGGTAAAAGGGGTTTGTAGGCTTAAGGGGTTAATCATTCTCCTTAATCTCTATCGATCTCAAATTCCAGAAAAGGCGACAAAATCACAAATACATGATCGAATCCACGAACACGATACTTGCAATTGCTCAAATCCTTAACTCGAATAGGCTAAAGATAGGACCAAGTAATCTTCACCAATAATATTATATCAAAAAGGGCGACAAAATCTTAAATACATAGCCGAATCCACGACTATGATACTTAAGATTGCTCAAATCCCTAATCTCAATAAATCAAAGGTTTGGATAAAGAATAATATAGGGTATGGATAATATTTGGGATACAAATTGGTGTAAAATGAAAAATAAACGAAACAAATAAATTAAAATCCTAAGTGTGGTTAATCACTATCCCAACCATCCCATGAATAAGACTCATATCATTGAATAACTCACGTTTTAACATTTGAAACACACGCTTTTAGGTAGACACGAATTATACTCAACAAGATCTTAATCAAAGAATAACCTTTAGTTGGCGTTCCCATAACTGCCAACTCCCATTCAATCCATAGATATAATATATAACAACTAGTGGTGATATCGACCACTTAATACAAAACTTTACATAAGTTGGTTAAAACAAACATCCAACTTTTCCTTTTTCTTTTTCTTTTCTTATTATTATTTTTTTTTTTTTACTTTTTTTTTTTTTTTTTTTTTTTTTTTTTTTAATACTTGAAACATAAACATAGATGTGTAAAATTTCACCACATCACTATAATGATAACTCTGGATAATTTTTCCATACTTTTCATAACTTCAGAAACAACGGTAATAGTGAAAGTAGTAAACACACGAAAAATAAACTCAAAGATATACAATATTTACTTTCACTCCAATTGCATTGTGCAATTTCCCGACCTAACCAAAGATAATGAATTACGCACGCGAACACAGGTAATGTAAGGAAACACACTTTGCCTAAAGCAATTAACCAACCACGGATTTTAATCTACAGGGTAGGCTAAGGTGTAAGGGTGTAACGAAACATTTTAACAAAGGTGTAAGAAATGAAAGGAATGGCTCTGAGTGTTTTTCTAGGGGTATCTTACTCTAAAAATGAGAGTAACAAAAGGGTTTATACGGGGGTTAACTAACCAGTGTAGTTAGCTAATAACACATAACATATAATAGGCTTTTTGGGTGTAATCCTAGAATTTTACCAATTTAGACAAGTCATTCCAATTATATAAATAATACTTATTATGGTGATCTCGAATAGTATACAAGCCAAGTTCTAAAGTTTACAAGTCACCGGCACACTCATAGATTTGTGAATTTTTGAAAAAAATCACAATTTTTGAAAATAACGTCATGTGTGCAGCTATGCAACTTAGACTTTAAACAAAAACATGCTAAAAATTTTAAATTTTGATATATTAAGCACATTTTAAGCATATTTTGAAAAGTTTATGACAAGTAAGTGTTAAGTGTTCTAATTCTCCAATCCCCCCACTTAAGTTAAACAACGTCCTCGTTGTTTGTATAAAAGATTAAAAACTAGAAAATAAAAGAATTAGAACAGAAAAACTCCCCTGAGATTTGCTCGGTATGATCCACCATTAGTATAAGAGCAAAAATCATCTTTCTTGTGGATGAGAACGTTTAAGCTTCATATTTGAGGTATCCACAGGAAATGCAGGAATCTATAATACCACCAAGGCTTTAAACACACCTAAGTTAAGAAAGGTTCAAACTTGCATAATACATTAGTAGTTAGTAAAAATAAAACATAAAAATTAAAATGAAAATCATCAGGTCAGTCGATGCGCCGTATCTTATGGAAGAAGATACGCCGTATCGAGCCTGGAATAATTACGAATCAGAATAGAAGATGCGCCGCATCCTTAACCAGGGATGCGCCGCATTAAAATAAACTGATAAAAAGTTTTAAAGTCGAAAGTAAAAATGCAGAAAAATAAAGTAAGATATGATCTGTACAGTTGATACACCGCATCCTATGATGGAGATGCGCCGCATCTACTGCAGATCTGACAGACTCAATACAAAATCAGAAAATAAAATAAAAGATAAGCATGGGTTGCCTCCCACGAAGCGCTTGTTTTTGTTCGAGTCACGAGCCTGACTCCACCCTTATTTACTGTGTAATAGAGTGTTGTTCCTCCCACTTGGGATCAAGTGCGGGTGATAATAGCAATAAACACGAAAAGAGTGTAAATTTGCTATTAAAGATGGAAGAAATAAATAAAGATCATACCTTGGCAATATATGTACATCTTTCCTATCCTTACCCGGTTTGGTTGATAAATTGGATGACTTGACCACTTCATCTGAAAGAGTAGTATGTTGAGGAAAAATGAGTCTCCTTTCTTCTTGGTTAGTCTCTTTGGTAGTAAGGCGTCCCTTGACTTCCTCAGAAGATGAGAAAGGGTCTTTGGCAAGTAAAAGTTCGAGTTCCTCAATAACCTTCATAGGGTCGAAATCATCATCTTCATCAATCATAGCAATGTTTAAGAGCTCATCACCAAACTCTTCTTCGAGCTCCACCAAATACGGGTTGATCACAGGTGCTTCAATAGGTAGTGTAATAAATTTCATCTCATCATCTTTTTGTTTTGCAACCTGTTTAGGAAAACTAGCAAGATTATTAGTAACGGGATTAATAATATTAAATAAATTTGTACCACTTTGTGTTGTAAGTGACTCCAATTCGTCTCGTGAATCTCTATCTTCAACTAGTGGTCTTGCAATTTCAGCATCGTCCTGAATTTCATCCTTCATCAAGTAATCCCAGATTTCTTCAAAATCCCTCGTTGGGTCAAAATCTGGTTGAGGTATGTCATCATAAACTATGGCGTCAAATGGTTCGAAATCAGAATTAGAATACTTTTCATCTTCATCTGTAGGACTGTCTAATGGTGGTAATACGATTGCAGAATATTCTTCAACGTAGGGTTCCGTATACACATCATCTTGTGCAATCTCCGGAGAAAAAGTACTATCAATAACAATTGCCGGAATTGGTTTCGTGGTATATGAATCTTCTTCATCATTATTTGACATACACCAAGTGTGTCGAAACGGCAATTTGTTTCTTTCTTTCCTTGACTTTTCCTGCCCTAAAATCAAGTATTCTTCCATAGTGATTTCTTTCGTCTCAATGACTTGTGCACCATATCTTGCTCTTTTCCAATCATACACCTGATTATTGCTCAAGGCTCTTTCCTCTATAAGCTTGATATATTCTTCCATTGTAATATCCGGATCGTCCATCTTCCTGAAATAAAACTTACTCGTGCAAAAGAAGAGTGAAACAATCAAAGTAAAATAAAAGTTGCTGATATCTGCTGATGATGCGCCGTATCCAATAAATGGGATACGCCGTATCTTAATTCGTTAAAAATAAATCAGACTTTTATTCAGAAAAGCAATACGCCGCGCTCGATAAATCAAATGCGCCGTATGGGGTTAACGTTTAGAAAAAATTCTTATTAAAAACAGAATACGCCGTATCTTGGGGAAAGATGCGCCGTATTCGAATTAATTAAACGCGTTGTATTTTATAAAAATTAAACGCAATACGCCGTATCTAAGAAAATAGATGCGCCGTATCGTTTATATTAGCTCAGTACAACGATAGCAGAACACAGAAAATATGAAAAATAAAAACAAATAAAAAAAACGAAAATAAACACAAATAAAAGCAAACAAATAACACACAAAACAGAAAATATGCAAAATAATACAATGAATGCAATTTAGCCTAATATACAACAGAGTTAGCGGTTAGAATAAAAATTAAAAAGAAAAACCTAATTAAAATACTAATCAAATTAACAGATAATAACAATTCACTCCCCGGCAACGGCGCCAAAAACTTGATGCGTGCGTGCGAGTGCTCTAATTTATACCCACGGTATGTCGTTGTGGTTTTAGCAGTATTCAAGTTTTAAATTTATATTTAGCTGACTTATCAATAACACACACACTTTAACAAGCAGTGTACCCGCTCAGTATGTATATAATGGTAAGTAGAGTGTCGATCACTAAGAGTGGAACGTATTATCTAGTTATTCTAATCAGTATTTTAATATCTTAAGTTAGCTATACAACCTAATTTAACGCAAGGGGGTTTCAGCCTGAGAGACTGGCACGATTTGGTTGCAATTAAATAATAAACTAACTAATAGGCACGAATCAGCGAATAGCACACACGTACACAGATAAATACTCGAGACAATAAGAAGACCTGTCCTGATAGTTAAGTAGCTTGTCACTTGTTTTATTGCTACTTTTATATGAAGTGTATAGTTCGATGCAACGCACCGAGATTAAGTCCTTTCTCGTTGGTTCTAATCTTATCGGCGAGTAAACCCTTAATGATTACTTATGACTATCCCATTTATCTTTCTTCCTACTTTTCTACAGACGATAGAATGCATAGGCGATCTAATAAATAGGCGAGGAAGGGGCATGGCGACCCAAGCAATGCTCAGCTAGACACAAAGGTTATCAATGCACTAATAAAAGTCACCAAAGACATCAACATATAAACTTTAATTAATGGGAAAGCAATTTTAAGGGGAGTTGAAGTGAATGATAACATAACACAAGCCCATCAATCCTGATCAATTAAAGTGTACTAATACAATAAAACAAAACTACTTAATGAATTGAATACATGCAGGACCTTCTTACAGCTCTCGTATCTTTGTTCAAGGTGTGTCTTGTGCTGCTACTTCGACTGAATTCGGCCTAGGGCTTCTGTCCTTCGAATATCGTATGTACCAAAAGTCTAACTCTTTCTCTCGTCTGACTTTGGGGTATTTATAGTTTCTGTCTGAGGTAAGATGCGGCGCATCTAATAAGTAGATGCGGCTCATTGACTTAACTTCGCGTGGGGTCCAAGATTAATATATTCAGGAATATTCGTACACCGCCAGAAGATGCGGCGTAACTCCATTTATAGATGCGGCGCATGTCCTCTTGTATCTTGGATCGTATCTTGTGAAATCTTGATAGTGATGCGCCGTATGTAATAAGTAAGATGCGGCGCATCTGGAGCAGAATAGTCTTGATCTTGTACATTTCAGTAGACTCTTAACTTCTTGCTTGTTTTGCTCCATAATTAGTCCAAAATCGCCAAGTTTCACCAAATACTTGTTTTTACCTGAGAATTACAAAAGTAAACGATTAAGTATCAATTCTCACAGATAATATAATAAAACAAGTCAAATAAATAGGATAAATGACGGTAATAAAATGTACTTATTTGAGTTCATCAATTAGTTTGAGTTTTAGTCAGTATTTCTCGACTATGTCGATGTCTATTCCTCTTTGGCGTGAGTTGTATGTCGATGTCTATTCCTCTTTGGCGTGAGTTGTATGCCGAGGTCTTTCCATTTTGGCGTGAGTTGTATTTAGAGTCTATGTCTTCTTACCACACCACATGAAACTTTGACACTAAACTGTTACGAGTAATGATAAGAGTAATCCACGAAAACTATGACACGTTGTCTTTATTAGACTAAATTAGTGTACGAGATTTATTTTAAGATAACCGTATACGTATTTGGTTGCGCCGATCTCGTACCATTGTGCCCGTACTGCTTAGTACCATTGTGCCTATCTTCTGGATATCGTTGTGATTAGCTAGATGCCAGTTGTGATCTTTGCATTGCTGTGGCTAAGGTGTGTTCATGGCCCCTACTTTTCCTGGCTTTATAATTGTTTTGGGGGAGAATACATGCTCGTTTTCAACTAAACTCAAAGATTGTTATTTGGATACGCGAATTGTTTACTCAAGTTTTGACTATTTGGCTAAAATATCTGACCTGGTTATCTGAATGCGTTATGTGTTTACCTGTTTGTTGATTGGACCTAAAATTGTGTTTGTGGTTTATGAAACTATTACGAGAGCTGGCTAAGGTCCTTGTTATAGGTCGCAATCTTGTGCATAATGATTTTGATATGTCGCAATTTTGTGCGTGGTTATTGTATTATGTCGCAACTTGTGCGTATTTATTATCACATGGTTCTCCTTGTGCACTGTTAATGTGTTGATTTCATGACTTAGCCAGCGTAACAGTTAAATTTGCGTGACACTATATGAGTGTAGTATCTGTATGATTGATTATGGTTCGAGATGTTTTGATTATGTTATTATTTGCGGATTTGGTTTTGGAACCATGATTAAGGCAGTGTGAGCTTACGTTGAATTTGATTTGTTTGTGAATGATGATTTGAACTCGAAAACCTTGTGGTTCAACCATATTGTTTTAAACTAAAACCTATGAACTCACCAACCTCGTGTTGACACTTTTAGCATGTATTTTCAGGTTAAGGCGATAGCTTATTTTTGGAGGGATTTGGCAAGTGGCAGGGTCATAGACGTCTCTGATATATTTATTTGGGACCGCTTTACTTATTTTGTGGGCCTATTTTCGCACTACTTTTGAATAATGTAAATTTAACACTTTTTGTTAATGAGTTTTATTCTAAATGATTGAGGTAAAAACCGTTCTTTGTATTTGTGTTGTGATACCAATTAAGTAGCACCCCAGTGACATGTATGATTCCGCTGGACCCGATTTTGGGGGTGTTACATAGTACTACTCATGGTTTGTCCTAATATTCATGTTATGAAATATTTATGATTGCATGTTAATAAAAAATGCTTATGATTTATGGTCTCATGAGTAACCTTAGGATATATTTTTCTTTGTTTTCAATCTTGTCGTATTAAATATCCAACTACTTTCTATAATGAGAATTCTTGCACGTTCAACTTAATTAATGGTGCGTTTGGTATCCCCCTATGGGAATCAAACTATGACTATGAAAGTGATTCAATGTGTTTGTTTAGTATGAGGGGGCCCACCACTATGACTATGAAAGTGAGATATATTCCATACTCCTTATACATCAAGAGAGGGTGGAATGGATCTTTCATAGGTGAGGGACCCACCACTACTATCAAACTCATACCCATTGTCATTCATGGTAGCATACCAAACGCACCCTTTAATTAGGGGTGTGATGTCGCGGAGATTTAGTAAAATGGTTTAATTACTTGAAAATGTATCCTACTTGACACTTTTTGTTATTGTGTGTTCTGAACTATTTTTTCTTATTGTGTGTACTGAACTTTCAAATTTTGATTATTGTGTATATTTTGTGACTATACACACAATAATAATCGAAATTTGAAAGTAAGGGTAAAATGGTCACAAAATACACATAATAATCGAAATTTGAAAGTTCAATACACACAATAAGAAAAAAAATAGTTCAGTACACAAAATCACAAAAAGTGACAAGTATGATACATTTTCAAACAATTAACACTATTAAAATACATGCTAGTAAGAAGATAGCATGGCAAATAAAGAAAAAGTTACTATTGAATACAAAAAAACACTCAGATTGCAACACCAATCAATAGCTCTATTTTTTTATCCAAAGATAAGATGTCGAAATAATGTCGTCAATGATTTTCATCGTATTAATCTTAACCACCTGAAAAACAGTTAAATTCCGAGCCCTCCATATCACCTGGATAGCACATAGAACCACAACATTAAAAAAAAAAAGAACTTGTTCCCTCACCCAAATTTAGAACACCATCATCGGCATATCAAGAACATTCAAGGCGCTATCAAGAGGGATCACATCCAACCCCTACCATTTACGAATCAAAAACCAAATATATCGAGTAAAGGTACACAGTGCAAAAAGGGGATCTTCATCTTTAATTTTTTCTTCACAAAATGGACATAAACTTTTGAATTAAAACAGTAAACAATAAATTTGGACCAAAAGTTTTGTGCACGATCATTATAACGCATATAATGTCATACAAAATAGTCTATCGCGCTAGCTCTAAGTTCATGCAACCGAGGCTCGACAGTTTAGTGCGCTATTCTATAGCACATAAATAACAATCAGGGGCCCATAGCGACTGTTTAACCCAATACACTCGTAGTCCGACTTGATATACGCTCGCATTGACCCGTCTGGCCAACCGAACGGGGGAGTCACCCCAATAGATCTATCTATAACAATCGCGCTTCCCAAAGGGAACTAACGGTTCATGAAGGTGGGCATAATAGTAGGTTCTAGGGCTTAGGCTAACTACGCAATAGTTTTGAGAAAATAACAGTAATGTGGTCCATAAAACAATTTGCAAGTTTCTCACCCCATAGTTGTAAAACTAGTATAAGTAAAGTGGGGCTATAAACTCACCTTAATAGAGTGAACAGTGAATGCAGTGAATTCAGAGAGTGTACGGCACCAACACGCGTCCTAGATTAAAAAGTCATGTTTTAGTTCACAGACTAAATTAAGTCTCTACGAAATTTAATTCAAAAGTTTTAAAGTGTTTATGTTGTTGTTGCTTGTGTGGCAGCAAATGAGTTTAAAAATAGTTTTCTAAGTATTTGTGGGTATTGGCTCTTGGAAGTGCTTAAATGAAGATATCGAAGACGTATAAGATTTTGATTGACGATAATCGAAAGACGATGAATGGAAGGGATTATGAACAATATTAGACGTTGTCGAGCTATGGAATGTTATGGCTAAGGATATGTAAAATAGTCGTTATAAAAATATATAAATAGTTATATATGTTTTGAAATGTAAGAAAATTATGTGTAAGTGATGATTTTCATTTAAATGATTAGTGACTTGAGAATTAACGTATAACGGTTGTACAATAAATGTTTTGTTTATCCCGTTTTAAATAAAATATAATAAGTTCATTTATTTAATAGAAGTTGGGCATGACTCGTGTATATATGTTGATTTCTTGGTTGATCACGATTATATGTGTTTAGAAAATATTTTTTCTAAAATTTGTTATAAAAACTTAAGTGTAATTTTGTTATAATTCCGTTTTATGCGTTCACAATTTTGATAAACGATTTAAGTAAGTTAATTGTTCACGAGAGTTTTTATGTGGCAAATGTATAAATGTTTACAATAATGGGTGTATATATATATATATATATATATATATATATATATATATATATATATATATATATATATATATACGGGAAAACATAGCTACATTACAATGTAGCCAATTCCCTACATTTCCTTTGAAAAAAAGGGTAGGGACAGGGGGAAAACATGTGTAAGGGACTTAACGCAGGGACTGAACTGTACATTTTTAAAACTTTTTTCAAATGAAATGTAGGGAATTGGCTACATTTTTAATGTAGCTATGTTTTCCCATATATATATATATATATATATATATATATATATATATATATATATATATATATATATATATATATATATATATATATATATATAATGTTTGTGTCGAAAATTTAATGTTGTCACAAATTGTTGTGAGTTTATGACAAAATTACGCGAAAAGAATATAAGTCGAGATTGAGTTGTGAAATTAATTGATTTCGAGATCACGACGATACACATTTTAAACAATGACCACGATATAAACTTCTACTTGTCGCTTATCGAGATGTATATACACGGCAAAATATATACGTTCCTATCTTCTTGTTGGGCTGTGGCCCAACTTAAGTCAAAGGAGGGGGAAAAATCTGACGGACTGGGCTGGGGTTTTGACCACCAAGGCGCCATGTTGGGCCTGGTGGCTGTAGCTAGCCACAAAAATTATACGCTACTGGACTGGACTACTAATTGGGATGAACTAGCTTTGAGTATGCTGAGTTGGTTTTATATTCGAATATATACACAACTCAAATGGAGTCTGTGTGTTTGCTGGGAACACCAATGTATACGTTCGACACCAAAATGACTCGTAACAGAAAACAAATTTCACGTCGAGGTCGAGTATAATTCGATATTTCAACTCAATGACCTCGAGTGTTCCATGAGGACTACTGGTTCGACAACATAGTTTCACTAATTACGACACACTTAACCAAAGTCTTTATTCAAGACTTGGCATTAGAATGAGTAGGAAAACAACTCAACATCCCCTTTGAGTCCGACCACAAACTGGACAACCAAAAACACACCCTTTTGGGTTTCTTATGAGATTTGAACTCGACAACCCATTGTGGGTTTGGGTTTGAACGGTGCAAAACACACATCCCATTGAGTTCTAATGGGATCAAACTAAGGCAGTCCCTTAGGGATTTGCCTTGAACCAAAGATGATTCGACCACAATACTTAAAACCAACTTTTGACCATCATTTAGGTTGCAAGTGAGTGAGTTGTGAGGGTTGCTTCGCTAGACAGGACAGGATTAAACCAAGGCACGCACACCCTTTATGGGTGGCTGCCTGGTGAGGAGTACACCGAACCACATCACACCCCTTTTGGGGTGGTTTTCCCTCGACTAAGAACGACCACAGCACACCCTATTTGGGTGGCTGTTTGGTGAGGTTCAACCGAACCAAACATATGACATAACACACCCTTGTGAAGGGTGGTTTTACTCGGCTAAAACAGCTTCCATACACCCTTGTGGGTGTGGTTTTTGCTCGCACCAAAAACAACCATGATCATCTTAACCTAGGCCGATTTTTCTATGTTTTAATTACACCAACTTGAGAGGGGTTTTGACACCAAAGTATACACGACACAACAATCCAGGTTTCAATTCGATACCTTTCAACCAAAGTCCCTAAGAATTACTAACCACAACAACACCATTCGACTCGAACCTAGATTGACAACAACAACTAACAAGAATAGATTTCAAGCTAGTGAGCCAATACTTATGTTTCATTAAATCTTGTGAGCCACTAAGAACAACAACAACAACCATGACAATCCACACAAATTTCAATTCGACACAGTGATAATTACAAATACACGCGAGTTAAAAATTAACATAAACCAATCTAATGTTAACCGAATAACAATGAATGGAAATAAAGAGTTTGAAATGAAGAAGGTTTATACCCTTAGAGTGAGTGCGAATCGACAATATGAACCAAGGACTTAGAACACAGAAGCTATTCGAACAACCACAATTCCAACCCTAGTAATTCCAATTCGAACCCCAGCCAATCCACCTCCAACCGAATGTGTTACCTTTCGAACCCCTTTGAATCTTGATAAAGCTTTGAGTGAGTGAGTAGATTTGTGTGGATCGACTGGGTTTGGATTAGCCATTAAAAAGATGAATTTTTGGAATGGTTTCATCATTCTTTCGAACCTTGAAACTGGAAGGTTTTCGATTGAAGCTTCGGTCGTCCTCTGTCCTCATCACCTCCCTTTGTCCATACTTGTTGACCTTTGGGGAAGTGCTTCATGAGAGGGACGGTTAATTCTTGGGTTGGAGATAAAGTATGTGGCGCCATAGATTGATGGTGATGGATCGAGTGGGTTTTCTGGGTAGATGGGAACGCAGACAAAAGAGAAGAAGAGGATAAAGGAAATATGGGAAAACGTGTGAGTGGAGGGGGACGGTGGTATAGGGAAGGGATAAGGAAATTTTATTTAAGGTTTGTTTTATTAAAAGAATGTATAGTGTGTACCCCATGTCCCGCTGAGCTGAGGTGAAATCGGGTTTTCCGGGATTCAATATAAACGTGGAAAATAAATTTCGGAGACGTTTTTATAAAACTGACATAAAAATAGAGTTTGTTGACTCAAAAAAATAAATCCTGAGATTAATTCGTTAGTGATGTGGTGTCGGTACGCGTGTGGTTTCGTTTTTTCCGTAAAAATGAGATAACCTCTCGCTTTTATTATGTTATAGTCTGTAAATGTGAGAATGGGGGAAATTCACTGTTTCTGGTGAGATTAAATAGTTTTGGTGAGTTATTGTGTGTTACAGTGTGCGGGTTTGTTTTCCCATAATAATTATGTAAGCACATAAATGCTCAGTTTAACAGTTTAGTAGTAATAAATTGACATTTATTATTAAAATATTAGTGGGAAAATTATCGTTTGTCACATCCTCCCCGCCTTAGAAAGAAAACCGTCCTCGGTTTTCACTTAGAGTTACCTGATAGATTTGAGAAAAGATGCGGGTATTTACGCTTGATCTCGTCCTCACGCTCCCACGTGTATTCGGGACCTCTTCGAGAGTTCCAACGAACTTTAACAATAGGAATACGGCTTTGCTTAAGCCGTTTAATTTCTCGATCCATTATCTCAACAGGTTCCTCAACGAAATTTAGTCTCTCGTCAACCTGGATTTCTTCCAGAGGAATAGCAAGCGTTTCGTCTAAGAGACATTTCTTCAAGTTGCTCACGTGAAACACGTTGTGCACGGAGCTGAGTTCTTGTGGTAATTCGAGTCGGTAGGCTACCGACCCAATTCTGGTGAGAATTTTGAAAGATCCAATATATCGGGGATTTAGCTTCCCACGCTTTCCAAAGTGAATCACGCCTTTCCATGGCGATACTTTCAACATAACACGATCTCCAACTTGGAACTCAAGTGGTTTTTATCTCTTGTCAGCATAGCTTTTCTGACGGTCTCAAGCCACCTACATTCGGCTCTTGATCTGCACAATCTTCTTAGTAGTCTCTTGTACTAGTTCGGGACCAATGAGCTGACTTTCTCCGACTTCAGCCCAACATATTGGTGATCTACACTTTCTGCCATAGAGTGCCTCATAGGGTGCAGCTTTGATGCTGGTGTGATAACTATTATTGTAAGAAAACTCGGCTAACGGTAGATGTCTATCCCAACCGTTTCCAAAGTCTATCACACACGCTCGCAGCATGTCTTCTAGGGTTTGGATGGTTCTTTTTCTTTGACCATCTGTTTGAGGATGGTATGCGGTGTTCATATCAAGATCAATACCTAAAGCATCTTGTAGTGATCTCCAAAAGTTCGACGTGAAACGACTATCTCTGTCAGAGATGATAGAAAGTGGGACTCCATGTCGTGCAACTATCTCCTTCACGTATAGTCGTGCAAGTTTATCCATGCTATCGTTCTCCTTGATTGGTAGAAAGTGGGCGGACTTGGTGAGACGATCAACGATTACCCAAATGGTGTCGTAACCGCTTGATGTCCTTGGCAGTTTGGAAATAAAGTCCATCGTTATACGTTCCCACTTCCACTCGGGAATTTCAGGTTGCACGAGTAAACCGGATGGCCTCTAATGTTCAGCTTTGACCTTTGAACACGTTAAGCATTGACTGACATAAGTTGCGATGTCAGCCTTCATATTAGGCCACCAATATAGCTTTTCCAGATCAAGATACATCTTGTCGGCTCCTGGGTGGATGGAGTATTTAGACTTATGGGATTCGTGCATGATGAGGTGACCGGATCTAAACACAAATTGTGTTGGAGATACTTTGAGTGTAAACTTAGTAGCACGCAGAATTTACCACCAAGTACTTAGAAGATTTAGTGTTTGGTGATTGTATGTGATCGTATGAATGTAACAGTAAGAATAATAACACACAGTTTTACCAAACAATTTGCTTCAATAACTATGTGAATTACAATGAGATCGTGAAGCTCTAACAATAATGCATGTATTTAAAACTTAACCTAGGATCTCCTTTTATAGGACAAGGAGTCCTTTACAAGTAAACTATTATACGTATCAATCTATACAAATAAGATATACATCATATCTTTTCTATATTTATCCATGCACGATTCAGTCTTTATCTAATAAACAGTACTAACTTCTTATACCAGCAGTACTAACTGACTTAGTACTGATAGTGTATTCTTGAACGATCTTCAGCAGTACTAATTTATGTATGAGCAGTACCAACTGTTAGTTTAATCCCAACAATCCTCCCCTAAACTTATGATTTCTGTGTAAATCAGTAAGTTTTTCGAATTAAACTCCAATGTTGATGATGGGGTGGATTCTTTCAAACACTTATCTTCAATCTTGAATCACTTGAGAATTTTCTTCACATATAATCTTTTGAAGAAACCATAACAGTAAGTACTCCATTAAAATCTTCACAATTATCTCTGATTTTGAGTTGATATCCTCCCCTGAGTTACATAATCATCTTTAACAGCAACGAATTCCTCCCCTGTTTGGAAGAATCTTCACCATCACATGAACTAGAACATATGACATTTAAGCTCAGCCTCCATTATGACAATATGTACAAGTTACCATCAATTCAGTTGTGTAGTTTCAAACTGCTCTCAACACTTCCAGATGTGTAACCTTCTGAGAGAGGTGAATCATAGAGCATAAACTCAGTATGAAACCAAGTTTGAACCATCAGTACAAACTAGTTGAAACTAGCAGTACAAACTGTTGAATTTTTTTTCAGAGATTAGGATAAACTCAATGTGGAGATGAAAATAGTTTTATCCACTTATAGTTTTTAGCAAACTATCAGCTATCAACGGATTTGATATGTCTTTACCAATAGCCGTTTGCTTTGGACTAGTCAACTCTTTACACTTAGATATGGTGAGTTGATGACCATCCAGTTTTTGGTAAACTGTCAACCATGAACGGATTTGATTAGTCTTTACCAGAAACCGTTTGATCTGGACTAGTTGGTTCTTATGTGGATTAGACATGGTGAACCAATTACCATTTGTTGTGTGATAAGTTCTCACACTTGACATTTCTAACCACCATACTTTCCAAAGCATAATCCATATTAAAAAGCTTTCTTAACCTGAAATGTTAGTCCAAAACCAAAGAAAACACAATACAAAATATTTTCTTTTAACAGTTATCACATATGACTAACAAATGTCCATAAGCAGTACCTAAAAACAATCAAGCAGTACAAACTATACAAATAGCACAACTAGCAGTACAAAAACAAAAACACTTAGACATTAATCTTTTGAAGGATTAAGCATCCCAATACCTGTTACCAAGTACTGAAACCTTCCTACATCAAAACCTTTTGTTAATAAATCAGCAAAGTTGTCATCAGTATGTATTTTAACAACTTTTACTAACCTCTTTTCAACACAGTCTCTTATAAAATGATGTCTAATTTCAATGTGTTTTGTTTTTGAATGTTGAACTGGATTTTTAATAATACACAAAGTACTGCTATTGTCTATGTGTATAATTGTGTTTAAGAAATTGTACCTATAATCAAGCATCTGATTTTGTATCCAAAGAACTTGAGCACAACAACTTGCTGCAGCCACATATTCAACCTCAGTAGTAGAAGTGGCCACTGATCCGTGCTAAGGTGTATATATAAATAATATCAGACGGATACACGTGAATAAAGACAAATCAACCCTTTAGGAAAAAGGTTAACTTGCAAAAACTCACCTTTGTGATATGTGTGATGCCAGGTAAGTGATTACCCGGGTCGTGTCCCAACGAGGTGTGAATGGGTGATATCGTTTAAGGTTTGGAATTAGAGTGACTGATTAGTGGGATAAGGAATTTTGATTTTGTTTATTCTAATTGAGAAACAAATTCTCAAGGAAAATTAAAATCTAAACAAATTATATTAAAAACGCGTTACGGGAATTATTAAAACGGGCTAAAAACTAAGATATATGGAAATCTAATCTTACAAGTGTAATTTTATTTTTCCTAAGTTATAAATGACAAAAGAAAATTTTCGAAAAAAGATTTATATTTTTCTGAGTTTTATATTTTTTTATTATGAATTAAAAACTAAATTACTCTAATTAAATGATTAAAAATACTAAACCTATTTAGAAAAATCTGAAATTTTTTGTGAAACTACTTATGGTTAAAACAAGCCTAGGAAAAATATAAAAAAGGTGCCAGCTTATTGGAATAAGCTGGTAATAAGCAAATAAGCTCGGATAACTTAAAATGGAAAAAGGGGTTAAGTATATATGGGTGCAAACCATAACTGAAAAAGACCCAAGGGCAGAGTGGTAAGGTGTGTGTGTGGTAAGCTGGGTGGCCAGGGTTCGAATCCCAGCAATGCTATTTTTTTAACTATTTTATTTTTTTGATTTTTCTTTTTGAATTTGATTAAGCACAAGATAATAAGCAAGTTTCACAACTACAACTATTTATGAAAACCTCAAATAAGCCCAGAAAAAGCCAATGATTGCTGATCAGTTGGACTTTTTTAGAATAAGCCCAAGGTTTGATAGAAAAGGACTGACAAGCTTTTTAAAAAGCTAAAGGAACTCTGAAACTAGCTTAACAACCAATAATAAGCTAAGATGAAAACTGAATAAGCCACAATAACACAGAAATAAGCACTGAACAAGCTCCAAATAAGCACAAGGTTTGTTGATCTACCCTATGGTGCAGGGCAAATATTGGCTTTTTCAAGCTTAAATTTAAGCACTTAGATAATCACTAAACACCACAAAAACTGATTCCACTTAAAATTCACCTATTGAGGATCACATAAAACCAAAAAGCAGACCAAGAGTAGCTTATTTGTTGCTAGAAAATAAGCTGAGAAAGTGGCTAGTCCAGACAAGTGTACACTGATTGCTCAGTGTATGCTTGTGTGGATAAGAGACTTTTGAGCTTGATTCCAAGCTCAAATAAGCTAGGAAAGGGTCTGGGAATGGAAATAAGCAAAGATCAACTGGCAAACTATTGAGAAAACAAGAAATTAAGCACTGAATAACTCAATTAAGCACTTAAATGCAGTCTAAAAAACTTGTGCAGACTGCACTTTGGATATGGTTGTGCAGACTTGGGTTAAAATGGTCAAATCAATATGAGACTTAACCAACTCTTGAATATCCACTAATTGGACTTAAAGGGACTCATAAAAGCCACAAGGAAAGGTCAAATGAGCTTATTGCTCAAATTGGCTTATTTGATCAGTTGAGGTTCTAGAATTACCACAGTCCACTCAAAACTTCAAATCCTATCAAGTAAGCTTAAAAGCTCTTACTAACTACTCAAACAACCTGAGTTAAGCTCAATCAAACTTGAGAAAAGTGCAAATGAACAGGAATCAACCAAATTGACCCATTTTGCCTTTTTGACCCAAACAGTCCTTAATATCACTGATTTTAAGATTAACACTAGGAATGACCAAAATAGCTTATGATTCTGACTATTTAAAGCTTGCCTAACTTATCTAAGCTGATATAAGCAGATTTCAAATTAAATTGAGCACTGAATAAGCTAAATGCCTTAATTTGACTTATAGGACTGATTTTGGCTATTTAATGAAAAATGAGATTTAACTTAAACTAATTATCAAACTAGGGTAAGAATGCCTCAAGTAAAACAGATAAGCAGATAAAATGACAATAAGCATACAAATAAGCTATGGAACAGTGAAATAGAAAATAATGGAAAAACTTGAAAATAGCTTACAACTGATTTGGCCTATAGAACAGTAGAACTAGATCAGAAACACATCTAGCTTGTCAAAAACAAGCTAGAAAACCCCGTAAGCTCTTCCATGAGCAGCTTATCATCCAGAATTGCTTATTTGAGCTTCTTTGACTTTTTGTTGACTTTCTTGGACCGTTTTTATCTTTTCAAATGTAGAACAGCTGGGGACTAATATAAACTTATAAAAAGCTATGATAAGCTTATAGCAAGGGTACTGAGGCTTGTGAGTGATTCTTAATAAGATTTGAACTTAATACGAATTAACAAAAACACTTGAACTTCTATTAAACTTAAAACTGAGTACACAACTGAATTAAATTGGAACAATTAACTTAAAAATACTTGAATTAATAACTGGAAACTAAATTTGATAAACTTGAATAATTGAAATTACAATACGATTAATTAAAATTAACTGCTTGCCATAATAGGCTACATTGTGGTTCTATTTATACTACAATATCTAGGGTTTCCTTTGTCTTCCATCTCTGAGCAAATCCCAACCTTCCAATTGTCTTTTTATCATCTCAGCCGTCCAAACGGTTTTTGGCGACAAAAATAGGATAGTGGGATAAACATCATGGCCTGGTAACTTGTGATGGGGAAGAAGCAATTAATGCTTCTTGGCTTGTTAGGTGGAGTGGGATAGGAGGAGGGGGTGGGTGTGTCAGGGATAAGGCGGTTGGTTGAGGTGGTATTGGTTTGGCGGTAAAGGGAGAAGAAGGTGGGTTTGACCAAAGGTCAAACTGGTATTAGCTAAGGGGAGTGGGTCGGGTTATTTGAATTGGACTTGGGTTGGGTTATCTGTTTTGGTGGGCTGGGTTTAGGATGTAATGTGGGTTGGGTTTATGTTTAGTTTAGCAGCTGGGTTTAATTAGGATTAGATATGGAATTTGGATTTAACTTGAGGGACCAATGTTGTAACATTCTGAAAATCCAAGGACCAAAGCTGCCAAAAGTGAAAATTAATTCCAAGGACCATTTGTGTCATTTTGGTATTTTGGGGGGTTGACTTTGACTTTGTCTTTGACTTTTGTCTTCACTTGATCAATTGTTGTCGAGTCGATCCAAAAATATTCGTTTTTGTTCCGTTTTCAATCCTTCAGTACCTGAAACACATAAAACACAAACCAAGGATATCTGCAGTATATATTGGGTGTTTTAGGTCATTTTAGTGTCTATTATGGGTATAAAATGATGAGTATTTACACACTCATCAATCCCCCACACTAAGCTATTGCTAGTCCCTAGCAATCCGATCATATAAAGTAATGAAAGGATCAAAAGAATACCAAGCATACCCCGATTTGATTTTTTCTATATAATGCAAGAAAATTAAACTTAGAACAAAATATATAACACGCTTGATTTCCAAAAATGGTATCACGGAACAGGATTCACACAAACTGGGTGTCTCCAGGGAATTGTAATCGTCATCCACTTTTTTTATACTCCCAACTAAGCTTAAACTCAATGTGCAAATGCTTTTGTAAAATGCTAACACTACTTATACTAATAATCTATGTAAGCCGAAACTTAACTTTTCACTCCCACATTTATTCAAGTTTAGGTGACTGTGCTCATTTTCAAAATTTTGACCGCAAAAATCGACGTTTATTATGGTTGCCATTCGTTTAAGTCAAATACTAATTTACCGGGAACCTCGAAAATCTAAGGATCAAAAAGGGCATTTTCCATGTAGCGGCTTTCTTCTCGGCACATCCCAAACCAGTTGGTTTTAGGTGACCAGGCTTTTGACACCCCCACAGAGAATAGTACCAGAATCAGCGGAATTTCGATTTCAAAGATTTAAGATATTCCCACTAAGCTAGTATTAAAATACTTAAATAGATAACAACAAACGATCATTTAGAGATTAGAGACTCAAAGATGAGATCACTCCATGTAACGGCTTTCTTCTCGGCACATCCCAAACCAGTTGGTTTTAGGTGACTAGGCTTTTGACACCTCACAGAGAATAATACCGGAGCTTTCGGGATCTTTGAAATCAACAATTTACTAAATTACCGTTTAACCTTTATACAAAATTGACGAATCCAAGTTCAAGTTCCGATTTAAATTTAAGATAAAGCAATTTTCCTACATTTATTCATATAAACAAAATATACATCTTTTATTTTTGCAACATCAAAACTTATTGCATTTTGCAATATCATTCCATTTTCTTATTTTTCTTTTTCATTTTTTCATTTTTTTCATCATTTTATATATATATATATATATATATATATATATATATATATATATATATTTACATATATGCTTTCCCAAAAATTAAAATAAGAAGTTGAACTCGGGCTCTATATCAAAATTGTATAAAAATTCGTTTTGCATAACAACATGATTTTAACGTTCAAACGTTTGAAAACAGCACGCATTTAATCAGATTAGTTATCTTCTGGGAGGAAAAGCCATAGATTACTTATATAAGCTCTTAAAGAGAACCAACTACTCTACGCTTAGCATTTTCATTTGCACATATCGTAAAACCTTAGTCTAATCGTTAAGGAAGCAGCCAGATCAATACTCTGGCAGAGTCGGGATTCCCTTTGTTCTAACCTAATCAAGACTAAACACTTTTATTTTTTCTTTCTTTTTTTTGGTGCAAAGCACATCTTTTTCATGCAATTTCTTTATTCAAAAACGAAAAAAATTTTAAAATTTTGGCCAAAACGGGGGTACTGGGGCACTAGAAGGTACAATGTGACAAAATTCGCGAGAATTCCCCCCCACACTTAGAATTGAATATTGCCCTCAATATTCAAAGTACCGGCTATTATGCCGACACTTAGAACGTAAAAAGGTAATACGAATGGCCAAGTGTGTGAAAGAAATCTCATTTTCACAAACAGGATTAAAAAAAAGATATCCCTAGATAATCGTTAGCAAAAGGATAGGATATTGGGCGGCTGGATTGAAAACAGGCGCGTCAATCATCACGATCTAAGGGAAACCTGCAAACAAGAGCAAACAACACACAAACAAAGCACAGTAGAGGAATCCCCCCACACTTAGTGTCAGAAAATAGAAAGAAGTCAGAAACATGGGTTGTCACCCATGTGGTGCTAATGTTTTTGTTAACCGAGTCACTAGCTTGACTCGACCCCGAATTCATTTGTCCATGGGGAAGCAAGTGGAAGAGAAAATCTCCATCGGACTTTCATTCAAAATGTTTGGATAAACATTGAAGTACATGAAAGTTCCACTCCGATGAGATGCCCACGGCTCTTTGAAATAAAAACTATAAGTGGAGATGTCGGGGTCAAAAACTTTGTCCTCATTTCCGTAAGGAAATGAGAGTAAAGTTTCAGTCAGATTTAACTCCATGCAGAAAAGGAGTTCACCATTAAGATAGAATAGAGGGGAATTACTTTTCTCCAGAATTACAAGTTCCTCAGATGAGGTTTGTAACTTGAAATTCTTGTCGGGAGTCAATTTAATCATTGAATGATTTTTACTACCATCGAGTATGCCTGGATTAAACACTTTGTCTTCACAAGAAAACTCAACAGGATACTCGATGGAAGACTCCTCAGAGAATAGCTTACAACTGATTTGGCCTATAGAACAGTAGAACTAGATTAGAAACACATCTAGCTTGTCAAAAACAAGCTAGAAAACCCCATAAGCTCTTCCATGAGCAGCTTATCATCCAGAATTGCTTATTTGAGCTTCTTTGACTTTTTGTTGACTTTCTTGGACTGTTTTGATCTTTTCAAATGTAGAACAGCTGGGGACTAATATAAACTTATAAAAAGCTATGATAAGCTTATAGCACATGGGGTAAGATATTATCTACCATATATTGTTGACCAAAATACAAATAATATCTTTTCATACTTATCAACTTAGCAGCAGAATGTTCATTAGCAGCAGCAATGTTAACACTAGCAGCAGAATCCTTCAGCAGCAGAATGTTAAGCCTAGCAGCAGAATCATTTATCGCTAGCAGCAGAATCAAATGTTCTAGCAGCAGGAACAAACATTAACAGCAGGAACCAAATGCACTAGCAGCAGAATCACACTTAGAGTATTTCTTTGAATAGAACCCGATATTAAACTTCTTGAATATTTAATTCCCAACAATCCTCCCCTAAACATGTGAATCCATTTCAACATGTTTCTGAATTAAAATATGGATTGTGAAGATCTTTCAAACACTTCTGTTCTTCAAGATTAAATATCTTCTCAGTAATTCATCTGCTTTGTTCTTTGACTTTAAAAATATCAACACATTGCTCCAATCTTGGACTAAAAGATGGTGCAATTTCCTTGGATGGAAGAATTATAAGAGGCAATGATGCTGTGTATCTTGGATGCTTGTTTCAACAAGTGAAATCATCTATCAGCATGCCTTTGCAAGTGATGAACAAACGTGGACAACTGAAATTGAAACTTTTCTTCGTTTGACCTAGATAGAACTTTCTCCTTTGGAATGTTCTTGTCATTTTCAACCTCCATGTCATAATCTTGTATGCTCTTGTCTTTTCCTCCCTTACATTGGTTTTTTTTCTTTTTCTTTCTTGGGCTTTTATTTCCTCCCCTGAAGCAAATAAAATTTTATCCTCCCCTGTTTGGAAGATCTCTCACCATCATCCCATCATTATCTGATCTACTGATGAAGCGAAAAGTGTACCGCTTTTAGGGGGTCATTTAAGCCCTAAATCGTATTTATTTGATCAAATATTACCCTAAATCGTTCCTTTTGTCATTTTAGGTACTTTGGAGAAGAAATCTGGAAAAGGAAGCATTTTGGACGTTTTTGGAGCATAAAAGTGAAGAAAACGACAAAGTCTCAAAATTATGCTGGAAAGTACCTTTGAAGGCGTCAGGGATTGTTCCAGACGGCGTCACGGCTTGGCAAAAAAGGTGGATATGAAAATTACTCATGATAAGCCAGAGAATTTTACAATGGAAAGTCTGACGGCGTCACCCTTTGAAGTGATCAAGGTCGTCACGGTTTAAGCTAAAGAGGGACGGCGTCAAGCTCATTTCTGACGGCGTCAAGATTTGATAAGCCAGTGCGGATTTTGGAGGTCTAAAGAGGGACGGCGTCAGGAAGGCCATCCGGGAACCCTAGACACGGCGAGGTGACGGCGTCAAGATCTATAACGTGACGCCGTCAGCCCTTAAACTCTATATATAGTTTTGCAATTTTTTGTCATTAGTGTGCAACTTTGTGAGGAGAAACCCTAAGACGAATTTCTGCCATTTTTAAGGGTTTTCATACCCTTGGATCTCCCATGTTTAATTGAAGATAAGTTATCATTTAATCAATCAATATGTCTATGTGTTGTTTGATTATATCTTGTTCTTGTCTTTTGATTAACATGCCAGGCTAGATTTATCTTGTGTTTGCTTAGATCTAATGAAACCTAGCTATTGATTATTGGTTATTAGTGTGTTATTAATTGTATTGGATGATTGTTTATCGATGTTAGGCTTAAGAAAACTGGCTAACTTCCTATACGGTAACTTGCTTGAACGTCTTAAGAAACATGAACCAATGCGTACTAAGGTTTTTATGGTTGTATTTAGTGCATGAGCGAATTCTAGTGATCCCATGTTAGGAGCTTCCTAGCCGGCTCGACATAGGAGTGAAGTAGGAGCTCATAGAGTTGGGGAAGTACGTATGCCACCCCACGATTGGTATTAAGGAATACACCCGTCATCCACGCAATTAATACACACTAATCAACCGGTAAAAGATAGTTAGGGAGTAAGGAAATCTAAGTAAACACATTTCTCTCCACATAAGTTTCACAACCCTTTTCATTTTCAGTTATTTTATTTTATTTGCATTTGTAGTTATTTGGGTTAGTTGACTAGCAACTAATTCCGCCCACTCCTTCAAACCCGAGATTTTACTTGCTTTCATAAAAAAAATATAAAAATACAAAAAGAATCTTCTCTCACCCTTAGACCTAATTAGAGTAGTTTTTCAATCCTAACGACACTATTCCCTGTGGAGAACGATCAATCCCCCGTACTTACCACTACACTATACTACATCGGTCAGGTACACTGCCTGGTGGGGTTGTAAACCTCTTGAGATCCCTCAAGAGGTAAAACCTGTTGTAAGGTTGCAAAACCACGCATCAAGTTTTTGGCGCCGCTGCCGGGGAATAGTTATTGTTTAGGTTGAATTTTTATTTTATTAGGTCTACTCACTAGATTCCTTTCTAGTGAGATTTTTATTTTCTTTTTCTAGGTTTTCTTTAGTCTATCTTTTTTCTTCGTTTCTGTGTTCGTAACCATTACCATCCGACATCACGGAAGGTGGTAATATCCTTGATCCCAACAACCCACCACCACAACACACCACCAACCACCACTACCTCCTAGCACCCGTACCTTAAGGAGCCATACTCCTCACCGCCATCCTTAGCCAAGCATGGCTTTCCGAGACACTTCTGAAGCTCAATCAAGACTCAAGTCACTTCCTTCGATACCGGACCCCATCCTTGATTGTGCAAAGAGACGACCGATGCGTCCTTTCAATGACTCTCTTCGAAATCTAATCAAATCTAGAGGTACTTCTAATCGTGATCCATCACCTTAGATGTTGCCCACTCGAAGCATCCCCTTGCGTCTCTTTCATTCTCCCCTCGGAGACAAGCTATATAACCCAAGATCCATCACTTTGGATGATCTCACCGTTTCCTTGCTCAGTTTTTCCCCGGAAAACTACCAACTAAGGATGATATCTGATGTCACAACGTCAAGCAACCCTCTACGAGGCATGGACTCGATTCAAGGACTTACTCCAAAAAGTCCCTCACCATGGCATAGAACTTTGGCTCCAAGTCCAAATCTTCTATGACCATATCAATCTCTCCACGAGGCAAACCATTGACCAATCGGCCGGTGCTAAGTTACGTGATCTAAGTGCGGAACAATCATGGGCTCTCCTAGAAGATCTTGCTCTTTATGACAACGAAAGTTGGAGTGATCCCCATGATTTGAATAAAACGGTCAAGGCATATATCTTTGCCTTCAAACAATTCAAGCACTTCCGACCGTAGGATCATAGAACTTGAAGACCAAGTCAAGTTTCTTATGAAATCCTACGAGGCTCCTAAACCTTCAAGCCAAGTGAACAAAATCACTTCTTCATGTGAATTATGTAGTGGTCCCCACGACACTCGTGATTGCATGGAACTCCCCGAACAAGCTTTTGCGGACTACGCATCCTCGCGTACCGACGGAGCGGGAGACAAGTGGTGCACTTTCAAACCCGAGCCAAACTCCTACGGTGATTCATACAACCCCTCGTGGAAAAATCACCCAAACCTTAGGTGGAAACAAAACCAAAACGCACAACAAACCAATTCTTCCAACCCACCTAATCGTTTCCAATCAAACGGTTCCGACTCGAACCGTACTTTCAACAACAATCCTTCCGACAATGGTAGTACCAATAACTTTGAAGGATTGATGTCCCAATTTATGGCATCTCAAGAAGCTCGTTTGGCCAAGTTTGAAGCCGATTTCAAACAAAAACAAAGCGAGATGACCAATAAGATTGACACTTTGTTGAAAGCCCTCAATGACCGAGAAATGGGAGCACTCCCTAGCAACACAGTCAAGAACCCAAAACTAAACGTCAACGCCATCTCGTCGGTTTCGTCTCCTAGTTCTTGTCCACAATATTATTCGGTCAATTCCATGAGCACGTGTTTCAAACAAACCCAAGTCATAGTTGAAACACCTCCCACTCAAAACCTTGACGAAGAATTCAAGGAGCTCCACCTTGAAAGTCCGGTTATTGATGTGTTGGATGAGAAGAAGCTCAAGTTAGGCGAAAAAGGGACCGCCTTTGTTCAAAACAAGCTACCTAAGAAGTTAGATGATCCGGGCTTATTTGTTCTACCTTGCAAGATCGGTAATTCGGAGGCTTATGACACATTAGCCGATCTTGGATCAAGCCTTAACCTACTTCCGTTACCTCTCTACACCTCTCTAAAACTAGGAAAACTTGAAGAAACCGAGGTGATAATAGGCTTAGCGGATGGAAGTGTTGCTTACCCGGTTGGAGTAGTCAAGGACGTGTTAGTACACATAGGAAAACTAACCATTTTAGCCGATTTCCACGTCCTTGACATGGTTAGCGACCCTACATGCCCCTTGTTGATAGGTAGAGGATTTTTAGCGACCGCTAGTGCTATGATTGATTGTAAGGAATCTAAGATAGCGGTAGGGGAAGGTGATACTTGGTCAGTCTATGATGTGAAGAAACATGCCTATGATACTAGTGAGGAACCAACACCCCATTGGTTAGAATTAAATAGGAGACCATCTAGATATGGACCTTGGATCGATAGAGACTTCATAGGACCCCAACGCCCATTTTACCTAGAAGAGGACTTTGTTAACCGAACACATACGGTAGAGCAACTCTTGGCTAGGGACACCGAATTGGATCCGTTTGAAGACCCTCTAGTTTTTAGGAGGATGATTGATTTCCTAGGAGTTTTGCCAATTAACCTAGGGATGAATAAGTGGAATTGTGAGGACGATGATCATAAATGGGATTGGGACAAACCACCCAAAGATGGAGATGGGTCATGGCATATTAAGATGACATTGTATGACCCGGATGGAGAGAAGTTTGAAAGGATATATTGTACTAAGCGGACCAATAGGAAACTTCAATCCAAGCTTAACCCTAAAGACGTCCTCGATGACGAGCTCACTTACATAGGGTAGAAGGACTTTGAGTCTAGCTACAAGACTCGTTAATAAAGAAAAGCGCTTCTTGGGAGGCAACCCAAGCTTTATTTGCTTTGTGTGTTTATTTATTTGTTTGTTTGATTTTATTTGTTTCCGTATGTGTGTTTAATTTTTATTATTATTGATTCATGTTCAAAACTAAATTGTGAAAATGCTTTATCTTCTTTTTAACTTCGTCTTAACTACATATAAAGGTATTTTGCAAAAGTTAAGTGTAAGGGAAATCCAAATCGGTTTATTAGAACAAATGAACATGAATCGTAATAATAATAAATTAACATACATATTAGTATTTGTTTGAGTCAAATGCTTGTATCGAGTCATAATGATGTTTTGCAGGAATTCCAGGAAGTAAGGTAGAGGTTTTTCCAGAAATTTTCCGGAAACTTAACATGAGAATTCTGTCAGATCATTTCTGACGGCGTCAGGTTTTAATTTTCTGAAATTTTTGAAAGTTTTGTTTTCATAAAAAGTTTTTATTAAATCTCTAACTTATAATCTCCAGGAATCTGCAAAATAATCATTCCACAAGCATTATATCCTTATATAGAATTTATCCCGCCGATGTTATGCAGGTTTTCGTGTTTGTTTTCTCAGGTTTAACAGGTTATTTTGGACAAGGAAATATATGTGGAATCAAGCTTTTGGCGATGCATTAGTCTTGGAGCTTCTACATTCTCTTGGAAGAAGATCTAACCATGTTACTTCTTTATCCACCGAGCGAATCAGGGGAGTATTTGATTTCATTCTTTTACCTTATTTACTTTTACATCTTGTTATTTGAACATTGGGGACAATGTTCATCTTAAGAGTAAGGGGGGGGTAAAAGTACGACACTTTAGAGAATGCTATTACGCTTAATTTTTGTTTGTTTAATAGTAGATGTGTAATAAAACTGAGAGAAATACCTGTTATGGCAATTTTAGTGCCAAATTTAAAATTTTTTACAATATTTAGGAGTGAAACGTTGATCTTAATGAGCGTCTCATGGATAGGAGTTATATGACTAGCACAAAACCGTACCACTAAAAAAATTTTCCACCCCAAATATGTGAGGTTCGCCCCTAGAATTGGTAGGAAAAGCATTTATGCTATGATGTGTGTACCGGTAGCACTTAGATTCTAGAACTTGCGTTAGGACCATTCCGAGGCCACAAGTGAGACTACATTCGTGTAGTTAGATTTACTACATGATAAGAGGCATTAGGATTAACCCATTGTTTTACACCTGTGTTTTTGTTATAATTACATTGGCTACATTGGTCAAGTAATTCTCCCACACCCTTTGCGTTGTACTCATTTTTTGTACACGATACCCCTAGTACACCCCTCAGAGCCTATCTTTTCGTTTCGACCTTTAAGCATTTTACTTAAAGGAAGAATTTGTTACACCCCACTTAAATGTACACCCAAATCGCCTTAGCCTACCTTGTATGCACTCATTTTTAGTGCATTATTGTGACAACATTTGTTTAAAACCCAAGTTAATTATCTAATTGATTACATGGTTGCTAAGTCGAGTCATATCCTTGCACATATTGTTTTGGGACGATTGGGACTCATGGGTAAAGTACTAGTGTAATGGAGTAATGGGGAAAACATCGTTTATTACCCCCATATGTGCTAAATATTTTAAAAGTACTCCAAGTTTTTCAATTATCTTAATTCGAGTCATTAGAATAGTTATTTGTAAAGTTATGTAAAAGTTCAAGTGTAAGGGGAATGCAACACCCCTATGATGTATTATTTTGGATGGTAGGGCAAGAGTGTATGAAAAAAAAAAAAAAAAAAAAAAAATCGAAAAAAAATCAAGAAAAAATACAAAAAAATGAGAAAAAGAAAAGTAGAAAAAACATACGGACTACCATCCCGTTTCATTTTATGTTTATTTTATCTTTTTTTTATTTTGTTTTTTAGCTTAAGTCGAGTCTAGTCTTGGCTTAGCAACGCCATATTGTACATGTAATTAATCAAGATCTTTAACTCGCCACCAGTAAAATATCCCTTATCCAACAAAACCGTGTTTATCATATCCCTACACCTCATGTTATAACCCATGTAAAAGCCCTCTTTGATAGTTTATCTTAGGTGCTTACGCCTAGTGGAGAAGGTTTTCGATCCTTTCCCAAGCTTATGGTAATCTATTTGCTATGACAGGTAGTGAGAGATATTATCCGTTTTCATTTATGAGATTTATTTTGATGACACCTGAGAGATGTTAGTATCTAAACACTACTTGTGAGGTGCTAGTTTGTAATCTCCGTGCTTATTATGGTTAAAGTGGAACGATTATTTGTTGTAATTACTTTTATATTAGCATTAAATGACCCCTAACTTGTATTTTGATTAGAAAAAAAGCGCATTTGCTTGAGGACAAGCAAATCTCAAGTGTAAGGGTATTTGATGAAGCGAAAAGTGTACCGCTTTTAGGGGGTCATTTAAGCCCTAAATCGTATTTATTTGATCAAATATTGCCCTAAATCGTTCCTTTTGTCATTTTAGGTACTTTGGAGAAGAAATCTGGAAAAGGAAGCATTTTGGACATTTTTGGAGCATAAAAGTGAAGAAAACAACAAAGTCTCAAAATTATGCTGGAAAGTACCTTTGACGGCGTCAGGGATTGTTCCAGACGGCGTCACGGCTTGGCAAAAAAGGTGGATATGAAAATTACTCATGATAAGCCAGAGAATTTTACAATGGAAAGTCTGACGGCGTCACCCTTTGAAGTGATCAAGGTCGTCACGGTTTAAGCTAAAGAGGGACGGCGTCAAGCTCATTTCTGACGGCGTCAAGCTTTGATAAGCCAGAGCGGATTTTGGAGGTCTAAAGAGGGACGGCGTCAGGAAGGCCATCCGGGAACCCTAGACACGGCGAGGTGACGGCGTCAAGATCTATAACGTGACGCCGTCAGCCCTTAAACTCTATATATAGTTTTGTAATTTTTTGTCATTAGTGTGCAACTTTGTGAGGAGAAACCCTAAGACGAATTTCTGCCATTTTTAAGGGTTTTCATACCCTTGGATCTCCCATGTTTAATTGAAGATAAGTTATCATTTAATCAATCAATATGTCTATGTGTTGTTTGATTATATCTTGTTCTTGTCTTTTGATTAACATGCTAGGCTAGATTTATCTTGTGTTTGCTTAGATCTAATGAAACCTAGCTATTGATTATTGGTTATTAGTGTGTTATTAATTGTATTGGATGATTGTTTATCGATGTTAGGCTTAAGAAAACTGGCTAACTTCCTATACGGTAACTTGCTTGAACGTCTTAAGAAACATGAACCAATGCGTACTAAGGTTTTTATGGTTGTATTTAGTGCATGAGCGAATTCTAGTGATCCCATGTTAGGAGCTTCCTAGCCGGCTCGACATAGGAGTGAAGTAGGAGCTCATAGAGTTGGGGAAGTACGTACGCCACCCCACGATTGGTATTAAGGAATACACCCGTCATCCACGCAATTAATACACACTAATCAACCGGTAAAAGATAGTTAGGGAGTAAGGAAATCTAAGTAAACACATTTCTCTCCACATAAGTTTCACAACCTTTTTCATTTTCAGTTATTTTATTTTATTTGCATTTGTAGTTATTTGGGTTAGTTGACTAGCAACTAATTCCGCCCACTCCTTCAAACCCGAGATTTTACTTGCTTTCATAAAAAAAATATAAAAATACAAAAAGAATCTTCTCTCACCCTTAGACCTAATTAGAGTAGTTTTTCAATCCTAACGACACTATTCCCTGTGGAGAACGATCAATCCCCCGTACTTACCACTACACTATACTACATCGGTCAGGTACACTGCCTGGTGGGGTTGTAAGCCTCTTGAGATCCCTCGAGAGGTAAAACCTGTTGTAAGGTTGCAAAACCACGCATCATCTACCAATGTGAACTTGTTTTCTGACAATGTTTTACATGAAGCCATCAATTCCTTAAGAGTTTAAGTTGCTGCCCTCATCACTTCTAGGTGTGTTAACTTCTATGAGAGGTGAATCAGTGTACATTTGACTCATGATCCATCAATGGCTGGTTTTTGTGAATCCTTTGAAAATCATTTTAAGAAATTATTTGACTTAGCAGTATGTTCATGATTTTAGAATTGAAAAATCATACTGCTTTCAACCATTTTGAAGGGATCAAGTGTATAACAGACACTTAATCAAAATTTCATTTTAAAGCAACCTCTGGTTTGTGTGAGAACCAATGTTTTTCAGTTATAAATAACTGCATGTGTGAAGATAAACTCATTCAAAGAGTTTTCCTGACACTGTTTCCAGCTCATAGTAATTGTTACCTCTAACACAAGTGTTAGATTCACTTTTACTAGCTGTTCTTTCTATCAGATGTCCTTAGACTTACTCATTATACTTGAAAGTATAAAATGATAGAAAGTGAGTTGCATCAGTTACTATCTGATCAACTAAGTCATCAATTCAATGTAAAATTTCATATTTAGGTTTCAAGAAAGAAGTTTTTAAGGAGTTATAAATTCCCAAACTCAGTCCATCATAAACCTAATATGTAGCAACTAATATAATCATTGTGCTGCTTCCATTTCACTTGAAACATCCTTTTGTGTTCACATGATCATACCTGAAATTGTTAGTCTAAAACCAAAAGAACAATGTACAAAGTACTTGTCTTGTATTAGAATAATCATAGGACTAACTGTATGAATAACACAAATTAAAATTTGTACTAGAAGCACAAACTTTTGTAATAGCAGTAGTATCTTTTAAAACTAGCAGCACAATCAAAAATTTATTGACAAAAACACAAAGTTTAAAAATCATTGAGGATTAAGCATTCCAATACTTGGTACCAAGTACTGAAACCTTCCAACATCAAAAGCTTTGGTTAGCAGATCTGCAAAATTGAATTCTGAAGCAATTTTAAGTACTTGAATTAATCTTTTCTCATTGCAGTCTCTTATAAAGTGATGTCTAATTTCAATGTGTTTTGTTTTAGAATGTTGCACTGGATTTTTAATAATACAAATTGTACTACTATTATCAATATGAATAACAGTGTTTAAGAAATTGTACCCATAGTCAAGAAGTTGGTTTTGAAGCCATAGAACCTGACCACAGCAACTTGCAGCAGCTATATATTCAGCTTCAGTTGTTGAATTTGCCACACTTGTTTGCTTCTTACACTGCCATGAGACAAGTCTACACCCAAGGAATTGACATCCTCCAGTTGTTGACTTTCTGTCCAAGCTAGCACCAGCATAATCACTATCCGAAAATGCTACCAAGTCAAAAGGAGATTCCCTAGAATACCATAGACCCAACCTTGGTTGACCTTTGAGATATCTAAAAATTCTCTTGACTGCAGTTAAATGAGAAACCTTTGGAGTAACTTGAAATCTTGCACAAACACAAACAGGGAACATGATATCAGGTCTAGATGATGTAAGATACATCAAAGAGCCTATCATAGATCTGTATGTGTGTACATCCACATTTTTTCCATCTTTATCTTTCAGAAGGTGCTTCTCAGAGTCCATTGGTGTGCTTGCCATTTTTGAATCAGCAAATTGAAATTTTCTAAGTATCTCTGCAACATATTTGTCTTGACTAATAAATATGCCTTCAGATGATTGCTTAACTTGCAAACCCAAAAAGAATGTAAGTTCTCCCATAGAACTCATCTGAAACTTATCATGCATAAGTTTCTCAAACTCTAAACACATCTCCTTCCTAGTAGATCCAAAGATAATGTCATCCACATACACCTGCACTAACAGAAGATCCTTCTTGTGTTGTTTGATGAAAAGTGTCTGATCAATCTTTCCTCTTTGAAATCCATTTTCTAATAAGTAGGAAGCTAGTGTTGCATACCAAGCTCTTGGTGCCTGATGAAGGCCACATAGAGCTTTCACTACTCTGTACACTTTGTTTGGATGATCAGGGTCAATGAAGCTTGGAGGTTGTGTAACATACACCTCTTCTTCAATTTTACCATATAAAAATGCACTCTTGACATCCATTTGGTAGACTGTGAAGCCTAAAAATGAAGCATAAGCTAGAAACAGCCTAATTGCCTCAATCCTTGCTACTGGAGAATAAACCTCATCATAGTCTATTCCTTCTTCTTGTGTGTACCCTTGGGCTACTAATCTAGCCTTATTTCGAATCACTATTCCCCTTTCATCCCTTTTATTCTTGAAAACCCATCTAGTGCCAATTACCTTTGCATTCCTAGGTAAATCAACTAGCACCCATACCTTCTGAATCTTGAACTAAAGAAGCTCCTCTTGCATAGCTTCTACCCAGCTTGAATTATCTAAGGCTTTCAGAATGTTCTTTGGTTCATCTTGTGAGAGAAAACATACAAACAAGCAAGAGTTTGAAAACTCATGCTGCTTTGAAGCATAAAGGGCATCAAGAAGCCCTTGTTGGTCTGAAGACATCAATTGTTGTCTTGTCTTCACACCTGACTGTACATCTCCAATCACATTATCTAGGGAGTGGACTTTGTAAATTCTTGTTTGTGGAGTAGAAGGAACTTGATAATTTGATGGAAGATTGTTGAAATCCACCTCATTATCTGAGAATTCTGCTTCTTTTATTTCTGAAGGGCCAGCAGCAGAATCACCAGCAGAAACAGATACACTACCAGCAGCAACAGAAATGCTACCAGCAGAAACATTTTGTTGTTCCTGAGTTCCATCTTCTTTGCTTTCATCTTCAACACCTTCTTTAGCTTTGCCAGAAGAAGATTCATCAGTTGTTGAAGTTGATTCCACAATTGTACTTGACCATATTGGCATCCAAACATGATCTTGGTTTGTCTCCTTTTCTAACCTTGCCTCATCTGTTGCTTGTGAACCTGAAAATTCATTAGTTTCTGCAACAACAGGCACATAATTCATTGATTTGGTTAGAGTTTCAAGATCAAATAGCCATTTTGGTCCTTGACCTTCTACATTGGATTTATCTTCTAAAAACTCCACATGTAGATTTTCTTCTACAATCATAGTTCTTTGGTTGTATACTCTAAATGCTTTGCTATTAAGAGAATATCCAACAAAGAATCCTTCATCTGCTTTACCATCGAATTTTCCTAAATGGTCTAAGGTATTGAGAATTGTCACATGATATCCAAAAGGTATAAGAAATCCTATTGCAGGAGTTCTACCTCTAAAAAGTTCATATGATGTCTTATTGTGAGGCTGTACAACTAAAACTCTATTTTGGACATAGCAAGCAGTGCTAACTGCTTCAGCCCAAAAAGTTATAGGTAGCTTTGAATCAGCTAACATTATTCTAGCAGCTTCAATTAGTGTTCTATTCTTTCTTTCAACAACACCATTCTGTTGTGGTGTTCTAGCAACACTAAATTCTCTCCTAATACCCTTTTTGTTTGCAGAAATCATCCATAACTCTATTCTTAAACTCTGTCCCATTATCACATCTAATGACCTTCACTTTCTTGTCTACTTGGTTTTCTATCTGTGTAATGAATGTCTTAAGGATGCTTGTAGTCTCATCCTTAGTAGATAGAAAGAAAACCCATGTAAATCTAGTATAGTCATCAATTATAACAAGACAATATCTCTTATGCATTATACTACTTACTGAAACAGGTCCAAATAAGTCCATATGCAGCATAAACAATGATTGATTGATAGAGTTAAAAATCTTGGGCTTACAAGTGGCTTTGTGTTGTTTGCCTTTAAGACAAGCAATGCATGTTTGATCATTTTCAAATCTTTTGTGAGGTAAACCTCTTACCAAACCATTCTTAACAATTTTATTTATGGTTTTGAAATTAATATGACCAAGCCTTCTATGCCATTTCATTGATTCATCCAATGTGGCCTTTGCAACAAGACAAGTTAAATTCTTTTTAGGAACAATGTTCTTCATGTCTACACTGTACATATTGCCCTTTCTAGGAATTCTAAGAAGTACTTGACTTTCATCAGGCATCTTAAAATCAGGAGAAAGTACAAGACATTCAGTCTTACAGAAAAGAACATTGTTCTTTTTGTCACACATTTGTGAGACACTAAAAAGATTATAATTTAGCTCTTTTACATAGAACACATCTTCAAAATCTAAATTTCCAGTTTTAATGGTACCTTTACCGGAAATTTTGCCACCAACACCTCCTCCAAAGGTAACATAGCCTCCATCTATTGATTGAAAATCTGAGAGATAAGACTTGTTGCCTGTCATGTGCCTAGAACATCCACTATCTGAGTATCCTTGATCCTCTTGCTGATCATTTGAATGTTCCTGCACATAAATGAGAAGTATTAGTTTCTTTTGGGGACCCAAGCCATTACTGACTTGGATCTGCCTCTTGCATCAATGTAATTTAATCTTTTAAGGACAGTTGATGCAACATTGGATTTAAGAATCCAACATGCTGAGGCCTTAACAGCATTTGCCCTGTTTCCCTTAGCAGCAGGAACTACATGCTTAGCAGCAGGAACTGCTAGCTTTGTAGTTGTTCCCTTTGGTCTCCAAATTTGTTTGTGGACCACTGCTTTTGTTTGAATGGGCCTCAAAACAGTCTTAGATGCATGTTTGTGAAAAGTTTTTGCACCCTTAGCTGTTGGTTTTGGGTTAACAGTCATAAAAGGTCGAGCAGCAGGAACAATTAGTCTAGCAGCAGGAACCTTTTGTCTACCAGCAGGAACAATATTTGAGATAGACTTGTTTGAGACTGTTCTGGGTTTTGTTCTATTAACACTAGAACTAGAGTGAAAGTGAGTTTTAGGTGTTTGCCTTTTGTGATTCACTCTATGGTTTTCATACCCAGTTACCCAATGGTTGCAGAAAGCTGCAAGATGGTCAAAACTACCACATGTGTAATAAGCTTTGTTATAAAAAGCAAAGTCATCACCTAATTGGTTAGACTTGAGGTTGTTCCAATTCCTTTGGTTACCTCTGGGCTTGTTGGTGGTTCTATATTGTTCACAATATCTAACTGGTTGCCTAACATGCTTAATGTTTGATTTAGGCTTAGCAGTATTGTGTTTGACTATCTTAGGAACACTTGTTCCTACTTTCTTAACCACTTCAGGTTTAGACATAACCTGTTCTTCTTCATCACTATCAGTTGTGAAATCCTCAACAACTATAGCATCTCTTTTCTTAACAAATGACACCTTGTCCTGATAAAGTAAAGTTTTATCTAAACTTTCACTTACTTTTTCTATCTTAGGACCCTCAGTAGATTTAGAACCATATTCTATTATTGGTTCTTGAAACTCAGCAAAGCCTGTGTGTGCTAGGTCAACACCTGGAGGTGAATGAACACCTCTATATGGTGGAGGAATAGATTTGTATCCTAAACCAGACTTAGCTTTATCAATTACTTGAGCTTCCCAAATCTTATTCATTCCTTCTGAGGCATGAGCTAAAGCATCTATAGTTATCTTAACATTTTCAGTTTTATTATTGGCTTCAGCTAACTGTTTACTTTGACCAGTAAGTAATTCATCTCTAAATGCTATTCCTCTTTTTAGAGCATTTAAGTCATCAGTAAACCTAGATTCATTATCTTGAAAGTGTGCAATTTGTTTTTCAAGCACACCTATAGCTCTTTTATGATTACTTAAATTAGCTAAGGCAGTAATTAGTTCTTCTCGCCTATTATCAGCTTTTCTTTTAAGTTCTTCATTATCTTTAAGAGCAGAACATGATTCAGAACATTTGGTTATGGAATTTACCTCTGAATCAGAGAAGGCCATTAGAGCAGTCTCAGTGGCCACAAGAGCAGCATTTGTTGGTGTTTTCTCTTCATCAGCCATGAAGCTCCAGTCATAGTTAACCCCATCTATGGCTAGCATAGCCCTTGGTTCTTCAACTGTGACTTCCTTCTTCTTCTCTTGCCTATACCATGTGCTTCTATTATCCTGCTTCCTTGGGTTTCTACATTCTTTAGCAAAATGTCCTAACCTATGACAGTTGAAACACTCCACTTTCTTCTTATCAAACCCAGCAGTTTCATTACCATCAATGGTAATCTGCTTACCAGTTCTCTACCAGAACTTCTTAGCCCTCATGCTAAGCAAAGCAACCTGCCATTTGATGTCCATCTCTTCCAAATCATTATCATCCAACTGATCAAGATCTTCATGAGTTAGAGAGGAACCACTAGTTTGACTAGACATGAATACATAAAATGATGGATCTCCAAGTCCAGCAACATTCTTCTGTGAACTAGTAGAAGGACCACCATAAATAGCAGTAGAAACACTTTCAACTTCATATACCTCTTCTGAGTTAATAATACTAGGAGATGACAAAAGTGCCACATTCCCAGAACTAGGACTATAGATTCCAGACTTCTTTAGACTTTGTTCAACAATTTTGAAGTTATTGAACAAATCATTGAGTTTCATGGTTTCAATATCTGGCTTGTTCATCCAGACAACCACATGAGTATGGAACTCATCAGGTAGACTTCTCAAAAATTTCATGTTGAGATCTTCCTTTGCTATCTCAACACTCAATACACTTAGCTGACTGACAAGCTTGTGTAATCTAGAAAACAACTTATCAAGAGATTCATTGCTATTTGAACTGAAATTTTCAAATTGTTGTTTCAGCAATGTCTTTTGTGTTCTCTTGGTGGTTTCATTACCACCAAACCATGCACAAATCTCTTCAAAAAGAGTTTTTGCATCTGGATACTTGCTAAAGGATAGCATCTGCTCACCGGGAATGGTCATAAGCAACAAGTTTCTTTCTTTTTGATCATTTCTCTTTTGTATCCTTTCTTCATTTGAAACTGGTCCAGTATTTCTTTGTCTTACTGTTTTTGTTGGGTCATGAAAAACCCAAGAATACTTAAAAACATGATTTGACACAAATTAACTAAGTGTTAACTTAAACCGAGAACAATTCAAGTCACTGAGAGAACAGCCTCTCAGTGAGTCATCTTCAGGATGCTTAAGGAGAATTCAAGTAGAAGGATTCACTACGCAGGAAGGCGGTACTCCCTGAAGTAGCACTTAAGCCAAAGAAGAAGATGATGGTTCAGTGAGTGTTGGACAAGAACTCACTGAACCCTAGTCTCCTCAACAACAATGAAGTAATAATGAATGATATCTGAGAAGCATGTCCTGAAGAACTAAGTGCCTGAGAAGAAAGGCAGAAATATCTAGGAAGGATTTAAGATAAGATCAAATCTTATCTTGTCAGGAAGAAATCCTTCCTAAGACGGCTTAAAGTCTTGGAGTGTCAGACCAACCACTCCTAAAGACTTAATAGACCATTTCTATTGGTTCTTGGAAATGAAAATTACTGTTGTAATTGTCAGACACGCTTGCTCAACAACTTGTAATATTTTAATTACTTTTACTCAGTTTACTTGTATATAAATAGATTGAGAAGGAGAGAAGTTGAGTGTGTTTTGTACAATTAAAGCTTAGACTTTTGCAAAACAACTTCTCTCCTACAAAGGGTAACGCATCCCTGAGATAGCTCAGTGAGGTCGCATTGTTACCACTCAAGCAAAACTTGAGTTTAGATAGGAGACACCACCATACCTTGTCTATTCAATCCCAAGTGTTTGTTTCGCAAAACACTTGGGTATAGATTCTTTGATTCATTTCTAATAAGAATTTAAACGTTGAAAATTACCTTGAGTTTTTTATATTCACGTTTTATAACTGTTAGAATTAATCATAACATTGTATTAGTCATAAACACAAATAGATTAACTTTCTAGTTAACTCTAAGCGTGTAAAGGGACCAACAAGTGGTATCAGAGCCTCTGGTTTATAAAATCTTTTTAAACTAACCAAGAGTGCTCTAGGTTTTTAAAAACCAAGATCCTACTATGGCTGATATCAATATACCCCAGCTGGTCGACAAAAAGGGTGGCAGCTACTCCGCTGTTGCACCCAGACTTGAAGCTGGGAAATTTAGCAAATGGAAGAAGCGTATGATTTGCTATTTTACCGGTATGGAACCCTACTACATCACCTGTATCAGGGATGGCCCATTTGTCCCTAAGACAACCGCAGGGCTAAACAAGCCTGAGGCGCAATGGACCATTGATGAGAGGAGGGTGGTCAATCAAGACCAACGCCTGAAAAGCATCCTTATATCATGTCTTCCTGACGATATAATGGAATCAGTCATCAACTGTCAAACAGCCAAGTAAACTTGGGATGAATTGGTAAAGAGCTTTGAGGGTCCCTCAGATACCAAGGAAAATAGGGTCATGGACCTTAAACTTGAGTATAATACTTTCAGGGCAAAAGACTCTGAAAGTCTCTCACAGACCTACACCAGATACAAGACTTTGATAAATGAATTATCAAATGATGGTGTTGTACTGTCTAAGCATGAGACAAATGTTGGCTTTGTCAACAGTCTCCCTGAGAAGTGGCTCAACTTCTCACAAGGCCTGAGGAATGCTAACCACATTCAGACCCTTGAGCTCCCTGAAATTTATGGGAAGTTTGTCTATGAAGACAACTTGATCTCAAGGAGATACCCTGACTCAAAAGCTCTTGAGTCCAAAAAGGCCTTAACCTCCACACCCATATCAACTGCTTTCTATTCTAATGGTGTTGTGCAGGATATTCAAGAGGATTCTGAAGAAGAAATTGATGAAAGGACTGGTGAGGAGTACCTGAACTTGGAATTCCAAGAAAGGGCACTCCTTGCTAGTTCAAGACGTTTCATCAAAAGAAATCAGTCCAACTTTACAAAACCAAAAGCAAATGAGACCACTGAATGCTTTAAATGTGGTAAAAAGGGTCATTTTGCTAGGGACTGTTATTCTAAAACTATCTCAGAACCCTCTTACAAATTCTCAGGAACTAGCAAGTTTCAACCTAAAATGTTTCAGTCCACCCAACAATTTCAAAACAAGGGTCAAAAGGATTTTGAAACAAAATATAGGAAAATCAAAGCTAAACTTGCACTTCTTGAAACTAACCCCATATTTCCTCAGGCTGCTCAAACATCTAAACCTATTCAGACAAAGAACAAGGTATTAGTAGCTGAAGCATATGATTGGGATGAAGAAGAGGCTTCCTCAGATGAGGAAATAAGAGTTAGTGCACTGATGGCACTTTCTGAAGAGGATCAGGTGGCTGTGGGAAAAAGCCATGCTAGGAATGGAGAGTGGGTCAACATCACCATGAAGAAGGTAAATACTTTACTTTCTATGGATGATGATTCTGATTGGCAGTCTTACATGAATTATATTTGTGTTGATCTAAAGTTTGTTGAGGAACAAAGGCTTAACCTGTTTTCAAAATATAACAATATTGTGTCAGAATTAAATAAATGTAGAGATGAACTGCTTGTACTAAAGCAAGCCAAACTTGAAACAATAACTCTACAAATTCAGAACACTGAGATTTTGAAACAAAATCAAACCCTTCAAACTGAACTTAACAGAGAAAAGGTTGTCATCCAAAGCTGGACCAAGAAGAACCCCAAAGTTTTTGACACTGTGGGATTAATCTCTCAGAAAACCATTGGAATTGACCCTCTTATGGTTGATCCAAATGTGTGTCACAATGAACTAAACTTTGTTCCAGCTGGCATATCTTTTGAGCAAGAAATGATTTCCATGTCAAATGGCTAGATTGTCAGGGACAACCCAGTCAGTAAGTTACCAAACTTTGAGACTGGAAAGATCTTGCTTCCTGAAAGTCAGGCCTTGAAAAATATGCTTGGACTTACTGAACAACTCAGTAAGCTCAAACTCACTGAACAACTCAATACTGAGTCAGTGAATGAGTCTGAATCAGAATCATACCCACCACTTCCTCCACTGAATACCCTTCAGGGTGCTGCACCTAACTTAGGCCTCCTACCAATGGTCTTCTCACCACACTCTCCAAAGGAGAGATCAGGAAAGGGAACAACCATCCTGAAAAGACCAACCCTTGATGTCTCATTAAATACTGATGACTCATCAACTTCAGTCCCCTCTGAAGTATCAACCCAAAGCCCTGATTCAAAATTTGATCTGTTGGCTGAAATGGTCAGGAAGCTAGGAGAGAAGATTGCATCTTCTGAGAAACCTTCTCAATCCAAGAAGGAACAAAAACCAACTTCCTCAAAGACCAAACCCAAACCCACAAAACCCCTGAAAAGATGTGAATTATGCAACTATACAAATCATCTCACTGATGATTGCTATAGAGTCCTTTATTGCATGATTTTCAAAAAGGAAGATCACAGGACCTCTAATCATAAACAATGCTCAGTCATGTCAAAATTTTCAGGACTTAAGGCTCAGTGCCTGAACTACCCTTCTGATTCTAAGCAGAAACAGAAGCAAAAGGCCAAGCCTTTTCCACCTTGCCCTTTATGTGGATTCAATGACCATCTTCCTGAGGATTGTCAAAAAGACAAACACTGTGAATCCAGTGGAAGTTTCGCTCAGAAATCCTCATTAAAAGAGAAGGTCATTCAGTCAAGAAGAGGAATGAATAAACAATCCTTTCAGACTACTAAGGCTACCCCTGCGACTAAATGCAAAACATGTGGTAGCTCTGTCCACTCAACCACTGACCATGAATCAATTAATACTTTCATAAAGACCTACAATACCAAACCCTCCATGAAATGGAGTCCTAGAAAGAACTGACCCAGTTTACTATTTGTGCATAAGCATGCCAGGGATCCTATTTGGCATCTAGACAGTGGATGTTCAAGGAGCATGACTGGTGTTAAGGAGTGTCTGCACAAATATGTGGAAGAACCAGGACCCAAAGTGATATTTGCAGATAATTCAACATGTCTCACTGAGGGTTATGGTTCAGTAAACTGCAATGGTATTGTCTTTACTAGGATAGCTTATGTAAATGGTCTTAAGTACAATCTGATCAGTGTCAGACAACTATGTGATGCAAAATACATAGTTCAGTTTGATGATAAGCAAGGAACCATCTTCAACGCAAATAAGGAAATTGTCCTAATAGCACCAAGAAGACAAGATGTTTATGTACTAGACATGTCCAGTCTAACTCAGGATGGAACTTGTCTCTTTACTAAGGCCACTGATACACTCAACTGGCTTTGGCATAAGAGACTCACCTACCTGAACTTTAAAAACATAAACAATCTTGTAAAACAAAACAAGGTCCTTGGCTTACCATCACTTGTGTTTTCAAAGGATAAACCATGCTCAGCTTGTGAAAAAGGTAAACATCACAGAGCATCCTTTAAAACCAAAACCAACTTTTCCATCTGGAACTGCCTACATCTTCTCCATATGGATCTATTTGGACCTATCAGTCCAAGGTCTACTAACCATGAGAAGTATACTCTGGTCATAGTGGATGAATACTCTAGATACACTTGGGTATTCTTCCTGATCAAAAAGAGTCAGGCAGCTGAAACAATCATGTCCTTTGTCAGGAACATTGAAAATCAAAATGACATTAAGGTCAAACAGATTAGAACTGACAATGGGACTGAGTTCAAAAATTATGAACTTGAATGTTTCTGTGATGAGAAAGGTATTTCCCAAAAATTTTCCTCTCCATACACACCTGAACGAAATGGTGTTGCTGAAAGGAAAAATAGAAAACTCATTGAAGCTGCTAGGACAATGCTATGTGGATCAGTCCTTTCCAACCATTTTTGGACTGATGCAGTCAAAACTGCCTGTTATACACAAAATAGATCTATCATTGTCAAGAGACATGGGAAAACTCCATATGAGTTATTCAAAGGAAGAATCCCTGACATCAGCTACTTTCATGTCTTTGGGTGTCCTGTGTTTATTCATAATCACAAGGATCACTTAGGGAAATTTGATGCAAAAGCTGATGATGGATACTTCCTGGGATACTCACTTGTCTCAAAAGCCTTCAGAGTGTTCAACACAAGGAGACAGCAGACTGAGGAAACATTTCATGTTACCTTTGATGAGAGCACTGATGCAATCAGGTTCTCAACTGCCTCAGTAGAAAAGATAGGAATTGATAATTCTTCAAGATATCCTCCTGATGAATATCTTCCGGAAAACAATCCTTCTACTCAGTATCAAGATGATGCTAACCTCTCCTATTACATAATCCCTCACAACCTACCCAACCCAACCATCACTGAGTTTATTGAGGCACATGCAAACACTGATGAAATTAATCAGTCTGTTCAAAATGCTCAAGAACCAAACAATCTCAGTGATCTGGTAGACACTCAAGATCCAATCAATGATCATGTGTCTACTCCAGAACCAAACCCTCTACCCAATCAGGCCTCCACAAGTTCAAATCAGTATCCAGGACCTCAGGAAAGTTGGACTAGGTCTCAGGACATTGAACTTGTCAATATTATTGGAGAGCCTACTGAAGGCATGCTCACCAGGAGCATGGCTGCTAGTCTAAAAGAAGCCTCAGCCAATGAGTGCCTATTTATGGACTTCATTTCCACAATTGAACCCAAAAGTGTTAAAGAAGCACTTACACATCCAAGTTGGGTTCAGGCCATGCATGATTAACTGGAACAATTTGACAGAAACAAGGTAATGACCTTGGTCAAATGTCCTGAGAATGTCTCAGTCATTGGCATGAAATGGTTATTCAAAAACAAAACTGATGAAAATGGCATAGTCATTAAAAACAAAGCCAGACTTGTAGCCAAAGGCTATAATCAACAAGAAGGCATTGACTATGAAGAAACATTTGCACCAGTAGCAAGGATGGAAGCCATCAGGATCTTCCTTGCTTTTGCTACATACATGAACTTCAAGGTATACCAAATGGATGTTAAAAGTGCATTCTTAAATGGTTCACTGAAAGAAGAAGTTTATGTTCAGCAACCTCCTGGATTTGAAAGCCATGAGTCTCCTGATCATGTCTGTAAGCTTAACAAAGCCCTTTATGGACTGAAGCAAGCTCCCAGGGCATGGTATGAGACTCTCTCAGCCTTCTTAATCCAAAACAAATTTGTCAGAGGCAAGATAGACAACACATTATTTATCTATAAGACAAATACTGATGTCATACTAGTACAAGTGTATGTTGATGACATCATCTTTGGCTCAACAAGTTTCAAACTTTGCAAACAATTTGAAAAACTAATGGCAAAGAAGTTTGAAATGAGCATTATGGGAGAACTGACATACTTCCTTGGTCTACAGATCAAGCAGACTGATAGAGGAACCACTATCAGTCAAGAGAAGTATGTAAAGAATCTACTGAAGAAGTATGATCTCAGTGATTGTGCCTCAGTCAAAACTCCCATGGTCCCCCCAAACAACCTTGGTCCTGATCTCACTGGTAAACCAGTTAATCAAACTCTCTTTAGAGGAATGATAGGATCACTGATGTATCTACTTGCATCAAGGCCTGATATCCAATTCTCGGTATGTCTATGTGCCAGATATCAATCTGACCCAAGAGAATCTCATATCACTGCTGTGAAAAGGATATTCAGGTACCTGAAAGGCACTCCTAACCTTGGATTATACTATCCAAAGTGCTCAGGACTTGATCTTAAAGGATACTCAGACTCTGACTATGCTGGATGCAACATGGACAGAAAAAGCACCTCAGGCTCTTGCCAAATACTTGGTGGGAAACTAGTCTGTTGGAGTGCTAAGAAGAAACAATCAGTTGCCTTGTCCTCAGCTGAGGCTGAATATGTTGCAGCAGCTAGTTGTTGTGCAAATGTACTCTGGATGAAAAGTCAACTCAGTGACTATGGAATTCAGTATAAGATGGTACCCATCTTTTGTGATAACACAAGTGCAATTGCAATCTCAAACAACCCTGTTCTTCATCAGAGAACAAAACACATTGACATCAGATATCATTTCATCAGGGACCATGTCATGAATTGTGACATTGAATTACACTTCATCCCTACTGAATATCAGTTAGCTGATATCTTCACCAAACCTTTGGATGAACCAACTTTCACAAGGCTGAAAGCTGAATTAGGAATGTTGGATATAGAGAATCAGTCCACTGATTGAATCCTTCCAACTGAAGTGTAGATTCTTAAAACCTCAGGTCCCTGACTCAATGTGTACATCAGTGAAAACATCTCACTGAATCCTCAACCTCAGGAACTAAACCCAAGTTCCTGAAATCTTTAGGGTTCAGGAACTAAACCCAAGTTCCTGAATCCTTGTTGCTCAGGAATCATTCCATATTCCTGAATCATCAGTGACTAATCCCAAGTCCCTGAAAAACCATCACTGAATGAAAAGTCATTCAGGGCCCTGAAAAGAGACATTAAATACTGACTTAAATGCTCTAAGTATCTAGTTAGTAAATATCCGAGGTTGGTAACTGAACTCATATTTAATTCAAGAATATTTGTTCTTTTTTCCTTTCTGGCTTCCACCTCTGGGCCACCACATTCCCACTTGGCATTAAATGCCTCTCCAATCACATTACAAATATGTGATGACTCATCTCTGCAAATTACACTTTTGCAGAACTGCTCAACTGTTCACCTTGACTGTTGCGCCAAACCAGGAAAGTGGAGTGTTGGCATTAAATGCGGATCCCAAAACATATTATTCAAAACAATTTCCAATAATTCTTTTTGAATAAATTAAGATCGCTCAAATGTCTAAAACACCCCCATCTCCACTTCCCTATAAATAACCCAACCAAAAGAAACACACACACGTTTTTATAGAACTTAAGCAAAACTCTGCCATTTTAATTCTCAAAAACAAATTGTGTGTGTATTCTTAAGCTTTAGAAACCCAGAAACCTTAGTCAAACCCAGACTTACCCACAAATGGCTTCTTCTAAAGCTATCACATACGCCCCCAATGTGGAATTCCTCACTGGGGACGTTGACCTAACAAAGAACAATGTGGTAGGAAATTTCTCTTATCCACAAAACTACCCAGCCTACAAGAACGTTATGAAATTTCTTCGTAATTGTTTTCTTGCAAAGGCTTTCACCCACACCCCCTCAGTCATCTACCATGACTATTTGAGGGAATTCTGGTGCACGGCTGTGGCTACCAGCCCCAAAGACACCAAAGAGTCAATCATCACCTTCACGGTGATGAATGGGAGCAGAACCCTCTCCTTTGACTACTCAACCTTCATCAAAGCCACAGGCCTTGACTTTGCTGAAGCGTTTGCACCCAACCCTATTGATCAGGACATAAAGAATGAGCTGATCTTTTTAGCTCCCCATGACCCCAGACGTCCTACAACGTCTGCGGGAGGCTTATTGGAGAAGGCTCCAGTTGTTAAAACATGGTTCCATCCTTTCTGGAGGATACTGATGACATTTTTCATTCAGGTCCTGGGTGGAAATAAATCCTCTACGGAACAATTGAACTCATCACAACAATTGATGTTGTTCAGTCTCCTTGAGGGTACAAAAATTGACATTGGAGGAATAATCTTTCGAGACCTTGTTGCCAAGCTCCCAGGAAAACATAGGAAAAGGCATATGTCCTACCCTAGATTTGTTTCCTGTGTGCTTCAGGACCTACTTGGTTCTGACTACGTGAGGCCTGATGCAGAAGGTACGAAGCCTAACGTCCTGCACAAGTCCAACTTCACTAGTAGCATCAGTGAGGTTACAAATATTGCCCTGACTGAATACATGCAATCAGTCATTCAGGGTAACGACGCTGTCTCACCAGTTCCTTCACCGACCAAAAAGGTGAAGAAGACAAAGAAGGGTCAGTCCAGCCAGGTGGTTAGACCCAAGCCACTCGCCACTGAGACTGATCCTCAAAACCAACTAAACCTTAAAAAGAGGTTGAAAAAGGCCGAGACCTCTGAGACACACCCATTTTTTAGACCCTCTTGACCTCAAAACAAAGGCCAACGGAGGTCACTGAGCAATCATCCTCAGTGACCTCGGGCACACCCTTTCCACATGGTTCAACTGACATAAACAAGTCAGAGGGATCAGGAAACATTCCCCCCTCACATCCCGATGAAGGTACTGATAAATCACAATCAGTGCCCAAGGGAGGAAAGGGTCCTGAATCCTCGGTAGGGCAGCACCACCCTACTGGGAAGAGGACCCACACCCCTCACATCCCGATGAAGGAACTGTCAAAAAACAATCAGTTCCCAAGGGAGGAAAGGGTTCTAAATCCTCGGTAAGGCAGCACTACCTTACTGAGAAGGGGACCCACAAACATTCACATCCCGTTAACATTCCTGAGCAATCACCCTCAGGATCTCAGGGAGAAAAGGATCCTGAATCCCCAAAAGGACAGCACAATCCTGATGGGAAGGGGGTCCACCAACTTTCACAATCAGTACCTAGTGATACCACTGAAAAACACCCATCAGTGGTTGAAGGTGCTAAGGGGGACAAAGACTCAGAGGGAAAGAAACAACCCGCTGATACGGAACCCATAAACCCCTCAGGCGGTCCGATTCTCTCAGGAACTGCCCCCAAAAGTCAGGCTGGTGTTACCCCAGTTATTATGACTAGTCAGGCTGAGCAAACCCACTCAGTTATTATGACAACGGGGTCAGGACCTGGCTAAACCAAAGGCGAGTCTTTTTATAAAGAGGAGCCGGTTGAATTTTTGGGTATTGAGTCCATGGGGGACTTTCAGGCTCTTATCGAGTCTGATGAAAAGCTCAAGGAAGAGAGTGAAGAGGAAATGTTTGAGGCAGGTGAGGATATGGAAACAGATGTACAATCTGAACAACCTGAACAATCACATCAGTCATCTCCACGCCAAAGTGAAGAGTCAGGTTCTCAATCTTCTGATTCTTCCGATACTGGGGACATCCTCCAAAAGTATGATGACTCTCTTCCCCTCACTGAAAGAAAATTGGTCAAATTCCTACTCAAGACCAATAGAGCTCTTTACACTGGTCTCACTGAAGAGATGTTCGATCATCACACTGAAGCTGCTGTTCACTATGCCAACCTGAAGGTAGATGTTGAAAGTTTTCATGATGATGTGATCGAGATACATTCTGACACCAATAACTCCCTGACAGCTATTGATCTTCATTTCCAGAAGTTCAATCTTACTCTTGAAGGCATCACCAAAAGCCTTGGAACTATTCAAACAGCTGTCAAGGATGACCCCGAACTCAACAAGAAGGTCCTTCAGGCTGCTGAGACTTACCAGAAGCAATCAGTTGAATTCAGTGATCTTCTCAGCTTACTGAAGGATTCTAAGATTCAGGGTCTTACCTCTTCAATGGACTCAATCAGGACTTCCTTGGGTCTTCAGGAAAAACATCTGGGTACTTGGGCACAATCTTCAACATCTTTGGCATGGTCTCTTGGGTCAAGGATGTCAGGCATCGAAGCTTCTCAGGCATCTCTGGCGGATCAGATCTCAACTCTTCAGAAAGACACCTCAGAAATCAAATCAATGATGACTGAGATCTATCAGGCTTTTAAGGGTCCTGCTGCTCCAGTGGCTCCAACTCTTGCTATCACCATGGCTCAAGCAACAGTTGAGGGGGAGAAAGACACTGGAGTCCCTGAAACTTCCACAAGCCAGCAACCTCCTTCTCCTACTTCTCACACTGAAGGGGAGATTCCTGAAGCTTCTTCCACCCATCAAGAAAAAGGCAAAGGCATCCTCACTGATCATGAGCCTCTACCAGCACCAATCATGGTTGCAAAGGATCCTAAATCACCACCCAGGATCCCGTATGACATTGATAGAGTTCTTCACCACTTCTCAGCTAATGAACTCAGTGCTTACCTAGAGGAAGAGGAAGCAAAGAAGAAGTTAAAAGTGGAAGAAAAGGTGAGTAAGCCTGCTATTATTAAGGTTGTTCATGAAGAGGCTGAGAAGATTGGTCTTGAAGCTAAGGATCTCTCAGGAAGAGAGGGTGGTATGACCTTTGTAAAGGCTCAGACTGAGGAGATGATCACTCTCAGGAAGAAAAGGAAGGAAAGGAATAAAAGGGCTGAAGAGATCAGGCAGAACAGGATTAAGAAATATCAGTGGTATATGACTAACAGGTTGAAGCCGGAACCAATCACTGATGTTCATATTCATCGAAACACCAATCCTGCCATTGTCACTGTCTATAGAGGGGCTGACAAAAGAGACTTTCAGGTTCATCAACCCTTCAGATTCGCTGACTTTAGGATCTCAGAATTGGATGAGTTGGGTCCATTAATAGCAAAGAAATCAAACGTTGTGGTCCCTAGTCTGATGAAGTCCTTGAGTCTGAGGTTCGAAAGACTGGCAGCTGCACCTCAGGAACTTGGCACTCCATCTCTTCTTCCTGATTCAGCACAACCAGCTCCCTCTCAGTCTTCTTCAAGGAAAAGAAAGAAGATAGAAACTGAGCCTGAGATCAAGATTCCTGGTCTTGACTGCAATAGGGCTCTCCCTGAAGGTGTTCCTTTCAGGAACAATATGGTCATTGAACAACCTGAAAGAGGTTTGTTCTTCATTGATGAGTTCGGAGACAAAGCCTTCCAAAGGTGTAGTGATATCGATTTGTCAGGGATCAAAGCTATGCTTGGCTTTCTAATGATGGCCTCTCCACTCAAGAGTCCTGAAAATGTGAAGTTTTGTCAAGATCTGAAAAGGAAAATCAATGAGCATCCTGACCAACAAGAGTTGCAGTCAAAGAAGCCCAAGCTTGAAGCCCTTGGTATTAAGTTGAACTGATAGATCTGCCTGAATACCCCCACTATCCTTTTTTTTGTACTTAGCTTGTTAGGACTTGTAATGATATCAATAAGATGATGTTTTTATTATTTCGGTGTCCTTATTTACATTCTAGTACATTCAGTATGAGTAGAAGTCATTAGCTCACTCATAACTGATCAAAACACTTAGGAATAATTTATATCCAAATAGGGGGAGATTGTTGGGTCATGAAAAACCCAAGAATACTTAAAAACATGATTTGGACACAAATTAACTAAGTGTTAACTTAAACCGAGAACAATTCAAGTCACTGAGAGAACAGCCTCTCAGTGAGTCATCTTCAGGATGCTTAAGGAGAATTCAAGTAGAAGGATTCACTACGCAGGAAGGCGGTACTCCCTGAAGTAGCACTTAAGCCAAAGAAGAAGATGATGGTTCAGTGAGTGTTGGACAAGAACTCATTGAACCCTAGTCTCCTCAACAACAATGAAGTAATTATGAATGATATCTGAGAAGCATGTCCTGAAGAACTAAGTGCCTGAGAAGAAAGGCAGAAATATCTAGGAAGGATTTAAGATAAGATCAAATCTTATCTTGTCAGGAAGAAATCCTTCCTAAGACGGCTTAAAGTCTTGGAGTGTCAGACCAACCACTCCTAAATACTTAATAGGCCATTTCTATTGGTTCTTGGAAATGACAATTACTGTTGTAATTGTCAGTCACGCTTGCTCAACAATTTGTAATATTTTAATTACTTTTACTCAGTTTACTTGTGTATAAATAGATTGAGAAGGAGAGAAGTTGAGTGTGTTTTGTACAATTAAAGCTTAGACTTTTGCAAAACAACTTCTCTCCTACAAAGAGTAACGCATCCCTGAGATAGCTCAGTGAGGTCGCATTGTTACCACTCAAGCAAAACTTGAGTTTAGATAGGAGACACCACCATACCTTGTCTATTCAATCCCAAGTGTTTGTTCCGCAAAACACTTGGGTATAGATTCTTTGATTCATTTCTAATAAGAATTTAAACGTTGAAAATTACCTTGAGTTTTTTATATTCACGTTTTATAACTGTTAGAATTAATCATAACATTGTATTAGTCATAAACACAAATAGATTAACTTTCTAGTTAACTCTAAGCGTGTAAAGGGACCAACAGTTTTGCCTTCAACGATAGCATCAGAATAGCCTAGTGAAAAAGAATCACCATACATAATGATATCCCAAAGAGCATAATCTTGGACCATGAAATATTGCTCAATTCTCAACTTCCATAATTCAAACTCATTTTGTTTGATCATGGGCAACTTTGCAGCAACATGTGTAGCAGTATCTTGAACATCCATTTCTCAAGCTTCTTCTTCTAAATCAATAATATCAGCCTTGCTCTGATACCACTTGTTAGGATTCGACACACGGTTAAGGTGGTTAAACCTTGTGTACTTTGTGTGTATGATATATTGAGTGAATATGATTAAGTATGCGGAATCTACTTAATCACACTTAGAAGGTTATTATGATTATGGAAATGGAACGGTTGTGTTTGTTATATGAACAAGGAACAATGAAAGATTAACACCAAACGATTCAATATTATTAAGATAATAATACGAGTGATCTTGAATTATCACTAGGGTTACAACCTTGAATCTTAAGTTTCTATGTTCTTGATATTGTTGTGTTTGTTCTAGTTCTAACAGTTATGAAAGTTCTAAGTGTTTACAATATCAAAAATAACTTATCGACTTATGCACACATAATGTCGAGCCTAAGATCTTCTTTTATAGTCCAAGAAGATCTTTACAATATAGCTAAAGTCTAGTCGAACTACTTGCTAACTTATCTTGAGTGTGTCAGTACATAAGATACAACATGTATCTGTGTACACAACTTGTTAACTAAGCACATGGGGTAAGATATTATCTACCGTATATTGTTGACCAAAATACAAATAATATCTTTTCATACTTATCCACTTAGCAGCAGAATGTTCATTAGCAGCAGCAATGTTAACACTAGCAGCAGAATGTTAAGCCTAGCAGCAGAATCATTTATCGCTAGCAGCAGAATCAAATGTTCTAGCAGCAGGAACAAACATTAACAGCAGGAACCAAATGCACTAGCAGCAGAATCACACTTAGAGTATTTCTTTGAATAGAACCCGATATTAAACTTCTTGAATATTTAATTCCCAACAATCATTATACTGTTTCTTAAGAGTTTCATAATCTTTTAAAGCATGACAAGTGTTTGAGCATTTTTGAACTATATGTACCTCAGTGTCTGAAAAGGCTATCAATGCAATGTTGGCTGGCTCCGCTTCCTCTTCCATAAAGCTCCAATCAAAACCAGCTCCATCCACAGCAACCATTGCCTTTGAGGAAGAAGTTTCTTCCACATTCACTGTCCTCCTATTCTGACTCTTGTTTCCATTCCCATTGCTCTGTTGTCTAGGACTTCTACATTCCCTGGCAAAGTGCCCCATTTTATGACGATTATAGCACTCCACCTTGGACTTATCATACCCAGCTACATCTCTTCCATTGAAGGTGATCTTGTTCCCAGTTCTTTGATAATACTTCTTAGCCCTAATACTTATCAAGGCCAACTGCCACTTTAAATCCATAGCTTCCAAATCATCTTCAGCAATCTGAAGAAGGTCTTCATTGTAGATTTAAGACCCACCAGATTGTTCTGACACAAATGCATATATGGTCTCCTCAGTCAAGCCAGCAGTACTAGTTTTTACACTAGCAGTGCTAACTTTAGGGCTAGCAGTACTAACTGCTTCAACATCATCAGAACTGTTGTTGTTGGAAGATGATAAGAATGTTGTGTTTCCAGAACTTGAACTAGTATTTCCTCCTTTCTTCACCTTTTGTTCAACAATCTTGAGATTCTTGTACAATTTATTCAGTGACATCTTTTCCAGTTCTGGCTTATTGCTCTAGACAACCACATAGGTGTTCCACTCAGCAGGTAGACTATTGAGAAACTTCATATTGAGATCTTCTTGTGGAATCACAATTTTCAGAACATTTAGCTGGCTGACAATCTTTTGAAGTCTATTAAAGATATGATCAAGTGATTCAGAGTTTGAGGCACTAAAGTTCTCATAACTCTGCTTAAGTAGGGTTTTCTGTGCCTTTTTGGTGGCTTCATTGCCACCAAATCTCTCCACAACTGCTTCAAAAAGTGTCTTAGCAGTCTCATAGTGGCTAAAGTTTAACACTTGATCATTAGGAATTGCCATGAGTAACAAATTCCTAGCCTTCTGATCATTCTTCTTTTTGACTCTTTCATCGTTTGTGACTGGCTCAGTGTTGAGCTTTGTGGTATTGGAACCATCCGCACGTGTTTCCTCATAAGTAGTTGGTTTGAAGGAATCACCATTGATTATGATATCCTATAGTGCATAGTCTTGCACCATGAAATATTGCTCAATTCTGAGCCGCCATAGATCGTATTCATTCTATTTCAGCATGGGAAGTTTAGCAAGGATAGATGTTTGTGGTGTCTCCATGTCCATCTTCTTGGTAGCAAGAGAGTAAATACTTCTGGATCTTCTAAATCAAAGTATCAGAAACCTGTCTCTGATACCACTTGACCGGATCTAAACACACGAATTGTGTTGGAGATACTTTGAGTGTATACTTAGTAGCACGCGGAATTTACCACCAAGTACTTAGAAGATTTAGTGTTTGGTGATTGTATGTGATCTTATGAATGTAACAGTAAGAATAATAACACACTGTTTTACGAAACGATTTGCTTCAATAACTATGTGAATTACAATGAGATCGTGAAGCTCTATCAATAATGCATGTATATAAAACTTAACCTAGGATCTCCTTTTATAGGACAAGGAGTCCATTACAAGTAAACCATTATACGTATCAATCTATACAAATAAGATATACATCATATCTTTTCTATATTTATCCATGCACGATTCAGTCTTTATCTAATAAACAGTACTAACTTCTTATACCAGCAGTACTAACTGACTTCATACTGATAGTGTATTCTTGAACGATCTTCAGCAGTACTAATTTATGAATGAGCAGTACCAACTGTTAGTTTAATTCCCAACATGAGGTCACGTATACCTCCATAGATTGGGACCCAACTTCTGTTCTTGTAACATAATGTCCCATCTATTCTCTTCATGAATTCGTTCTCACTCTCAGGCATTCCATAAATCTTCTCGTTGGGTCTGTTTTCTTCCTTGAGTGCCTCGGCCTGAGCTTCAAGGATTTTCGACGGAAGAGGTGAGACAATTGACATACCCAACAATCGTACCCTCAGAGGTTTCGGTCTTTCTTTTCGGCTAAGAGCATCTGCTACCACGTTTGCTTTGCCTGGGTGGTATCGAATCTCACAGTCATAATCGCTGAGCAATTCTAACCAACGGCGTTGCCTCATATTGAGCTCCTTTTGGTCAAGGATATGTTGCAAACTTTTGTGGTCGGTGTAAATTACACACTTAGTGCCATAGAGATAATTTCTCTAGATCCTGAGCGCAAACACTACTGACCCCAGTTCTAATTCGTGTGTAGTATAATTCTTTCCGTGGGTTTTTAGTTGTTGAGAGGCGTAGGCTATCACCTTTTCTCGTTGCATCAAGACAGCTCCTAACCCTTTATGTGATGCGTCGCAGTAGACTACAAAGTCCTCACTACCTTCAGGTAGGGCTAAGATAGGTACGCTGCACAACTTATCTTTAAGGAGTTGGAAAGCTTCTTCCGCTTTATCTCCCCAGTCAAATCTTACATTTTTCTGGGTTAGCTTAGTCAAAGGCTTTGCTATCTTCGAGAATCCCTCAATAAACCTCCTGTACTACCTTGCAAGTCCTAAGAATTGGCGTATTTTGGTGGGAGTTGTGGGTGTCGCCCAATCCTTTATCTACTCGATCTTTGCAGGATCTACATGAATGCCTTGTCTATCAATTACGTAGCCTAAGAATTGGACAGTTGGTATCCAAAACTCGCATTTGGAAAACTTAGCATACAACTCCTCTTTCTTCAGTAGTTCTAAGATCAGCCTAAGATGTTCTTCGTGCTCCTTCTCGCTCTTAGATTATATCAATTTGTCATCGATGAAGACGATCACGAATTTGTCTAAGTACGGCTTACACACCCGATTCACAAGATCCATGAATACTACCGGTGCGTTGATTAAGCCAAAAGGCATAACCTGAAACTCGTAGTGACCGTAACGAGTTCTGAATGCCGTCTTCGGGATATCTTCTTCCCGAACTCTAAGTTAGTGGTAACCGGATCTCAAGTCGATTTTTGAGTAAACGCACGAACCTTGGAGTTGATCGAATAGATCATCGATTCTCGGGTGTGGGTATCGGTTTTTTATAGTTAGTTTGTTGAGTTCCCGGTAGTCGATGCACATTCTGAAAGATCCATCTTTCTTTTTGACAAATAGAACTGGAGATCCCCAGGGTGAGGAACTCGGTCTGATGAATCCTTTCTCGGAGAGTTCCGATAATTGTTCAGATAACTCCTGTAGTTTCGTCGGAGCTAATCGGTAAGGTGCTCGTGCCACGGGTGCGGAACCAGGCACTAGGTCGATTCGAAATTTGACCTGTCGGGTTGGCGGGAGTCCAGGTAAGTCTTCAGGGAAGACCTCTGGAAAGTCTCTTACGATTGGTACATCTTCCAAACGTTTTTCTTCCGACTCCTTTTCTTTTTTTTCGGAGACTAGTGCTAGGAAGAGAAGGCATCCTTTCTCAAGGTATTTATGGGCCTTCGTGCAAGAGATAACATTTAATCTCGAGGCATTTCTTCGGTCTCTTCTGTCGCCTTTGACGATTAAAACCTCGTTCCCATAAGGCAGTCGAACAATTTTCTCGTCGCAAAGTATGGTGGCATGATATTTCGACAACCAATCCATGCCGATAATAACGTCAAAACTACCCAATTCTACCGGCATGAGATCGATGTTGAATGGGTGATTTAACAGATTTAAAGTGCAGCCTCTTACGATAGTGTCTACCCTTTCTACTTTCCCATTAGCTAACTCCACATGATATCGATGTTGCTTGGTATCGATGTTGAAGTTTTGTTTCAACAGGTCTCGCTTTGCAATCACGGGTCATATGTCCTATCTTTTGACATTTGTGGCATTTGACCGTGCACTGACCCTTATGATGCAACTTGCAGCGATTACACAGTGGTAAGTTCCCTGCGTAGACCTTCCTCTTCGTCGGTCCCGCAGCATACACCTTAGCAACCTCCTGTCTTTTGCTCGGGTGGTGGCTGTTGTTTCGGGAATGATCATCCCATTTTCTCTTGTTGGTCACACCCGCTTCGATCGAATCCTCGATCACCTGGTCCATTAATTTGTTGGCCACTTCCATGGTCTCATGGAGATCAGCAGCCTTGTAGGTAGTGACATTACCCTTGATAGATGGGGGTAATCCGCCAATGTACCTTTCTAGTAGACGAGTTTCAGTTTGGACCATATCGGGGCATAGTAAGGCAAGCTCCTGAAAACGTTGATTATACACAACCATATTGGTACCTTGCACCTTGAGGTTCCAAAACTCAACCTCCAATTTCTTCACTTCATTGCGAGGGCAATACTTCTTGATTACCATTTCTTTGAAGCTCTCCCATGACATTGCATAAGCAGTGTCATAGCCAGCCAATTTTAGATAGTTGTTCCACCAGGTTAAAGCAGCATCCAGAAAAGTAAATGATGCAAACTTAACCCTGTCCTCTTCCGAACAACCACATATTCGGAATACAGTCTCCAATCTTTCAATCCATCGGACTAAAACAACTGCCCCCTCAGTACCTCCAAAACCTCCAGTCATGACCTTCCGAAAGTCTTGATAAGTACATCCACGAGTGTTGTTGTTTGTGGGTCTCGAATTCCCAACATCAGTAGTCGAGTTGTTTGCTGCAGCCAGTGCTGCTGCCACCCGTTCCTCTACCAGTTGATCGAGCATTGCTCGGTTCACAGGTGGAGCCGCTGCAGTAGCCCTAGCTGGGCCTGGGTTAGTTGGTTGCGCACGAGTGGTTCTGTTTGTTCTCTTCGGAGGCATTTTGCTGTATCAGAAAGATAGAGACAATTGAGATTTGGAGAGTTTGTTATCGCACAAGTGTATAGTTACTATGGGTAAAGTATATGAATAAGATCAGTTATAGAGAAAATGGCACAATAGAGTAATCAATCAAGCTTGTCATAGATTAGGATCAATACGTGTTCACAAAATTACAAGCTCAAAATACACAAGGAAATAGTACAAGTTTCAAATACAGACGAAAGAATACGACTGGCAGTAACTGACGACTACTCAGTTTAGTGGAAATACATCATAACTGCTAGAAACTAAAATCCATCACGCCCAAGGCGTAGTTGCTCCAACTCAGCTGCCATCCGTGCTACAGTAGACTCCAGACGTCCTACTGTAGACTCTAACTGTGCAATGCGCCTCCTCGACGCCAAAACCTCCCTACGGTCCTCCTGTTCTGACCTCATGACTCCAGCAATCACTGACTCTAGCTCATGCATCCTGTGCCAGTTGGTCCACTCAGCATCCCATGCTCTCGCCTGATCTCTCCCTATGTCATCCATCCTCTTATGTACCCTTGCAAGTTCCCTGCCAACTTACTCGTCACATCTCCCGAGTCTCTCCAGCTGGTCTGAATGGACATCTAGCAAGCTCGTCTGTGCTCCCAACTAGATCAAGAACCTAGTGACATCATCCTCTTCCTCCTCCGCCATTGGTGAGACAGCAGGTGGAGGGGAAACTGGTATCGATGGAGATGGCGGCACGAAAGATGGTGAGGATGGCTCATATGTGGGATTGTCAGTACGAGGTTGGGTGCTGTGAATGCACTCAATATCTCTCCATACTTCACTGTTGATCTCGCAAGTAACTGGAACATCCAAAGCCTCTTCTCTAGCCCGTAACCTAGCAGCTCTATATCCCAATCCAAGAGGTGTATCCATGTCTCCTCCTACTATCTGAGCAGCCTCTGCGCTATCTCAAACGTACTTGTCACCTCCTCCATAACTCCCTTTCCATGTCGTGGCTCAGCTGGTATAGTCTCCTTAAAGGGTAGGATCTGCTATTGGCTCCTCTTCAGGATCCTCCTCCGGCTCTTCCTCCGGATCCTCCTCTGATTCTTCTTCCTCCTCAGCTGAATATGAGTCATTGGCCCTCCTGAGCCTCTGACGGAGTGGTGACTGATCAGGAGATGTAGTAGGTGAAAGGGATAAGGGAGTGGTAGAGGTACCCATATAAATGGCTCGGGTCCTCTTTTGAGGTGATGGTAGTAGGTCTGAGTACCGCATTAGATATCCTGGGACACGCATGCAGGTGGTGCAGCGAATAGGGAGAGTATGGACATATGGAGTAGGCTGTGTGTTTGGATCGGTAGTAGGGATAGGCTGGATGGGAGTATCATCAGTAGTAGATGTAGGTAATGTTGTAGTGAGTGTGGGCTCAATTAGGTCAGGGTCTGGTGCATTTAAAGCCTGTAGAACCTGCATGTAAGGGTCGTCTGAGTCTTGCGAGATCGGAGGAATGTGATGGGAAGACATAGTCTGTGACAAAAACGGTGTATGTGTGTAAGTATATCGAAAATACTCGTAATAAATAGTGTAAGTTAAGTATGTATAAATATATACATATAATACGTATAGTACATGTAGTTATGTAGAATCAACAAATAGTAAATCATAGCATATAGTTAAGACAAGTAAACAGCAAGTAAAGTGGCAAGCAAAGCAAGTGGCGGTCATAGGGACTTGTTTTTATAAAAAGCGGTTATAGTTTAGGGTTTATATGTACCTAGTTCTCTATAACCTAGGCTCTGATGCCAATCTGTAACACCCCCAAATTTAACAGTCGCGGAAGCATACAGGTCATGAGGGTGCTACTTGAAATTGGAAATCACAACAAAAGGTAAATAAAGAACGGAATACATACTCCGTTTTAAATATATCAAATCAAATATTTAGAGTTTACAAAAGAGATTCATGTTCAGAAAAATAGACCCATTAGTTTTAGCGGTCCCCCCCCCCCCAAAAACAAGTCTTAGTTATGTGTGCCAATACTTCTGAAAAGGGGCTATGACCCTTGCCTTGCCAATGCCTTGCCATAATCAAAACAATTAAGCACCTGAGAAAAACATGCTAAAAGTCAGCAAAAAGCTGGTGAGTTCATAGGTTTAAATTAAAGCAGTAAACAATAAATTTGGACCAAAAGTTTTGTGCACGATCATTATAACGCATATAATGTCATACAAAATAGTCTATCGCGCTAGCTCTAAGTTCATGCAACCGAGGCTCGACAGTTTAGTGCGCTATTCTATAGCACATAAATAACAATTAGGGGCCCATAGCGAGTGTTTAACCTAATACACTCGTAGTCCGACTTGATATACGCTCACATTGACCCGTCTGGCCAACCGAACGAGGGAGTCACCCCAATAGATCTATCTATAACAATCGCGCTTCCCAAAGGGAACTAATGGTTCATGAAGGTGGGCATAACAGTGGGTTCTAGGGCTTAGGCTAACAACGCAATAGTTTTGAGAAAATAACAGTAATGTGGTCCATAAAACAATTTGCATGTTTCTCACCCCATAGTTGTAAAACTAGTATAAATAAAGTGGGGCTATAAACTCACCTTAATAGAGTGAACAGTGAATGCAGTGAATTTAGAGAGTGTACGGCACCAACACGCGACCTAGATTAATAAGTCATGTTTTAGTTCACAGACTAAATTAAGTCTCTACGAAATTTAATTCAAAAGTTTTAAAGTGTTTATGTTGTTGTTGCTTGTGTGGCAGCAAATGAGTTTAAAAATAGTTTTCTAAGTATTTGTGGGTATTGGCTCTTGGAAATGCTTAAATGAATATATCGAAGACGTATAAGATTTTGATTGACGATAATCGAAAGACGATGAATGGAAGGGGCTATGAACAATATTAGACGTTGTCGAGATACGGAATGTTATGGCTAAGGATATGTAAAATAGTCGTTATAAAAATATATAAATAGTTATATATGTTTTGAAATGCAAGAAAATTATGTGTAAGTGATGATTTTCATTTAAATGATTAGTGACTTGAGAATTAACGTATAACGGTTGTACAATAAATGTTTTGTTTATCCCGTTTACACGATTAGAGTTAACTAGAAAGTTAATCTATTTGTGTTAATGACTAATACAATGTTTAAGTTTAATTCTAACAGTTATAAAACGTGAATATAAAAACAACAATATTTTTCAACGTTTAAATTCTTATTAGAAATAATTCCAAGAATCTATTACCCAAGTGTTTTGCGGAACAAACACTTGGGATTGAATAGACAAGGGTATGGGGTGTCTCCTATCGAAACTCAAGTTTTGCTTGAGTGGTAACAATATACCCACTGAGCTATCTCAGTGAGTTGTATACTCTTTGTAGGAGAGAATTTACTTTGCAAAAGTTCTAAGCTTTCAATATACAAAGCACACTTTAACTTCTCTCCCTTCTGATCTATTTATACACAAGTAATCTAAGTATAAGTGATTAAATATAATACAAGTTGTTGAGGTTGCGTGTCTGACAATTACAAAAAGTAATTGTCATTTCCAAGAACCAATAGGAAAGGGCTAATAAGACTTTGGGAGTTGTTGGCTGACACTCTATGACTTTTAGCCGCAATAGGGAAGGTTGGATCTGACAAGAGAAGAGTGTTGGGCTGACACTTTTATCTTCTTAGATCTTTTCCCTATTGTTCCCGCCTTTTCTTCAGGCGTTGGTTCCTCAGTCTTCAATCACTTTGTTGTTGAGGAGACTGGGGTTCAGTGAGTTCTTGTCCAACACTCACTGAACCATCATCTTCTTCTTTGGCTTAAGTCCGACTCAGGGAGTACCGCCTTCCTGAGAAGTGAATCCTTCTTCTTGAATTCGTCTTAAGCATCTTGAAGATGACTCACTGAGAGGCTGTTCTCTCAGTGACTTGAATTGTTCTCGGTTTAAGTTTAACACTTAGTTAATTTGTGTCCAAATCATGTTTTACGTATTCTTGGGTTTTTCATGACCCAACAATCTCCCCCTATTTGGATATAAATTATTCCTAAGTGTTTTGATCAGTATGAGTGAGCTAAAGTCTTCTGCTCATACTGAATGTACTAGAAAATAAATAAGGATATTGATATAGCAAAACATTCATCAATTTATTCATATCATTACAAGTCCTATTATTCTAAGTACAAAATACTCAAGGTTCCTGAACAAAACCCATGAGTTCAAGTTTCGCCTTCTTTGACATCAACACCTCTTTATCAGGTCGATCCTTCATCATTTGATCCATCAGTCTGACAAACTCCTCATTTTCAGGTCTCCTGATATTAAGCGCCATTAGTTTGTAGGCAAGGAGTGTTGTCGTTTCCACTTTGTCGATGTCAGAGACTCTTTGAAAGGCTTCCTGACCAAATTCATCCACAAAGAAGATACCATACTCAGGTTCCTTGATGACCAGGTTGGGACGGAACTTGACTCCCTGAGGAGTAGTCCTGTTGCAATGAAGTGCAGCTATGTATTGTTCAGGTTCAATATCCACAGCTTTTCTTTTCCTCCCAACCTTTTGAGTAAATTCAGGGATAGTTAGTCCCTGAGAAGCAAGTGCCTCATCATGGTTAATGCCCAGACTCTTTGCCACTCTTGCAAGTTCCTCATACTTAGCACTCAGTGACTTGATGATGATTGGGGCATTCTTGCTTGCGGTTTTCTTCCTTAGGATGGGCATCATCATATCCCATTCTCTTAACCCATAGTCTGAAAACTTGATTGCTGGAAGATGTTCAGACTTTCTTGGACCTCTATGGATTGTTAAGCTCAGAGGTCTGGTGGGGTGAATGGTGATGTCAGTTATTTTGCCTTCATCTTTGGTTTTGGTCATGTGCCATACATACCTCTCATAAATCCTCTGCCTCTTTTCTTCCTTAAGTTTGGCCTGTTTGTTATGTTCCTTAAGGATTTCAGCCTGAAGCTTGAGAAACTCATCCCCTTTGATGTCCTTCTTCTCAGACTCCTTGATTACTTCTTTGGCAACCTTAGAAATTTCAGACCTGTTGAGTACCAGCTCTTTCTCTCTTTCCTTCCTGAGCTCTTCTTGGTGTAAAATTTCAGCAAGTTGATCAGGAGTCCCATAGACCCTTCTCCCATCCTCTAAATCAACATAGAACGGTGCATCAGGATCTGCACGTCTTTCAGTTGAAGCCTTGACTAAGCGTGCTTCAGGAGGAGGGTTTGTTTCAGTCACCATGATTTTCTTCCCTTTGTCAATGGGAGGAGGTTGACTGGTGGATGTCTCAGGGACAGTTACCAAAGCAGAATTAGGGTCAGGGATTGGAGGATCATCATTTATCTCCCCCTCAGCAGATGGTGGAGCTTCAGTGGGGACACCTGCTGACTGAGGAGGTGGAGGAGTATGAGAGGCCTGAAGAATGGATAGGATGTTTGAGACCATAGACTTTGTTTCAGAAGTCTCATTCTTCACGACACTTAGTTCGGCAGCCATTTCCTTCTGGTGGGTGGTGAGTTCAGTTACTTGGGTGGTGTAATGGTTGACCAGCTCATTATGTGTTGTTGAGAGCTGCTCAAAGGCTGAGGAGATTCTGATCAAATGCTCCTTAGATGCAATAACAGCCTGATGTATGGACTTTTGCTGTGTCCTTAAACCTTGAAGATCTACCCCCTGAAGGAGCTTTAGAAGCTCAGTAATGCTGGTGGAGGTGTTAGCCTGAGAGGCCAAGTATGCATCCAGTCTGGTGACAAAAGTGGGATCATCTGTAAGATGTTCTTGTACTGATTCGATAGCCTTGAGGATGTTGGACAGTTCCTGATGCTGTCCAGTGGCTATGTCATCTACAGATTTGTTCAGGTTGCCAAGTTGTTTATCAGTGAGGGTGGCGGCCTGAAGAATCTTTGCCTGAGATTCTTCAACAGAAGCCCTGAAGTCAGCATAGGAGGCTGCCACTTCAGTATGCTTATCCCATTGCTCATCCGTAAGAGAGTTGTAAAGACCTTCATTGGCTTTGCGAAGGACTTTTGCCATTTGTCTTTCAGAAGCTGGACGAGCATTGTCATACTTTTGCAACCACTTAGGAGTGGTTGAAGCACCTGATGATGATGATGATGAGGTTGATTGAGAACTGGGTGGTTGATCCTCAAGATGAGGAGAGGAGTGTTGTTTCTCAGAGGGCTGAAGAGGGCTTAATTGAGTTTCCATTTCCTCCTCAGCATCAGGGATATCATCATCACCAAAATCAATCTCCTCCTCTGACTCATCAGCCAACAAATTTTCATAGTCAGCCAGAGAAGGAGCCTTCAGGAAATCCGGCTCCCCCTCAGAAGAGGGCTCACCTTCGTTGTGGCCAGGTCCTGACTCTTTTGTCATAATAACTGGTGGGGTTTGACCAGCCTGACTAGTCATAATAACTGGGGGGTTTGCCCAGCCTGACTTTTAGGGTCAGTTCCTGAGAGAACAAAAGTGCCTGAGGTGGGTTTGGGTTCCGTATCGGCGGGTGGTTTATATCCCTCTGAGTCTTTGTCCCCCTGAGCGCCTTCATCCACTGATGGGTGTTTTCTAGTGGAATCATGAGGCACTCCTTGTGAAGATGTATGGACCCCCTTCCCATCAGGATTGGTCTGTCCTTTTGGGGATTTAGGGTCCTGAACTCCCTGAGACCCTGAGTGTGATTGCTCAGGGACGTTAGCAGGATGTGAGTGGGTATGGGTCCCCTTCTCAGTAGAGTAGTACTGCTCCACCGAGGATATAGAACCCCGAACTCCCTCAGGCTCTGATTGTGATTTATCAGTGCCTTCATTAGGATGTGAGTGGGTGGATGCTCCTGACCCTTCTGACTTGTTTTTGTCAGTAGGGACATTAGGAAAGGGTTTGCCCGAGGATACTGAGGATGATTGCTCAGCACCCTCCAGTGGTGTTTGTTTTGTGGCCAAAGTGGTCTCTTGTATGGGAGTCTGAGAGGTCAAAGTCACAACAACTTTCTTGGTGCCTGAGGCAACAGTCTCAGTGACGAGTGGTTTAGGTCTAACCACCTTACTGGATTGTCCCCCTTTCCCTTTGGTCTTCTTCACCTTCTTGGTTGGTGAAGGAACTGGTGAGCATACATTTTCACCCTGAATCACCATTAACATGTAGGTGGTCAGGGCGACCGGTTGTACCTCAGTAATGTCACTACTAAAGTTGGTTTTATGCAAGACGTCAGGTTTTGTACCTTCATCGTCAGACCTTAAGTAGTCAGAACCAAGAAGATCCTGAAGAGCACAGGAAATGAACCTAGGATAAGACATGTTTCTTTGCCTATGTTTCCCTGAGAGTTTTGACACGAGGTCTCGGAAGATTATTCCTCCGATATCAATTTTTCTACCCTCCAAGAGACTGAACATCATCAATTGTTGTGATGAGTTCAACTGCTCAATGGAGGATTTATTTCCTCCGAGTACCTGAATGACGAATGTCATCATCAGTCTCCAGACAGGGTGAAACCATGTCTTCACTAATGGAGCCTTTGCCAGCAAGGCTTCAGGGGACTCGGTAGGACGCCTAACATCATGAGGCCCTAGGAAAAGCATTTCAGCTTTTATTTCCTGATCAGTAGGGTTTGCCTCAAAGTTCTCAACAAAGTTAAGACCTGTGGCCAAGATGAAGGTCTTGTAGTTGAGGGAGAGAGTCCAAGTCCCATTCATCACAGTGAAAGTGATGATCGACTCTTTGGTGTCCTTAGGGCAAGTAGCCGTTGCGGTACACCAAAACTCCCTGAGATAGTCATTATAAATGACTTTTGGGGTAGTTGTAAAAGCTGTGGCAAGGAAGCAGTTTTGTAAATACTTAACTACATCCTTGTAACCCCCATATTGCTGGGGATAGTGGAAATTTCCAACCACATTGTTTTTGGTCAGGTCCACACCCTCCATTGTGAAGCTCACATTGGGGGCGGTGGTTATAGCATTAGAGGAAGCCATTTTATGATCTGGTTAAGGTGGAAAAAAAATGGTCGGATGTTTCTAAATGCTAAGAACACACACACAATTTGTTTTGAGAGAGAAAAAGGGCAGAGTTTGCTTATAATTTTCAAAAACGTGTGTGTGAATTCTTTTGGATGGGTATTTATAGGATAGTGGAGATGGGGGTATTTTTGGCATTTGAGTGATCTTATTTAATCAAAATATAAGTTTTGGAAGTTATTTTGAATAAAATGTTTGAGATCCGCATTAAATGCCACCACTCTACTTTTCCTCTTTTTTCACAATTGGCATAGTGAACAGTTGAGCAGTTTCTGCAAAAGGAGAAGTTGCAGAGTTTCCATCATCACACAGTGTATTGTGTGAGAGAGGGCATTGAATGCCAAGTTGGGAAGTGGGGGCCCATTAGGTGTATGCCAGAAAGGCTAAAAGAACAAATATTCTTGAATTAAATATGAGTTCAGTTACCAACCTCGGACATTTACTAACTAGATACTTAGAGCATTTAAGTCAGTATTTAATGTCTCTTTTCAGGGCCCTGAATGACTTATCATTCAGTGATGGTATTTCAGGGACTTGGGATTAGTCACTGATGATTCAGGAATATGGAATGATTCCTGAGAAGCAAGGATTCAGGAACTTGGGTTTAGTTCCTGAACCCTCAAGATTTCAGGAACTTGGGTTTAGTTCCTGAGGTTGAGGATTCAGTGAGATGTTTTTCACTGATATACACATTGAGTCAGGGACCTGAGGTTTTAAGAATTTTCACTTCAGTTGGAAGGATTTCAATCAGTTGACTGATTTTCTATATCCAACATTCCTAATTCAGCTTTCAACCTTGTGAAAGTTGGTTCATCCAAAGGTTTGGTGAAGATATCAGCTAACTGATATTCAGTAGGGATGAAGTGTAATTCAATGTCACCATTCATGACATGGTCCCTGATGAAATGATATCTGATATCAATGTGTTTTGTTCTCTGATGAAGAACAGGGTTGTTTGAGATTGCAATCGCACTTGTGTTATCACAAAAGATGGGTACCATCTTGTACTGAATTCCATAGTCACTGAGTTGACTTTTCATCCAGAGTACATTTGCACAACAACTAGCTGTTGCAACATATTCAGCCTCAGCTGAGGACAAGGCAACTGATTGTTGCTTTTTGGCACTCCAACAGACTAATTTCCCACCAAGTATTTGGCAAGAGCCTGAGGTGCTTTTTCTGTCCATGTTGCATCCAGTATAGTCAGAGTCTGAGTATCCTTTGAGATCAAGTCCTGAGCACTTTGGATAGTATAATCCAAGGTTAGGAGTGCCCTTCAGGTACCTGAATATCCTTTTCACAGCAGTGATATGAGATTCTCTTGGGTCAGATTGATATCTGGCACATAGACATACTGAGAATTGGATATCAGGCCTTGATGCAAGTAGATACATCAGTGATCCTATCATTCCTCTAAAGAGAGTTTGATTTACTGGTTTACCAGTTAGATCAGGACCAAGGTTGTTTGGGGGACCATGGGAGTTTTGACTGAGGCACAGTCCTGAGATCATACTTCTTCAGTAGATTCTTTACATACTTCTCTTGACTGATAGTGGTTCCTCTATCAGTCTGCTTGATCTGTAGACCAAGGAAGTATGTCAGTTCTCCCATCATGCTCATTTCAAACTTCTTTGCCATTAGTTTTTCAAATTGTTTGCAAAGTTTGAAACTTGTTGAGCCAAAGATGATGTCATCAACATACACTTGTACTAGTATGACATCATTATTTGTCTTATAGATAAACAATGTGTTGTCTATCTTGCCTCTGACAAATTTGTTTTGGATTAAGAAGGCTGAGAAAGTCTCATACCATGCCCTGGGAGCTTGCTTCAGTCCATAAAGGGCTTTGTTAAGCTTACAGACATGATCAGGAGACTCATGGCTTTCAAATCCAGGAGGTTGCTCAACATAAACTTCTTCTTTCAGTGAACCATTTAAGAATGCACTTTTAACATCCATTTGGTACACCTTGAAGTTCATGTATGTAGCAAAAGCAAGGAAGATCCTGATGGCTTCCATCCTTGCTACTGGTGCAAATGTTTCCTCATAGTCAATGCCTTCTTGTTGATTATAGCCTTTGGCTACAAGTCTGGCTTTGTTTTTAATGACTATGCCATTTTCATCACTTTTGTTTTTGAAAACCCATTTCATGCCAATGACTGAGACATTCTCAGGACATTTGACCAAGGTCATTACCTTGTTTCTGTCAAATTGTTCCAGTTCATCATGCATGGCCTGAACCCAACTTGGATGTGTAAGAGCTTCTTTTACACTTTTGGGTTCAATTGTGGAAATGAAGTCCACAAATAGGCATTCATTGGATGAGGCTGCTCTTAGACTAGCAGCCATGCTCCTGGTGAGCATGCCTTCAGTAGGCTCTCCAATAATGTTGACAAGTTCAATGTCCTGAGACCTAGTCCAACTTTCTTGAGGTCCTGGATACTGATTTGAACTTGTGGAGGCCTGATTGGGTAGAGGGGTTGGTTTTGGAGTAGACACATGATCATTGATTGGATCTTGAGTGTCTACCAGCTCACTGAGATTGTTTGGTTCTTGAGTATTTTGAACAGACTGATTGATATCATCAGTGTGTGCATGTGCCTCAACAAACTCAGTGATGGTAGGGTTAGGTAGGTTGTGAGGGATTATGTAATAGGAGAGATTAGCATCATCTTGATACTGAGTAGAAGGATTGTTTTAAGAAAGATATTCATCAGGAGGATATCTTGAAGAATTATCAATTCCTATCTCTTCTACTGAGGCAGTTGAGAACCTGATTGCATCAGTGCTCTCATCAAAGGTAACATGAAATGTTTCCTCAGTCTGCTGTCTCTTTGTGTTGAACACTCTGAAGGCTTTTGAGACAAGTGAGTATCCCAGGAAGTATCCATCATTAGCTTTTGCATCAAATTTTCCTAAGTGATCCTTGTGATTATGAATAAACACAGGACACCCAAAGACATGAAAGTAGCTGATGTCAGGGATTCTTCCTTTGAATAGCTCATATGGGGTTTTCCCATGTCTCTTGACAATTATGGATCTGTTTTGTGTATAACAGGCAGTTTTGACTGCATCAGTCCAAAAATGGTTGGAAAGGACTGATCCACATAGCATTGTCCTAGCAGCTTCAATGAGTGTTCTGTTCTTCCTTTCAGCAACACCATTTTGTTCAGGTGTGTATGGAGAGGAAAAGTTTTGGGAAATACCTTTCTCATCACAGAAACATTCAAGTTCATAATTTTTGAACTCAGTCCCATTGTCAGTTCTAATCTGTTTGACCTTAATGTCATTTTGGTTTTCAATGTTCCTGACAAAGGACATGATTGTTTCAGCTGCCTGACTCTTTTTGATCAGGAAGAATACCCAGGTGTATCTAGAGTATTCATCCACAATGACCAGAGTATACTTCTCATGGTTGGTAGACCTTGGACTAATAGGTCCAAATAGATCCATATGGAGAAGATGTAGGCAGTTCCTGATGGAAAAGTTGGTTTTGGTTTTAAAGGATGCTCTGTGATGTTTACCTTTTTCACAAGCTGAGCATGGTTTATCCTTTGAAAACACAAAAGATGGTAAGCCAAGGACCTTTTTTTGTTTTACAAGATTGGTAATGTTCTTAAAGTTCAGGTGGGTGAGTCTCTTATGCCAAAGCCAGTTGAGTGTATTAGTGGCCTTAGCAAAGAGACAAGTTCCATCCTGAGTTAGACTTGACATGTCTAATACATAAACATCTTGTCTTCTTGGTGCAATGAGGACAATTTCCTTATTTGCATTGAAGATGGTTCCTTGCTTATCATCGAACTGAACTATGTATTTTGCATCACATAGTTGACTGACACTGATCAGATTATACTTAAGACCATTTACATATGCTATCCTAGTAAAGACAATACCATTGCAGTTTACTGAACCATAACCTTCAGTGAGACATGATGAATTATCAGCAAATATCACTTTGGGTCCTGGTTCTTCCACATATTTGTGCAGACACTCCTTAACACCAGTCATGCTCCTTGAACATCCACTGTCTAGATGCCAAATAGGATCCCTGGCATGCTTCTGCACAAATAGTAAACTGGGTCAGTTCTTTCTAGGACTCCATTTCATGGAGGGTTTGGTATTGTAGGTCTTTATGAAAGTATTAATTGATTCATGGTCAGAGGTTGAGTGGACTGAGCTACCACATGTTTTGCATTTAGTTGCAGGGGTAGCCTCAGTAGTCTGAGAGGATTGTTTCATTCCTCTTCTTGACTGAATGACCTTCTCTTTTCCTGAGGATTTCTGAGTGGAACTTCCACTAGATTCACAGTGTTTGTCATATTGACAATCCTCAGGAAGTTCAGGCACTGAGCCTTAAGTCCTGAAAAGTTTGACATGACTGAGCATTGTTTATGATCAGAGGTCCTGTGATCTTCCTTTTTGCAAATCATGCAATAAAGGACTCTATAGCAATCATCAGTGAGATGATTTGTATAGTTGCATAGCTCACATCTTTTCAGGGGTTTTGTGGGTTTGGGTTTGGTCTTTGAGGAAGTTGGTTTTTGTTCCTTCTTGGATTGAGAAGATTTCTCAGAAGATGCAATCTTCTCTCCTAGCTTCCTGACCATTTCAGCCAACTGATCAAATTTTGAGTCAGGGCTTTGGGTTGTTACTTCAGAAGGGACTGAAGTTGATGAGTCATCAGTATATACTGAGACATCAAGGTTTGCTCTCTTTGGGATGGTTGTTCCCATTCCTGATCTCTCCTTTGGAGAGTGTGGTGAGAAGACCATAGGTGGGAGGCCTAAGTTAGGTGCAGCACCCTGAAGGGTATTTAGTGGAGGAAGTGGAGGGTATGATTCTGATTCAGACTCATTCAAAGACTCAGTGAGTTGTTCAGTGAGTTCAAGCTTACTGAGTTGTTCAGTAAGTCCAAGCATATTTTTCAAAGCCTGACTTTCAGGAAGCAAGATCTTTCCAGTCTCAAAGTTTGGTAACTTACTGACTGGGTTGTCCCTGACAATCCAGTCATTTGACTTGGGAAGCAATTCTTGCTCAAAAGATATGCCAGCTGGAACAAAGTTTATTTCATTATGACACACAATTGGATCAACCATAAGAGGGTCAATACCAATGGTTTTCTGAGAGATTAATCCCACAGTGTCAAAAACCTTGGGGTTCTTCTTGGTCCAGCTTTGAATGATAGCCTTTTCTTTGTTAAGTTCAGTTTGAAGGACTTGGTTTTGTTTCAAAATCTCAGTGTTCTGAATTTGTAGAGTTATTGTTTCTAGTTTGGCTTGCTTTAGTACAAGCAGTTCATCTCTAGATTTGTTCAATTCTGACACAATATTGTTATATTTTGAAAACAGATTAAGCCTTTGTTCCTTAACAAACTTTAAATCAACACAAATATAATTCATGTAAGACTGCCAATCAGAATCATCATCCATAGAAAGTAAAGTATTTACCTTCTTCATGGTGATGTTGACCCACTCTCCATTTCTAGCATGGCTTTTTCCCACAGCCACCTGATCCTCTTCAGAAAGTGCCATCAGTGCACTAACTCTTATTTCCTCATCTGAGGAAACCTCTTCATCATCCCAATCATATGCTTCAGCTACTAAAACCTTGTTCTTTGTCTGAATAGGTTTAGATGTTTGAGCAGCCTGAGGCAATATGGGGTTAGTTTCAAGAAGTGCAAGTTTAGCTTTGATATTCCTATATTTTGTTTCAAAATCCTTTTGACCCTTGTTTTGAAATTGTTAGGTGGACTGAAACATTTTAGGTTGAAACTTGCTAGTTCCTGAGAATTTGTAAGAGGGTTCTGAGATAGTTTTAGAATAACAGTCCCTAGCAAAATGACCCTTTTTACCACATTTAAAGCATTCAGTGGTCTCATTTGCTTTAGGTTTTGTAAAGTTGGACTGATTCCTTTTGATGAAACGTCTTGAACTAGCAAGGAGTGCCCTTTCTTGGAATTCCAAGTTCAGGTCGTTCAGGTACTCCTCACCAGTCCTTTCATCAATTTCTTCTTCAGAATCCTCTTGAATATCCTGCACAACACCATTAGAATAGAAAGCAGTTGATATGGGTGTGGAGGTTAAGGCCTTTTTGGACTCAAGAGTTTTTGAGTCAGGGTACCTCCTTGAGATCAAGTTGTCCTCATAGACAAACTTCCCATAAATTTCAGGGAGCTCAAGGTTCTGAATGTGGTTAGCATTCCTCAGGCCTTGTGAGAAGTTGAGCCACTTCTCAGGGAGACTGTTGACAAAGCCAACATTTGTCTCATGTTTGGACAATACAACACCATCATTTGATAATTCATTTATCAAAATCTTGTATCTGGTGTAGGTCTGTGAGAGACTTTCAGAGTCTTTTGCCCTGAAAGTATTATACTCAAGTTTAAGGTCCATGACCCTATTTTCCTTGGTATCTGAGGGACCCTCAAAGCTGTTTACCAAGTCATCCCAAGTTTGCTTGGCTGTTAGACAGTTGATGACTGATTCCATTATATCGTCAGGAAGACATGATATAATGATGCTTTTCAGGCGTTGGTCTTGATTGACCACCCTCCTCTCATCAATGGTCCATTGGGCCTCAGGCTTGTTTAGCCCTGCGGCTGTCTTTGGGAAAAATGGGCCATCCCTGATACAGGTGATGTAGTAGGGTTCCATACCAGTAAGATAGCAAATCATACGCTTCTTCCACTTGCTAAATTTCCCAGCTTCAAGTCTGGGTGCAACAGCGAAGTAGCTGCCACCCTTTTTGTCGACTAGCTAGGGGTTCAGTGAGTTCTTGTCCAACACTCACTGAACCATCATCTTCTTCTTTGGCTTAAGTCCGACTCAGGGAGTACCGCCTTCCTGAGAAGTGAATCCTTCTTCTTGAATTCGTCTTAAGCATCTTGAAGATGACTCACTGAGAGGCTGTTCTCTCAGTGACTTGAATTGTTCTCGGTTTAAGTTTAACACTTAGTTAATTTGTGTCCAAATCATGTTTTACGTATTCTTGGGTTTTTCATGACCCAACAGTTATAATTCCGTTTTATATGTTCACAATTTTGATAAACAATTTAAGTAAGTTAATTGTTCACGAGAGTTTTTATGTGGCAAATGTATAAATGTTTACAATAATGGGTGTGTGTTTATATATATATATATATATATATATATATATATATATATATATATATATATATATATATATATATATATATATATATATATATATTGTTTGTGTCGAAAATTTAGTGTTGTCACAAATTGTTGTGAGTTTATGAAAAAATTACGCGAAAAGAATATAAGTCGAGATTGAGTTGTGAAATTAATTGATTTCGAGATCACGACGATACACATTTTAAACAATTACCACGATATAAACTTCTACTTGTCGCTTATCGAGATGTATATGCACGGCTAAATATACACTTTCCTATCTTCTTGTTGGGCTGTGGCCCAACTTAAGTCAAAGGAGGGGGAAAATCTGACGGACTGGGCTGGGGTTTTGACCACCAAGGCGCCATGTTGGGCCTGGTGGGCTGTAGCTAGCCACAAAAATTATACGCTACTGGACTGGACTACTAATTGGGTTGGACTGGCTTTGAGTGGGCTGAGTTGGTTTTATATTCGAATATATACACAACTCAAATGGAGTCTGTGTGTTTGCTGGGAATACCAATGTATACGTTCGACACCAAAATGACTCGTAACACAAAACAAATTTCACGTCGAGGTCGAGTACAAATCGACATTTCAACTCAATGACCTCGAGTGTTCCATGAGGACTATTGGTTCGACAACATAGTTTCACTAATTACGACACACTTAACCAAAGTCTTGATTCAAGACTTGGCATTAGAATGAGTAGGAAAACAACTCAACATCCCCTTTGAGTCCGACCACAAACTGGACAACTAAAAACACACCCTTTTGGGTTTCTTATGAGATTTGAACTCGACAACCCATTGTGGGTTTGGGTTTGAACAGTGCAAAACACACATCCGATTGAGTTCTAATGAGATCAAACTAAGGAAGTCCCTTAGGGATTTGCCTTGAACCAAAGATGATTCGACCACTATACTTAAAACCAACTTTTGACTATCATTTAGGTTGCAAGTGAGTGAGTTGTGAGGGTTGCTTCGCTAGACAAGACAAGATTAAACCAAGGCACGCACACCCTTTATGGGTGGCTGCCTGGTGAGGAGTACACCGAACCACATCACACCCCTTTTGGGGTGGTTTTCCCTCGACTAAGAACGACCACAGCACACCCTATTTGGGTGGCTGTTTGGTGAGGTTCAACTGAACCAAACATATGACATAACACACCCTTGTGAGGGGTGATTTTACTCGGCTAAAACAGCTTCCACACACCCTTGTGGGTGTGGTTTTTGCTCGAACCAAAAACAACCATGATCATCTTAACCTAGGCCAATTTTTCTATGTTTTAATTACACCAACTCGAGAGGGGTTTTGACACCAAAGTATACACGACACAACAATCCAGGTTTCAATTCGAGACCTTTCAACCAAAGTCCCTAAGAATTACTAACCACAACAACACCATTCGACTCGAACCTAGATTGACAACGACAACTAACAAGAATAGATTTCAAGCTAGCGAGCCAATACTTATGTTTCATTAAATCTTGTGAGCCACTAAGAACAACAACAACAACCATGACAATCCACATAAATTTCAATTCGACACAGTGATAATTACAAATACACGCGAGTTAAAAATTAACATAAACCAATCTAATGTTAACCGAATAACAATGAATGGAAATAAAGAGTTTGAAATGAAGAAGGTTTATACCCTTAGAGTGAGTGCGAATCGACAATATGAACCAAGGACTTCGAATACAGAAGCTATTTGAACAACCACAATTCCAACTCTAGCAATTCCAATTCGAACCCCAGCCAATCCACCTCCAACCGAATGTGTTACCCTTCGAACCCCTTTGAATCTTGATAAAGCTTTGAGTGAGTGAGTAGATTTGTGTGGATCAATTAGGTTTGGATTAGCCATTAAAAAGACGAATTTCTGGAATGGTTTCATCATTCTTTCGAACCTTGAAACTGGAAACTTTCCGATTGAAGCTTCGATCATCCTCTGTCCTCATCACCTCCCTTTGTCCATACTTGTTGACCTTTTGGGAAGTGCTTCGTGAGAGGGACGGTTAATTCTTGGGTTGGAGAGAAAGTATGTGGCACCATAGATTGATGGTGATGGATCGAGTGGGTTTTCTGGGTAGATGGGAACGCAGACAAAAGAGCAGAAGAGGATAAAAGAAATATGGGAAAACGTGTGAGTGGAGGGGGACGGTGATATAGGGAAGGGATAAGGAAATTTTATTTAAGGTTTGTTTTATTAAAAGAATGTATAGTGTGTACCCCGTGTCCCGCTGAGCTGAGGTGAAATCGGGTTTTCCCGGATTTCGATATAAACGAGGAAAATAAATTTCGGAGACATTTTTATAAAACTAACATAAAAATAGAGTTTGTTAACTCAAAAAAGTAAATCCTAAGATTAATTCGTTACTGATGTGGTGTCAGTACGCGTGTGGTTTCGTTTTTCAGTAAAACTGAGATAACCTCTCGCTTTTATTATGTTATAGTCTATAAATGTGAGAATGGGGGAAATTCACTGTTTTTGGTGAGATTAAATAGTTTTGGTGAGTTACTATGTGTTACAATGTGCAGGTTTATTTTCCCGTAATAGTTATGTAAGCACATAAATGCTCAGTTTAACAGTTTAGTAGTAATAAATTGACATTTATTATTAAAATATTAGTGGAAAAATTACCGTTTGTCACACCGAAGCTACGACAGTGTGCATGAAATGAGTTCATGTAATAATAAATAGGCCCGGCGAGTGTTCTATCTCGTGACACTTGTAATTTGACATGGTATACATCCGTTTGTCTCATCTGGACAGTTGGTTCTCCAACACGGATGGAGATGTCACCCTCAATAGATCTATTTATATCACTCGTGCTTCCTAACGGGAACTAACGGTACATGAGCATGGGCATAATTGGGATACAGTACTTAGGCTAACACGTAATAGTTTTTCAAACAAAAGCATTATTTAATATGGTCCATAAAAGCAAGCATGTTTCTCACCCCAAGTTTGCAAAGAAAATACGAGTTAAAAGTGGGGCTACGAACTCACCTCAGTAACTCGTCTGGTGAAGTAATCAAGTAGAAAGTGTGCACGGCTCCGACACGCAACCTAGATTAGCATGGTATGTTTTTAGTCTAAGAATTGAGTTCAAATACATGTTGTAAAGTTGGAACAAAGTTTCAATTGTTACTCATGTGTCTGTGTTATCGTAGCTTATGTGGACTTTCATAATGTTCAACAAGTTTCAAATGTTCGTTGAAGAGTATATATATATATATATATATATATATATATATATATATATATATATATATATATATATATATATATAATGGTATATATATATATATATGTTGTTGTGAAAATATTCATAAGTATTGGCTTAAACTTTTTGGCTTAAGTTTTGTCGAAGGATAAATACATGACATAAAGTATTTATTAATTTCGTTTAGCCTCGATATGTGTAAATATATATGGTATATATTTATCGATGTCGTGTGCAAATAATATATTTGTACGAATATATTATTTATGGTTTACGTTAATGTGGTCGTCTAAAAAAACATATGTGTTAAACATATTTATTAGATGAAAAGTGGTTAAAAATATGTTAGAAAATATAAGTTTTTCTTATTTATATTAACTTTGTAAAAAGTATAATAAACTTGTTAAAGTTGAGGGGTTAAAACTAAAAAATATCAAAAATAACAAAAATTGGCTAAAACCGCCACTGCCCAGGTTAGAACCCGGGACAGTTGGGTAGCTGAGCATGCAACACACTGCTGGACTACAAGTCCTTTGGTGTCAAGACTTACAACCCAATAATATTTAATGCATTTTTCAACAGTGTCATTTTTACTTTTTTAGTTATCATTCTTTCCCGGTGTACGTCGTGCATGTGTTTGCAAAATAGGATTATCACAAAAGTTTTCTTCAGCCACATTTGGTTAACTTTGTAGATCTTAATGGTGACACAGTGAGTAACAAACTAACGCTTCATATTACTTTTTTTTTATTATTATTCAATGGTTGTGGTTGCCATTTGAGGATAAATGAAAACAAACAAGCGCCACAAGAGGATCAAATACGAATAAATTTTCGTTTGCTAGACCACTTGGTATAGCAAATATATGTGGAAAAAGTTGAACGAAAACTAAAATTATTCACTGTTTTGGATTGAAGGTCTCGACACAAGCAAAAAGGGAAACTAAGGTGAACCAAACTCAACTCGACACAAAACACATCGCGATACTTCCACAGTGGTTCGACCATAGTGGGTTTCGACTCAACATAGCCCAAAACTTTAACAAGCCAATACTTAAGTTTTTCTTTAGTCATTTCGAGTTTCAAAATCTTAAATAAGTTCACATGGCGTATGTGAATGTCGAGCACAAACCAAGTAAGCTCTTGTTTATATTTTGAGCTATTTATAAATCTTAAGTAGGTTCAAAGGTCTCCACACAAGTTTTTCTTAAACGCAACCAAACCAAGTTCACATATATATGCATGCATGTACATACGTGTGCATATATATGTCAAGTATGTATATTTTTCATTTTTTTTTTTTTTTTTTTGAAAACACCTTTGGCCATACAAACTAAGTGTACAACATCCAATATAATATTTCATAACAAGTTTTAAGCAAGGTTTGATGATGTAAATAATTCACACTAGCATGTAACTCGAATGAGTATATTTTGCAAACATAGAAACTTGTATCAAGCAATGTACGTATAAATCAAAGAGGGAGTCGAGTTTACTTACAATGGGGAGAGTATACGAGTGAAAGAAGAGACCAAAAAAAACAAAGTATCGACTAGCTTCCCAAAACCAAACCCGATTGTTTCCAAAATGCTAACCCGATCACTTAGCTTCCAAAATCTTTTGTTTTCCCTTAGGGTGGAGGGAGTGATAATTTTCAACCCTCCAACCCTCCCAAACTTTGACCAATCAAATTCATCCACCTCATTTCAACCCTCCAACCCTCAACCCAACCTTTTTTACTGGCAACCATCACTCTCAACCCTCCCAAATTTTTTTTTAAATATTCATAATTTGTCCTTCAAAATTATAAATTTGCAACATTAACCCTTCACAATTATATCATACTTAAATAACTTAAATATGTGGCAGATGAAACCGACTCTTTCCTCCCATTATATACCTCCACCTCTCTTTCTTTTTTTATCCTCTCTCTCTTTCACAAACAAAGTAGCAGCAATGAACAAAGTAGCAGCAATGAAGAAAACGTTCCAAACAAATTTTCAACCCAACCCCTTCAACGGTCCATTTGACCGTTACTTTGCTCCATCATTTTCCAACTCGCTGCGAGTTTGGAACTCGCAACCATGAACCCGTGCCCAAGCCCGCAACATCGGCAACCACTAGCCCGTGAACCCTCCAACTCGCAACCATCAACCCGCATATCACTCCGTGTAGCCTTAGTTCATAACCTTTGAGTGTTTGAAAGTAAAATGTGCGTGTTTGAGATTTGTCTAAGTTCGGTATGTAAGGATGAATTCAAAAGAAGAGTTTGTTTTAAATATTAATAAGATTGTACCACAAAGATATGAGTGTGGATTTGGTGAGGATTCTTGACTGCAACAAGAAAGAAGAGAAGGAAATAAGCATGGAGTTGTGTCCTTTTTGTCTTCCAAACCATGGATACAAGAGTGGTATATAATTGAAACTATGGCTTGAGTGGTTTTGGTGATGTGAAAACCGATTAAGGAGTATGGGACGTAAGGTAGAAGCCAACATTAGGTAACTTGTTGCTTGTGTGAATTACTATACGTCGTGTGGTTTAGGTCTTGTGTCATGTTTAATAATTGCCCAACATGAAACGTTACTCTCTAGTATACGAGAGAGGTTTGAACAAGGTTTAAAACTCGACGTGTTTGGTTTTGTGTTGAGTTCGAATGTGGTATGATCCAAATCCATGAAATGTATATTCGTGAACGTATATACTCGAGTTTTATTGAGTTCGGTTGCAAAACACCTCGATCGGTGAACAAACCGTAACACTGGCACAACAACAAGAGTACAAGAAAAACTCACATGTTTGATCGAAATATATATCTCCTGTATATGCATGTAATACATGCACATTTAATAAATTGTTTGTAGATGTTTGTATTTAGAGTTAATTACATTTTTGGTCCTTGTGGTTTACCGGGTATTTCACTTTCAGTCCAATTTTGAAAAAAATCTCGGATCCTCTACAATATTGACTGACCCGTTACGGGTTTAGTCCAATTTGTGCCTGGAGTCTGTTAAACACTCTCACGTGAGAAACATGTGATGTAAATCTAGTATATTTGTCTTTTTTAAGGGCATATTTGTCTTTAACTCTTTCCCGCTAATACTTTCTCCTCGATTATATTGACTCACAGGGCATTAAACACAAGTCATTTCATTATCAGACCACCACCTAACCTTTTCATCTTCTCTTAAACACAAACCCTAATTGCAATATAATCTAAGAAAAATAATTCCTTGTAACTGGTCCTTGAGACCACAAGGTCATTCACATGATCCTTACAAAGCATATCGTAAGTTTAATTTTTTTGAGGTTTTTTTTCATGAGTTGTGTTGATAAAAATAATGCATGTTTAATGATGAGATTTGCGTTGATAATGGTTTTTTTTTTATTGCAACAGGTAAACACCCAACCGTTTGTTCCATAAAGATCAACCATGGTGGTGCATTTACTAGTCTACCAAATCGTAGATACAGAGGAGGGAAAGTCAATTGGTTTGATGATGTTGATACAGATTCATTTTCAGTGATAGAAGTATCAACTATGCTTAAGGAGTTGGGTTATCTTAGTCAGAGTATGCAGTTTTATTACAAAATACCTAATGCTAATTTAGATAATGGTCTTATACCTTTGAAAATTGATATGGATGTGTTGGATATTGAAAAGTATGTTTATACATGTAAGGTAATTGATGTGTTTATTGATCATCCAGTTAATGAAGTTGTATTTGCCAATAAGAATGTGTCTGATTTAGGGAATGAGAGGTATGGAATAAGTCAGTCAAGTTCTAAGGTTAAAGGTAGTGGAATAGGTCAGTCAAGTTCTAAGGTTAAAGCTAGTGAAATAGGTCAGTCAAGTTCTAAGGTTAAAGCTAGTGGACCAAATGTGAGTGACACTCCTTTAGTTAGTGAAGAAAATGATTCATCTGATTCTGATTCTAGTGTTGATAGTAAGGATTTTGATTTTGATGTTGATCAAGAGGATAGGATTGATGATGTTGAGGTAGACATGGCTGATTTTAGAAAGCATGTAGATGAGAATGTAGAATGGGGTGGTTCCACAGACAAAGAAGTTCCACATGATGAACCATTTTCTTATGAAGAAGTAGACTTAGAAGATTATGATAGTGTACCTGAGTCTGATGAGGAAGAGTTTGAAAGAAGAAAAGCATTAAAGAAGTTAGCCAAAAAGCACAAGCCAGTAGATGGTAAAATCTATTATGATAACTTTTATCCTGGACAGACTTTCCCTAACAAAGAAATGATTAAAGAAATGGTAACTAGGATTTCAGTTGAGCAAAGAAGGGAATTACATTTGACTAGGAATGATAAAACAAGGGTTAGACCTGAATGCAGAGGTATTGTTCCAGTATTTAGTCATGTGGATAGAACAGAGAATGATGGAAGAGAACATGATGGGCCTTGTGTCAAGCCCAATGCTGATAAGCCCAATGTTGCTAGTGGGTCTGATAACAAGACAAAAAAAGGAGGGAATATTAAAAAGAGAAAGAGGGTGGTGGTTGAAGATAATCAAAGCTGTCCTTGGCTTTTACATTGCTCTAAATCCAAGAATCAACAGACTTGGTGGGTCAAAGTCTTTGAGGATAACCACACTTGTCTACAATCAAGAAATGTAAGAAAGTGTACTGCCACTTTTTTATCCAAATAGGTTCAGGAAACCATAAAACCAAACCATAAGATTCCTTTAGCTGCTTTGAAAGATCAATTATAAAAGAAATACGAATTGGGGGTTTCTAAGATGAAGGTCTTTAGGGCAAAACAGATTGCAGGGGAAAGGGTGATTGGGGATTATATCAACCAGTATGCTCAGTTGAAACAATATGCATTGGAATTGCAGGAAAGGGATCCTGATACTACTATAAAGTTTGAAGTTGAAAGAAACTATGATGTAGACAGTGACACTAGGCAGTTCAAAAGAATTCATATATGCTTGGGGGATTTGAAGAGTGGATTTAAGGCTGGGAAAAGAGACCTTTTAGGACTGGATGGGTGTTTCATGTTAGGGCCATATCCAGGTCAGTCTTGACAGCTGTTGGGGTAGATCCAAATAATGGAACCTACTCTTTAGCTTATGCAGTGGTTGAGTCTGAAACAAAAGACTTCACAGTCGTCACAACCACCACCATAGTCATCACAAGCACCACCACAGTCATCACAAGCAGTTGCACCCTCATCCAAACCATCTGCAACACCAGCTGCACCTTCACAGTCATCTACACAACCATTTGCACCAGGTTCACCATCAAGGTTTACAAAGACTTCTGCCAAGAGGTTGTCACCATTGAAATTGAATCCTGCTGCAAGTAACAAAAAGAAAGGTGGAAATGGTAAAGGTAAACAAAAGTAGTATAAATGAAGTTATGCAACTTTTGTGTTTTGGTTGCTTTATCACAAACTCTGTTACTTATCTATGTTTAAGACTTTGTTAATGTAATTTGGTCAGACTTATGTATTTTGGTAATGTTGACTTTGGTCAGACTTTGTTAAGTCTTTGCTGCTTATGTAATTTGGTAATGTTGGATTTGGTCAGAACTTATGTGGAACAAAAGTGCATTATAATGCATTATATTTGGTAATGTTTGATTTGGTTATTTTGGTTGTTTTTTAGGACTTTTTTGGGTTGTTTGACTATTATTGCAGTCACATATTTTGTGCTAAATTGTTTGACTATTTAGCACAAATGAATGTGACTGCATATACATGCAGTCACATTCATTTGTGCTAAATTGGTTTTTTGACATTAGCATATGGGTATATGCAGTCACATTTGCATATGGGCATTTGCATATTGACATTTGCAAAATACATCATTCATTGGCAAAAACAACCATTCATTGTCATTAACTCCAACTCCCAACTACAATCTTACAACCAAGTACATTCAAAATACTGCCAACACAAACCCTAACAATAACTTCAAAATACATTCAACTACCCCAAATCATTTCACAAGATGATGAAGAACAAAAAACAACCAACTTAACCCTAACAATATCTTCCATTTTCTTGCTTCACCACGATTTTCAGCAACTGTTGCTTGTAACCCATTGATAGACCTTAACAGCCCAGGAATGATTTGCACAGACCTTTCACACATAGGTGGATCATACCAATTGATCCCACAATTTTAAACCTAATCAAAGAAAATAACAAAATTAGGGCAAAGTTAAAAAAGTAAAACCAAATCCAAAATTGAGGGGTTACTCTTTTAGAACAACAATAGAAACGCCTTCCAGGATTCAAAGGAGTCCATGATGTGCGAATCACGGCTGGTGAACGGCATCTGTTATATAAAACCATCACCGTGTTTTTTGGTATGTGTTAGTGTGTTTTTTGGTATGTGTTCGTGTCTTTTCTTTTGACCAAATCAGTCAACAAAAAAGAGTGTTAGATATAGAAGTAAGTGAAGAGGTGGGAATAAAAAGATACTTATGCCCTCACGTGATTACCACATGCAGCTGTTAATGGCCAAACTTAACAGTGTTACACAAATTGGACCAAACCCGTAACGGATCAGTCAATATTGTAGAGGATCCAGGATTTTTTTCAAAATTGGACTGAAAGTGAAATACCCGGTAAACCACAAGGACCAAAAATGTAATTAACTCTTGTATTTATGTGGTGTGAGATGCACAATTAAGAGATTAAGTTCCAATTGGGACATGCAATCTATGATATATTTTTGGTGTGTGACTTTATTTTTTTGAGTTAATAAGTTTAACTTTTTTTTGTGTTTGCACACTTTTCATATGCAAGATTTTTATATATTAAAAAAAATCTAACCCTAGAAATAAATAGCAAAACTTTTTATTATACTCAGTTCATTTAGTAGCAAGGTTCCCGGGACGACTTTCTGTAACACGGGTAAATTGATATATATAAATTGTTCATGTTACGACCAAATTTTAAAGTTGTATATTTTTCAAATATTATATTCTGTGCACCTTTGGTTAGATGTGGTGTATGAAGTATACTTGATGCACTTTATGAAAGATGTACGATATCATTGGTTCATTCGAGATGGTCGTCCGCGTTTGAGTCGTGTGTTTTCTGTCTCAATGGGATTTATGTATAAAATTGTAAAACCATTTTTTAGGCTTTAGGAGACATATGGTGTGTTTGTTTCATTAAGATGTTTTAAGTCTGAATTTGACTATCACATCTTACTAGTAAGAGGTGGCTAGAAAGTCTAAGGGTGTGTTTGTTTCATTAAGATGTTTCATTAAGTGCTCGTTTCTGCAATTTATTTAAGTAACTTATGTAAATATGAAACAAGACTTTTTATCATAAATATAACATAGTTAATAAACAATCAAATATATTATATTAACATGAGTTTTCAATCTCTTATCGAGTAAGAGGCAGTAAGACAAGTCACCCACCTCTTACTGAGTAAGATATTACTACCTCCGTCCCAAAATAAGTGTCCAGTTTGACTTTTCAGAGTCAAACTGGTTCAACTTTGACCTTAACTATTTTTGTGGGTGTTATATAATACTTGATGCAAAATATATAAATGGATTGAGTTTTAAGTGTACTTTTCATTGGTATAATTTTTCATCTAGTAGTATATAACACAAAAAAAAATATATTTAGGGTCAAAGTTGAACCAGATTGACTCTGAAAAGTCAAACTGGATACTTATTTTGGGACGGAGGGAGTATATGTCTAACTGGGTCTGACTCAAAAGAAAAAAAATAAACAAGCAAAATCTTTGACCACCTCTTACTAGTACAAAATACATTTAAAACTCAACTCATTCATATAGTTTGCATCAAATATAATATAGCACAAAATAAAATAGTTAAGGTCAAAGTCGAAAAACGAAAACTTCGACTACAAAAAAAAATTGTTCAATCTGCACACTTTTATTATCACACTTTTAAAAAAATTGTGTAAAATCCTATTAGTTTATTTACACATAATAATGTGTAAAAATTAGTTACATTAATAAGTGTGAAAAAAAATTTAAAACAATAGATTTTTCACACTTATTATTGTATCAAAAATAAGTTCACATTTAAAAGTGTGAACTAAGATTTCTCTACACTTCTAAGTGTAAACAATTATTAGATTTCTTCACATTTAAAAGTGTGAACTTTCTTTTGACACAATTATAGGTGTGGAGAATCTATTATTTTACAAATTTTTTCACACTTAAGGTAATCATTTTTTACACATTATTACGTGCTAATAAATTAATAATATTTTTTACACATTTTTAGAAGTGTTGAGAAAAAAAAGGTATGTTCTATATACACATCTCTTATCTATTTAGGTGTACTATTTAATTAAATGACAGTACTATTAATGTCAAAAAGTACACCAAGGGCCTACGTGTCATTAATTTCATTTTATTTTTTTAACGACTCAAATATTTTTTTTTAACGACTCAAATATATTTTTAGTTTTTGAACGACTCCAATATTGTTTCTTTTTTTTGAACGACTCAAATATTGTTTCTAAAAAAATCGAAGCGGGTCCAAAGATATATTAGAGACACACAAAGAGGATTGAGGGAGTGTGTGTATTACATGGTTAAAAGGCTGCAAAATTTCAATTATGTGTGTATTTTCATAATGGAATTGGTTCAAGATTACTTCATTCGTCTTAAAATTATTGTCATGAGAGAGAAATTACAAAGTTTAATAAAAATAAGACCATTATAAATCTCAACCACTCAAAGAGAATATTTCCCTAATATATTCTCTAGTTTTTACTTAAAAAAAAAAGTGAACAATTATTTTGAGACATCAAAAAAAAAATGTTAGACAATAATTTTGAGACAGAGTGAGTATTATTTTATAATAGAAAAATGATTATTGTGCCTAATAATTATGTTTACTTATGTATCTAATTATTTGATTTATTGATTTATACTCCGTAAAAAATAATTTGTGAAAATTTGAAGAGAGAAAGTATATAATATACTTATACAATTGATTTATGCATTAAGCATGTATTTAAGCATGTGATTTATATCTAAATAGCACTGCTCTTTATAATACGGAGTAAAGAGGAATGCGTACATATGATATTTGTACTATTGGAGTGTTCGAAAGGTCAAAACACATGTAATTATTTTAGGACGGAGGGAGCAGCAACTTTTTGTCAACTGCATATTACTGTACTAGAAAAATATCTCGCATGTACGACAAATCATCCACACCACATATAGTGTCCAACAAAACAACCACTTAATTTAATCATAGAGACAATAAAGTAAACAGAAAAATGGGAGACGAGAGAAAGATTGGAGTTGCAATAGATTCCTCGCCTTGCAGCCGAAAAGCGTTGCAATGGGCTATCGATAACGTTGTTAGGAAAGGTGATCATCTTGTACTTGTCACGGTTCAACCTGAAGGCTATTATGAAGAAACCGAGATGCAGCTCTGGGTAGCCACTGGTTCTCGTACGTTGCATCATTCCATCATTATATATGATCATGTTCCGTAGTTTTTTTTTTTATTAGTAATTCGATAGGTCGTCTATGCTATCATTTTTTTTGAGCTTTTCTTAGTTGCTCAACAATAAGTTCACTAATCCTATCTGATCATTTACGTTAAGTTTTTAGATATGCAGTAGAGGAAATAGCTATGAAAATTTCCTAGTAACTTATTGATCTAGATAAACGAGCAAACGGGGCTTTGGCTAAGTTGGTACCCACCTCCGAAAACCTATGGGCCCACCGAAGAGATTTTGTGGATAAAAGGTCATGGGTTCGGCTTTGGCTCAGTTGGTACCCACCTCCGAAAACCTATGGGCCCACCGAAGAGATTTTGTTGATAAAAGGTCATGGGTTCGAGTCTAGGCTCGTGCTCACACCCGTTGGTGCTCCTCTAAGCCGGGAGGGTTGCCGGAGCTATTCTTTGTGGGTGGCTAAAAGGCAGCCGGGGTCATAGGCCCCGTAAACTTTTTCATATTTACATAAAATACCTTTATACTAATAAACAATTTACATTGTAAACCATAGATTTTCTATATGAATGATCTCCCTTAATATGTGTTGAAACTTCTCGTTTATTGTTCATAACTTCATATGTCTTGTTTATTTTCCTTTTTCAGCTTTAATCCCTTTGTCTGAGATCCGTGACGCCCATGTCATGAAGAAATACGGAATTAAACCTGATCCAGAAACAGTGGATATCATTAGTTTGGCTGCAGCTCAGAAAGAGGTAACCGATCCTTTTCACATATATGAATACATTCAGATACTGAAGAGGTTTATCTGTGTGGCTATAGGTTGTCGTTCTCATGAAAATCTTTTGGGGTGATCCTCGCGAAAAACTATGTGAAGCCGTTGATCACATCCCGTTACGCTGTCTTATAGTAGGGAACCGAGGACTCGGCAAGATAAAGAGGTAATCACACTTTTTATGCTAAGTATTTGATTGATTGTTAAATATCTAATTCCCTTTAACTTGGCAATCACAGATACAATAAGTATAACATAATAGACAAAAAATGGAATTTACAATCAGAGCTTTTGAATTAAAGATGTACGTATATATGATTCTTGACGGTCGGTAACCTATGTTTTCTGTATTTGCAGGGCTATTATGGGCAGTGTGAGCAACTACGTTGTGAATAATAGTTCGTGCCCTGTAACTGTAGTGAAGGACCATTCAGTTTAATTTGGGTATCTGAATGGCTGACTTGGATGTCATGAGAGTATACTACGTACTTTGTACTAAATAATCTGTTATGTCGATTGCCTTGTTGTGAGGCTTCTAGTTTCTTGTTTGTAGTCATTTATATTGGACTTGTAACAGTTGAGGTTGGTCTCTCTTTATGGTGTATGTGATCTACCTCTCAGTAGCACTCGTGGTTTTTTCTTATGATAATAAAATGTTTGTGATTGCATATTGATTAGTTACTTGTGAGATCATGAGTACCTAGGATTTCTCTCTTTACTCCATATTGATGTGTGAAGGATCCAAATACTTGTTTAATTTAACTTGACTTATAACTCGGTATGATTGAGTTATATCGCATGTGTTGGGAATTAGAGGCTACAAATCAGGTACAAGACAGAGGATACTTGGAAGAGGGACTTTTAAACATAAGCAAACTTACATTCTCGCATTATTAAAAAAGCGCTACACGCATATTCTTCGGTGTGTTCATTTGTAAAATATACATCTTAGTAATTAGCGCTTCAAGAGTTAAGAATGGTGATCAGGACATCAGGTGATTAGTTAATGTAGTATCAAATGTAGCATGTATTGGTGACGCTCAAGAAGTTTTTTGTTTCATAATATCCACCATGTGGATGGTCTCAACAGTTAGACTGGACTATTTAGTCTGATCTCATGATCTAAGATTTCAGATACGCAATGCATATCTTGTAGTCGAGTTTAATGCAACCACGCTGGATCACAACACAACCCGTCTTCTGATCTTTCGTTACATTAGCATTATGAGAATTACAAAGGTATGTTCTACAAGGGCATATGCGCGTCCAGAATCTTGACAAACTGATTGATGTGTTTCACAACATAAAACAAACATTTTTTTTAACATATTTCGGCTAGGAAGAGCTGTTAACCACTATCGTCGTTATAAAACAGTTGAGAAAATGTTTCATTACATGATTGAAGCAAAAGCATAAATGACACTTATTGTCAGACTTCATAACATATACCAGGTATAGCCAATTAAATCAAGTTTCCACAACATAATTATTAGGTGGTTTGTAAGTTGATTCAGGATATTGTTAGGCTGAGGTTGATGAGTTTGAACATAGAAGTTCAAAACATGCTTGTGATGCTGCTGAATTATGGAAGTTTCATGTAGGACAAGGTCCATCTCCTATTTTGTTGATTAATGCAGATTCAGTATTTGCTGGTTTTCAAGTTAGATGTCTGGAAGTATTGTCACGATGGGTTTTTTGATCTTCATGGTGTGTGTTGGCTTCTTAAGATTTTGTGTTGGTTCTTTCTTCTATACATTGCAATATGTCCACTTCCATTAGCTTTGCTCTCTTTAGTGCTTTCTCTGACACTTATTGTCAGACTTCCTGTTAACAGATACCAGGTATAGCCAAATCAAGTTTCCACAACATTAGCTATTGACCATCTGATGTGTTTCGTGGGCTCCTGCTGGTTTAACTGGCACACACGGCCGCCAAATGATGTCCTTGCCAGAAACATCATCCATCAGACCAATGCCTTTGGAAGTCAAATCAGTCCTAATCTTATCAGCGAGCAAGAAATCCTCATCCTTTCCTAGCTAATGCTCTTTTTTCTATGCGTTGCAATATGTCCACTTCCGTTAGCTCTGCTCTCTTTAGTGCTTTCCCCTTTAGTTGTTTCAAAACCTGTGAAACAATAGAAACGCCAAGATTCATAATATGCAAATTAAAATCAAGGGATTTGGTACTTTAACCATACATAACTACCTCAAGGTGGTTGATGAAGACCACCTTAAACATAGCCCCAAGGGCTATATTTAACAAAACACAAAACTTTAACACAAGATTGTCACAAAAAATAGTCCCCGTTTGCTCAAAATTACAAGATTAGCCCATTCCAATAATAATATCAGATATGGTCCCTAATAACATTGTTTCCCTTATTTCACTTCTGATCCCCTCTAGTATGAAATTCATTTCGGTTTTGGTCTAAAGGGTGAGGGACCATATATGAAAGCAGAAAATGTTTCTAGGACCCATTCCTTAATATTCAGCGAACCATATGGGCCATTAAGGCATTAATATAAGTTACTCTAAATTGAAGAAAAAAATTCTGCAACTACCTCGGTATACGTTAAACTGGAAGGGAGTCCCAACACATTCAAAATCTTTCTCACTTCTTTTATTAACTCAATTAGAGACCCGACGTCATTCGACACTTGTGGTTTCGACTTCGACAGCTGCTGTGGTTCTGACTTTATCTTCTCTTGTTTTCCAAGCTTCTTCTGCAAATCAGTTAAAATACACGTATGTCAGCAGCAAGGTAGTGTTGATACAAAAGTTGGGCGTTCCTTGTTTCCGTACCAATTAGATCTTAATGCTTGAGACCTGCGCACTAAGAAAACAAAAAGACACCGTTAGGCTTATCGTGGGATTGTCTCCCACGATTATCCTCCGGCGTGAGAGTAAGTAATCGGTTTTAGGGTTTAGTTGAAGAGTTAGGGTTGTAGATCATACCTTTAATGAGAGTCGAGAGACTCTTTATATACACATGAAACCCTAGTCGGTTTCGTGTTCCTCACTCCTCAGCGTAGCCCGCATGGGTCGGTTATTTGATACATATCCCATAAATAAGAGATATCCTATATCAAAACCGTAAATAACTTCAGGTTTGGGCCTTCGTGAGCCCAAGCCGTTATCGTGATAGCCCATTCGTGATGGGCTTAAGTGTTGGTAGCGTCCATTGGTCGGGTTCGTGACCCGAATGCGGACTATACGTCATCATGTCCCCCCAGTCTAGTATGCGTAGTGTAACAACTGCGGATGCTAGACTAACAAATGTAGCAAAAATATTCCTTGATGCGTAGCGGGGAAGTTTCAATTATTTCCCGCCCAAATTAGCAAATTAACCTAGTCCAAGTACATCCGTATCGCCTTCGAAAATCGTGAGGGTTGGGTGAAAAAAGTCTTTACCTTTTTGCGTCCCAGCCACACGATTGGGGCAAGTGGGGTACATGTGTCATACATCCACCAATATGTGTAACCTTATATAAAGGTTAGTCGTCGCTTCACTGTGGCTACCACAGTAAAAAACATCATTTTCCACCATTGTTAAACCTTCAAAAAGCAATCAAAAATCAACGAAAGCTAAGGTAATAGCGCGTGTGCTTTAAATTCTAACCATGGTGCTTCAGTTATCCGATTTTAATTCCGATTTATCTGCGGACGAACTTCTTCAGTTCACATCAGATTATTACATCCCTCTCGCATTGCATCCGGAAGTTCCGGTGGCGAATGCGTCAATAGCGAACTTCCCGCAAGGGAAAGTGGGGGTTTATACGCGCTTCTTCGAATTTGCGAACCAGCGTGTGCCCATTTCCCTATTTTTGTGCGATATTTTAAACCATTATCGCTTACATATTTCACAACTGCACTGTATAGGTGCAGCGAAAATAACCAATTTTGAGGTAAATTGTCGCCTGTTGGCGATTGAACCCACAATCCATCTATTCCGCGCGTTTTACCATACGTCGTGCTCAAACGGGTGGGTATCTTTCTCCAAGCGCGCAGGGTCACTGCAGTGCTATACGGAGAAGTTAGACGCACTGAGGGTATGGAGGGAAAAGTTCTTCTGGATTGATAGTGCATTTTTTCCATGGATTTTTGAGTTCTATACTCAAGAATCATTACCGAGAGATGAGCGCCCCATCCCCGGAACGTATAGCGCAGAGGATGCGGAGACCATTAATGCCAACCGCATACCGATCAAGGCGTATCCAGAGGAGTTTTTGGTGCACATGGGCATCAGCCATAATTATTTCGGTAGTCCGGAGGAGGTGCCTACTTTTTTGGACGAGAATAGCCGGGGTGGGTGCTTGTCTCTTCCTTCCTCTTCGCTTATTAGTTGTAAGCGCTCTTCCCTTTATAGCTTGTCTAACCCATTTTTTGTTTGTTTGTTGTTTGGTGCGCAGAGATGGATCTATTCAGTGTTGTTCGCTTGGAGAAGCCGAAGCAAGTTACTGTGGGTGTGCGCCCTCTAAGGGATGGCGAGGAGCCAATTCTACAGGCTACCGCAGGGCGCACAATGGAGATCGCGCAGGAAGAATCTGAGGATACACCCCCCATTGTGTTAGAGGCGACGCCTCTTCGCAGCTTTCCCACTCCTGAGGTACAAATGGATATAGAAGAGTTATCGCAGACTGACTCGTCAGACAGCGTGGGAGTTTCTATGAGTGAGTCTGAGGGCGCTGGCCAGGGGGTGAAGGGGGTATTTGGGGAAGTTGTTGAGTGCGCGTTGGCACGTGGCCAGGCGCAGGCTATAGAAGAGCTTGCTGAGAGCAATTTGTTGACCGTGCCTGTTACTCAAGTACCGGGTTACAACGCCAACTCCTATGATGAGCTTGTCGCTGCCATGGAGAAGATGAAGCTACTTGATCTTCCTCACATTGCCCAGTTAGAGCGCGATCAAGATTATCCCATAAGTGTGATTATGGAGGGACTAACCTTGGCCAGGCACACAGCAGAGGGCGCGGAGGCACTTCCTGACTACTTCCTCAAGCCGGATGTGTCGCAGTTGCAGGTACCTATCTTTGCCCGCCCTCGTGACATCCTTAACCCTTTTGCCCTCGAAAAGGAAATCCCGCTGAAGGAATCCTTAGAGGCGCATGCTATGAGACTTGCAAAGAAACAAGGTGTGAAGGGGAAGGCCATCCTTTGTGGTGTTGGAGCTGCGCACATACCTAGATCTGATGGGGTACCTGTTAGCGTGCCAACAGTGTCGCCTAAGGATAGTGATCTCCTCAGGAAGCTTGAAGAAGCTGGGGGTACTGCATACCATGTTGGTAGCTCAGGTCTTAGACGCACCCGTAGTTTGTCTTGGTAATTTTTGTAATAGACTAACATTTTATTGTGCATGTTGAGTCTATATTTTGTATGAACTCGTAGTCTACAATAAAATGTTGAAAAAAGTACGATTGTTCGTATATTATATCAAATATGATCGTGGTTATGATATTTGTACTTAGTTATTTTGTCTTTGCGTAAAAGACGTCTATGTTGTGTCTAACATAGCAACTTCTTGTGTATATACTTAAGAAAATTTATAAAAGATCCATAATCGTGTATGAAGTTCATAAAATTTACAAGTTTATTTATATGCGGCGTACTGCAAATAGCATATCAAGGAGTTAAGTGTCTTAGCTCCTAAGTTGTTAAACGCGCACAGTGTGCATTATTGTGTATCCGTCGTGGGATACACATTGAACTTACTCCAAAGTCTTGAGAGTAAGGTGTTTAACAAGGATGCGTGATCCGATGTTGATGGGTTTGCAACCCTCTTACTCAACGAGTTTGTTAGTAGGTTTACTCATCCTTTTACCATCGTGGGTTTTAATAGGTGCATGCACGCCATGTAGGCATAAAAATAAAATAACAACAATATTGAGACAAATAACATGAAAACAATAAAATGAAATGTATCGCGGAATTAGCTAGAAACCGCGAAATTTGAATTAATACTTGCAAGTTTTTATAAAAAAGAAAGACATTTTTCTATATAAAACAAAATGTAAATACACGGATATTTATTAAGCACTTACTAAAGTGCGGAGGTGTCCGTGTGTGAGGTCGTAACCTTTCCTAAAGATAACATCTCTTGAGATTGCAAACATTCCATGTGCGTTGTAGCTCGCGGCCATCCATGTCACGCAGCTTGTATGCGCCTTTACCTAGTGCTTCAATGACCTCATAGGGTCCTTCCCACTTCGGTCCAAGTTTACCTGTATCTTCTGCGTGGCTTGCATCGTTAGCGCGATAGACAAAGTCGCCTGGTCTGAATGAGGTGCTTCGAACTTTAGCGTCGTAATATCCCTTCATTTTTGACTTGGCTTTTGCTTCGCGTATAGCTGCGCGTTCACGCCTTTCTTCCAATAGGTCCAAGTCGATACGTCGTTCGTCGTCATTGGTTGCGACATTAACTTCCGCGGTTCGAATAGTTGGCATCCCAATTTCAGCTGGTATGACAGCTTCTGTCCCATAGACAAGAGAAAAAGGAGTGTCTCCATTGCTAACTTTGATTGTCTTGCGGTGCGCCCATAAGACATGCGATAATTCATCCACCCATCTTCCCTTGTGTTTGTCTAGGCGCGCTTTAATTCCTTCGCCTAGACTACGATTTGCCCGCTCAACCAAACCATTGGCTTGTGGGTGTTTGACTGACGCGAAGTGTTGTGTAATATTTAGCTCTGCGCACCAGTCTTTAAACGGGTTATCACGGAATTGTTTTCCGTTGTCCGAAACAATCTCCCCAAGTAATCCAAAGCGGCATACAATATTTTCCCAAACGAAGCGTTTTACTTGATTACCTGTGATTGTTGCTACTGCCTTCGCTTCGATCCACTTAGTGAAGTAGTCTATTGCAACAATAAGGAATTTCAGTCCTCCTGCTGCGACAGGGAAGGGACCCGCAATGTCAATACCCCACTTATAGAATGGCCATGGAGAAGTGATAGGTGTCAGCTCTTGTTGTGGTCTGCGCGGGATGGGTCTATGAACTTGGCAGTCGTTGCATTTCTTTATCACATCGCGCTCATCACGGTGCATAGTGGGCCAGTAGTATCCTGAGCGCAATGCTCGTGCTACGACGGACCGTGGTCCTGAATGCATACTGCATGAACCAGCGTGGATCTCTCGGAGTACGTAATCTGCCTGAAGAGGTCCAACGCACCGAAGCCATGGTTGTAGGAATGAGCGCCGATATAGGATACTGATGAACTCAAATAAGTACATTTTATTACTATCATTTATCCTATTAATTTGACTTGTTTTATTATATTACGTATGAGAATTGATACTTAATCGTTTACTTTTGTAATTCTCAGATAAAAACAAGCATTTGGTGAAACTAAGCGATTTTGGACTAAAAATGGAGCAAAACAAGCAAGATTGGAAAAGTCTACTGAATTGAAGAGATTAAGGACCATTGCCTGACTTTGAAGAATGCGCCGCATGGATTTATCCCATGCGCCGCATATGAAACCTTGGTCAACGAGAAGAACCAACTTGTTTTACTCCAGATGCGCCGCATGAAGCTCCTGATATGCGGCGTATCAATCTCAAGACTTCACCAGATTTCCAAGATATTGAAGAATACTCGCGAATATTATAATCTTGGACCCCACGCGAAGTTACCTTGATACGCCGCATCGGACCAATCCGATGCGCCGTATCGGCCATATACAATCCTTACCAAGAATTCAAGAAATCAAGTGAAGATTAGAAGCTTAATGAAGAAGTCAAGATTACAAGTCGACACTTGAAGATGCTTTCGTATTTTGGCCATAAAATCTTCATCCGGACTCCGTTTTAGGTGATTCAAGCGGCCACGGAAAGAGAAAAAGGAGATCTACCTGTATCTAAAGGAGATGCGGCGCATCTGGTCCTTAGATGCGCCGTATTGGGAGATGAGGCGCATCTAGTATTTAGATGCGCCGTATTGGGTCAGTTTCAGACTTGGAGGCTACGTTTACTTATAGATGCGGCGCATCTAACTCTATAGATGCGCCGTATCGACCCAGATTTCAAAATCTATAAATACCGAACTCAGTAACGAATTAGGGCATCTTTGGGAACCCTTAGGGCCATTCCCAGACGATCAAGGCCTCTCAAAACAGCAGAAGATCACCCTTGAAGACCCAATCATCCTTGAAGAACATCTCTAATCATTGTTATATTACTTAATCATTCGGTTAGCGTATCGTATTCACTATGTTTCATACTCTATTCGTTATGATTATGTTTATGTACTTTGTTACAGAGATTATGGGCTAACACCCTTTGGTGTTAGCCAAGTTTATGATTATTTGATGGTTTAATTAGTTTCTAATTCGATTGGTTGCTTAGTCTTCGTTTTGATTACTTTATTAGTTTATACTTCATTAATATCATTTGCGTGATTAATGTAAGCTCCTTAAGGGCTAAATAATATATAAACATGGTAATCATTAAGCAGCTTTATGCGGGTTCTGATTAATTGTGACAGGATTAGTTAGTCAAAAAGACTTAAAATGGAATCTAGAATAGGATAGACATAAGTAATCATTAAGGGTTTACTCGCCGATAAGATTAGAGCCAACGCTTTGGTGACTTTTATTAGTGCATTGATAACCTCTGTGTCTAGCTGAGCATTGCTTGGGTCGCCATGCCCCTTCCTCGCCTATTTAGGATAGACCGCGCCTAGTCGTGAGCACCGTCACTACATGTCTTAGAAACTTATCAAAACTTAATCTTATATGACTAAACTTGGTTAACATGTTCTTCCTATCTTTGGTGTCTTCATACTTGTATTGTTTGTTTTACTTAATTAGTTCATTAGAAAACCAAACTCGTGCCAGTCTCTCAGGCTGAACCCCCTTTTGCTTTAGTTTAGGATTAATTTAGTAGAGTCGAATACCTTTAGAATTAGTATATTAGAAATCTCACTCTTAGTGATCGACACCCTACTTACCAACTAGGCTACATTGATCGGGTACACTGCCCGTTAGTGTTGTTATAGGTTAAGTCGGCAAAATATAAATGTAAAACTTGATAAGGAATAATCACCTATACAACGACACATCAAGTTTTTGGCGCCGTTGCCGGGGAGTGAATTTATCTATTTGCTAGTTTTATTGGTATTTTCTGTTTTTAGTTTGTTTTTGTGTGTTTGGTTTGTTTGTCTGTTAGTTTGTTTATATTCTGTGTGTCTGTCTCAGAAGGGAGATACGGCGTATTCTTGTCTGTGAATACGGCGCATCTTTCTGTTTCAATACGGCGTATTCTTGTCTGTGAATACGGCGTATTGACGTTCTGTGGGCAAATTTTTTTTTATTAGTTTGTGTGATTTAGTGTTTAAATTTAAAAAAAAAAAAAAAAAAAAAAAAATTAAATTACAGGAAGCTAATACGGCGTATCCATTGTCTGTTGGATACGGCGTATTAACTTGTATCGCATACGGCGTATCTAATGTCTGTTAGATACGGCGTATCGACCTTCTGTGACCCAAAAATATTTTTAGTTTTTATTTTATTTTATTTTTAGTGGTTAATTAGTTTTTAGTATTTTTTTTTTTTTTTTTTTTTGGTCTACTATTGTTCTTCTTGGTTGTTTTGTTTTTCAGGAAATCATGGTGATCGAGAAAAACATTAATGAACTGACCATGGAAGAATATTTTCAATATGCAAGATACGATGAAGAAAAGTGGTACACAAAATCCAGGAGAGAAACCAGGTTTGAATTAAAAGGGCACTTTCTAAAGGAGCTACGCGATAATGCTTTCAGTGGTGCAGAAAATGAGGATGCTAATGAGCATGTTGAAAAAGTGGTCGAGATCGTTGATTTGTTTCATACACCTCATGTAGGGAAAGACCATATAATGTTACGAGTATTCCCGATTTCACTCACTGGACAAGCATATCGATGGATTAAAACTATTCCTGCTAGAAGCATCACTACATGGGCCGATCTGAAGGCTAAATTTTTGAACAAGTATCATCCTCCATTAATGACTGCAAAGAAGGTTCAAGAAATCAACAACTTTAAGCAAAGACCGGAAGAAACGCTTTATTTGGCGTGGGACAGGTTTAAAGAATTACTTTTTAAATGTCCTCAACATTATTTAACTGACATGCAGGTTGTGATTGCCTTCTATATGGGTTTGGATGTGGCTACTCGGATGCTTTTAGATTCTCAGAGTTTTATACCTAAAATGAATGCTAAAGACGCCTTAACCGCTATACATGAAAGAGCTGACCACTGTTTAAGGTGGTATGATGGGGCATTCAAAAGACATACAGGTAATGATGATTCTGAAATTTTAGCTACAATTACTGTTCAAATAGATAACCTTGGCAGGGAAATAAATAAGATGTATGAAAGGATATATACCATCGATAATCGCTACAAGGGAGGCAATGGACCTCACTCACCTTACCCACCAACTCCACCACCACAAAAAGAGATCTATGACTTCAAAGAAGCCGTCACTAAATTTATAAAAGATGGTGAACTATCAAGAAAAGAGTTGGTAGACACAAGTTATCATGAAGCACTTAAAGAGCACAATAAAAATACTACGGATTCAATACATCGTATTGAAGAACATTGCCATAATATTATAAGCATACTTAGTGTCACAACAAAAGAAAAGAGTATGGTGGAAGGATGTAATGAGATTGATGCTATTATACGTGATAATGTACAACCACAACATGATGAGATAAGTAATTCCGGAGTTAAGCATGATGACAAGGAAACAATAGATAACCTTCTTGTGGATTCTCAGGAAGAAAATAGGAATTCAAATCTCACGGACTCAGAAAGGCTAAACAGGTTTCGGGCTAACCAACATAAACTTGTCCCTTTTCCTAAGCCAAAATCGGAGGTACAATATCAGTGGGAAAAAAATGGAAGAACTTACTTTAGCAATATTCCACCATCCGTCCCTTTTCCTGAATGCTTTAAGGTAAGTGAACCATATATCCCACCCGGCCCTTTCCCTGGACGAATAAAGAGTGGATGCATACCCATTCCTTTCACGGGACGACCGAAGGTGGAAAACAAAAAGAAGCCATACAAGAAGAAAATAAAGAAGATGAAAGCTAGGAATCAACGGATAAAAGAATCAAAAACACAAGCTCATGTGGAATCTACGACACAAATAGGTAACACCCTTGATTCTCCTTTTATTTTTACTAATGACATTGTTAGTGTTTCTAAACAGGTTGCAAAGCCGAATGACGATGTGGTGGAATCTGTTACCTTACAACCTATCATAGACATCACACCACACGATGAACACAACTAGCACCTGTTAATGTTATCCACCAAATTTTGGTTGAACCTACAAAAGAATTAGATGATGAGCTCTTGGATAACACCATGGTTGAAGAGCAAGAAACTTTCGAATCTACATGGAAAGAAGAGGAGCTCGAAACGATACTCGCCATAGACTCTTTCACATCTTGTATAGAAGCTGAGGGACGCCTAACTACTGACAAGATTAATGAAGAACAATTCTTGCACCCTCAATATATTAGTCTCTCATGTGGAATGTTCAAGACATCTAATTTATCAACCAAATCCGGAAAGGTAATGAGTGGAGATCACTACCCACTAAGGTACCATTTTTACTTGACATATCTTTCTACTATAGCAAATTTACACCCTTATAGTGTTTATTGCTATTTTCACCCGCACGTGATTCCAAGTGGGGGGACGTACACCCTATTACCTAGTAAATAAGGGTGGAGTCAGGCTCGTGACTCGAACAAAAACAAGCGCTTCGTGGGAGGCAACCCATGCTTGTCTTTTATTTTCTTTTTAGATTATTTTATTTTCTTGTGTTTGTTTTTATTTGTTTCTTCTACATGACTGCTGTCCGATACAAACGATACGGCGCATCTGTGTACTAGATGCGGCGTATGGCATTTTAATTTTATACACAGCGCATTTAATAGTTCGAATACGACGCATCTTGCCCCAAGATACGACGTATTCTGTTTTTAATAAGAAATTTTTCTAAACGTTAACGCCATACGGCGCATCTGTTTTTACAGATACGGCGTATTTATTATTTAAATTAAAAACAGTTTTCGAATTATTAAACAAATACGGCGTATCGATCTTTATCGATACGACGCATCTACTAAATCAAAAATCGATTATATTTATTAAAATCTGGATTTGTTACGATTTTTGATAATTTAAACTTGATACGGCGCATTCTAATTCATAAGCGGTGTATCTGTTTTCTGAATAAAAGTTTGATTACATTTTAACGTAATATGATACGGCGTATCCAACTTTCTGGATACGGCGCATCGTCCGCAGATATCAGCCATTTTTATTCTTTATATCCGTTTCTAAATTCATTAATTTATCTTCTAGCGAACAGATGCTACTGACGATTTTACCTATGATAACAGGTTTTGCTATGGAAGATATGTCAATGAACGGATATCTTGCTAAAGGAACAAAACAACATGATTAATGGATTGGCAATTGAGTGCACCAATTGTCAACGGTGCTTAACAAAGTTCTTTTGATAAAACACGATTTGAAAGGGATTACAACTAGAGGCGGAAAATCAACCTTTCAAATGTGATCGGTATTAAGGAGCTGAACGTGAGTCTAACTTGAAGACTCTGGAATAAAGACAAGTGCTGACCGGGAGACAACCCGGATTTATCTTTTAATTTTCTTTTCTGTGTCGAGTCTGTCAGACCTGCAGAAGATGCGGCGCATTTCCATCATAAGATGCGACGCATCACATGCACTGGTCATATCTTATTTAATTTTCTGCATTTTTTATTTTTGACTTTAAAACTTTCTGTCAGTTTATCTAATGCGGCGCATCCCTGGTTAAGGATGCGACGCATCTTTTATTCTGATTCGTATTTATTCCAGGCTCAATACGGCGTATCTTTTTCTATAAGATACGGCGTATCGACTGACCTGATGATTTGCAGTTTAATATTTCCTACAGGTTGTTGATGCGGCGTATCCAATATTCCATGGATACGGCGCATCGACACTCTGACCTGTAATTTTTAGTATTTTTATTTTTCTAACCAATGATTAACGAGATGTTCTCGAGTCTATTTTTCTGTGGTCTCTATATTTTTACAGGTCTGGACAATTGAAGAGGTTGATGGACTCCCGCATTATATACGCTCGCACGTTTACAATGGAAGATCATACCGAGCAAATCTCAGGGGAGTTCTCCGTTCTAATTCTTTCTATCTCTTGTTTTTAATTTTAAATACAAACAACGAGGACGTTGTTTAACTTAAGTGGGGGGATGGAGAATTAGAACGTTACTTGTCCTAAATTTTCAAAAATATGCTTTAATCTATGCTTAATTATCAAAATTTAATTTTTTTAGCATGTTTTTGTTTAAGATCTAAGTTGCATAGCTGCACACATGACGTTATTTTCAAAAATTGTGATTTTCCAAAATTCAAAAATCTATGAGTGTGCCGGTGACTTGTAAACTTTAGAACTTGGCTTGTATACTATTCGAGACCACCATAATGAGTATTATTTATATAATTGGAATGACTTGTCTAACTTGGTAAATTTCTAGGATTACACCCAAATAGCCTATTATATGTTATGTGTTATTAACTAACTACACTGGTTAGTTAACCCCCGTATAAACCCTTTTGTTACTCTCATTTTTAGAGTAAGATACCCCTAGAAAAACACTCAGAGCCATTCCTTTCGTTTCTTACACCTATGTTTAAAATGTTTCGTTACACCCTTACACCTTAGCCTACCCTGTAGATTAGAATCCGTGGTTGGTTAATTGCTATAGGCAAAGTGTGTTTCCTTACATTACCTGTGTTCGCGTGCGTAATTCATTATCTTTGGTTAGGTCGGGAAATTGCACAATGCAATTGGAGTGAAAGTAAATATTGTATATCTTTGAGTTTATTTTTCGTGTGTTTACTACTTTCACTATTACCGTTATTTCTGAAGTCATGAAAAGTATGGAATAATTATCCAGAATTATCATTATAGTGATGTGGTGAAATTTTACACATCTATGTATATGTTGATATTAAAAAAAAAAAAAAAAAAAAAAAAAAAAAAAAAAATCGAAAAAATAAGAAAAGAAAAAGAAAAAGGAAAAGTTGGAAGTTTGATTAAACCAACGATGTAAAGTTTTGTATTAAGTGGTCGATATCACCACTGGTTGTTGTACTATATCTATGGATTGAATGGGAATTGGCTGTTATGGGAACGCCAATTAAGGTTTATTCTTTGATTAAGATCTTGTTGAGTATAATTCGTGTCTACCTAAAGCGTGTGTTTCAAGTGTTAAAGCGTGAGTTATTCAATGATATGAGTCTTATTCATGGGATGGTTGGGATAGTGATTAACCACACTTAGGATTTTAATTTATTTGTTTTGTTTATTTTTATTTTTACACCAATTTATATCCCAAATATTATCCATACCCTATATTATTCTTTATCCAACCAAACCTTTGATTTATTGAGATTAGGGATTTGAGCAATCTTAAGTATCGTAGTCGTGGATTCGGCTATGTATTTATGATTTTGTCGCCCTTTTTGATATATTATTATTGGTGAAGTTTGGACCTATCTTTAGCCTATTCGAGTTAAGGATTTGAGCAATTGCAAGTATCGTGTTCGTGGATTCGATCATGTATTTGTGATTTTGTCGCCTTTTCTGGAATTTGAGATCGATAGTGAAAAGAGAATAATTAACCCTTAAGCCTAAAAACCCTTTTTACCGCTTTAGACTTGTTATTCCTTAGCTTTAGTGGAGGAGATGTGTATACTTGCCAAGCTTATGATAGAATATTCGTCACGACTGGACAGTTAAACGATTAGATTTGCTTTTATCGACTTATTTTATTTTACTTCTAATTCGTTAAAGTGTTTAGTTGTGTGATTATGAATTAAACGAATACATGCTTGATATAAAAATAAATCCTAACATCTTTTAGGATACATTTTCATAAGAGAAATTCTAAGGTTTACTTGGGGACAAGTAAAGTTCAAGTGGGGGGATATTTGATGAACTCAAATAAGTACATTTTATTACTATCATTTATCCTATTAATTTGACTTGTTTTATTATATTACGTATGAGAATTGATACTTAATCGTTTACTTTTGTAATTCTCAGATAAAAACAAGCATTTGGTGAAACTAAGCGATTTTGGACTAAAAATGGAGCAAAACAAGCAAGATTGGAAAAGTCTACTGAATTGAAGAGATTAAGGACCATTGCCTGACTTTGAAGAATGCGCCGCATGGATTTATCCCATGCGCCGCATATGAAACCTTGGTCAACGAGAAGAACCAACTTGTTTTACTCCAGATGCGCCGCATGAAGCTCCTGATATGCGGCGTATCAATCTCAAGACTTCACCAGATTTCCAAGATATTGAAGAATACTCGCGAATATTATAATCTTGGACCCCACGCGAAGTTACCTTGATACGCCGCATCGGACCAATCCGATGCGCCGTATCGGTCATATACAATCCTTACCAAGAATTCAAGAAATCAAGTGAAGATTAGAAGCTTAATGAAGAAGTCAAGATTACAAGTCGACACTTGAAGATGCTTTCGTATTTTGGCCATAAAATCTTCATCCGGACTCCGTTTTAGGTGATTCAAGCGGCCACGGAAAGAGAAAAAGGAGATCTACCTGTATCTGAAGGAGATGCGGCGCATCTGGTCCTTAGATGCGCCGTATTGGGAGATGAGGCGCATCTAGTATTTAGATGCGCCGTATTGGGTCAGTTTCAGACTTGGAGGCTACGTTTACTTATAGATGCGGCGCATCTAACTCTATAGATGCGCCGTATCGACCCAGATTTCAGAATCTATAAATACCGAACTCAGTAACGAATTAGGGCATCTTTGGGAACCCTTAGGGCCATTCCCAGACGATCAAGGCCTCTCAAAACAGCAGAAGATCACCCTTGAAGACCCAATCATCCTTGAAGAACATCTCTAATCATTGTTATATTACTTAATCATTCGGTTAGCGTATCGTATTCACTATGTTTCATACTCTATTCGTTATGATTATGTTTATGTACTTTGTTACAGAGATTATGGGCTAACACCCTTTGGTGTTAGCCAAGTTTATGATTATTTGATGGTTTAATTAGTTTCTAATTCGATTGGTTGCTTAGTCTTCGTTTTGATTACTTTATTAGTTTATACTTCATTAATATCATTTGCGTGATTAATGTAAGCTCCTTAAGGGCTAAATAATATATAAACATGGTAATCATTAAGCAGCTTTATGCGGGTTCTGATTAATTGTGACAGGATTAGTCAGTCAAAAAGACTTAAAATGGAATCTAGAATAGGATAGACATAAGTAATCATTAAGGGTTTACTCGCCGATAAGATTAGAGCCAACGCTTTGGTGACTTTTATTAGTGCATTGATAACCTCTGTGTCTAGCTGAGCATTGCTTGGGTCGCCATGCCCCTTCCTCGCCTATTTAGGATAGACCGCGCCTAGTCGTGAGCACCGTCACTACATGTCTTAGAAACTTATCAAAACTTAATCTTATATGACTAAACTTGGTTAACATGTTCTTCCTATCTTTGGTGTCTTCATACTTGTATTGTTTGTTTTACTTAATTAGTTCATTAGAAAACCAAACTCGTGCCAGTCTCTCAGGCTGAACCCCCTTTTGCTTTAGTTTAGGATTAATTTAGTAGAGTCGAATACCTTTAGAATTAGTATATTAGAAATCTCACTCTTAGTGATCGACACCCTACTTACCAACTAGGCTACATTGATCGGGTACACTGCCCGTTAGTGTTGTTATAGGTTAAGTCGGCAAAATATAAATGTAAAACTTGATAAGGAATAATCACCTATACAACGACACATCAGATACCATCTCTAAGTTCGAACCTCTGCGCTGTGCGCCGTATCCGTCGAGCGTCCTTCTGCTCATCGGGCAATTTGCCCTTGCTTATAAATTCGATAATAGGGGTCATCCACGTAGGATTCTCTTCCTCTATTACCGTGGATATCTCCATCTCCGAGATGGATTTATTTTTTAGGATCTCCATCAATACTTGTTTTGACAGGTGCGCGAAGCTTGTAGATGCGATTTTGCTTAGTGCGTCCGCCTTTTTGTTCTCCCCTCTAGGAATTTTTTTAATGGTAAACCTGTCAAATCCTTGGATTAGTGACTTGGTCTTGTCGAGGTATTGGACCATATTATCCTCTTTAGCCACATATTCGCCCAACACATGGTTGGCTACTAATCGGGAGTCCGCATTTGCTTCTAGGTTACGTACACCCATTCGATTTGCAATGCGTAATCCGGCGATTAGGGCTTCATATTCTGCCTCGTTGTTTGTGGCTGTGAATTCAAAACGCAGTGCGTAAGTGAATTCCATTCCTTCTGGATTAGTGAGGATAAGGCCAGCGCCCGACCCATCCACGCATGAAGATCCATCCGTGAACAAGACACATGGTTCTTGTAGTTCTACCTTGCTCGGTGGAGGTGCGTCATCGGTATCTGGTTTTTCGATGATGAAGTCTGCTAGTATTTGCCCTTTAACCGCAGTGCGTGGTCTGTAAGAGATGTTATACTCGCCTAGTAGCACACTCCATTTTTGTAATCGCCCCGATGCGTCAGGTTTAGAGATAACTTGTTTGATAGGTTGGTCTGTAATCACCGCTATTGGGTGCGCTTGAAAGTATCTACGCAGTCTTTTGGCGGCAAATACTAACGCCAAGACCAACTTCTCCATTGGGTTGTAGCTAATCTCTGTCTTCTTAAGTGCTTTGCTTACGAAATATACCGGTGTTTGTACGGAATTCCTATCCGTCAGTAGCACTGCGTTGACCGCTCCATGAGTCGCAGATAAGTAGACGATTAACTCCTCCCCTGGTCGGGGTGCGACTAGCTTAGGAAGCACTGCTATATGTTGCTTAAGCTGTGTGAAAGCTTCTTCCGCTTCCGTAGTCCAACGAAAGTCTCCCTTTTTTGTACACTTCTTGAGTGTTTTAAATAGAGGAAGTGACTTATCCGCTGATTTGGACAGGAATCTGTTCAAACCGGCCAACTTTCCATTCAGAGACTGAACTTCTTTCAACGTGCGCGGTGAAGGAAGTTGGATGACAGCCTCTGTTTTTTCTGGGCATGGCTTAATGCCATCTGGTTCTATCAAATATCCTAGGAACATGCCTTCTGTAGTGCCAAAAGTGCATTTCTTAGGATTCAGCTTCATGTTGATCTTTCGTAATGTTCTAAATGTTTCTTCAATGTCGCGCACCACTTCGTCTTCAGTATGGCTTTTTATGACAAGGTCGTCCACATAGACCTCTAGGTTGCGGCCCACTTGCTTTTCAAATGCATTATCTACCAGTCGCTGGTAGGTGGCGCCCGCATTCTTCAGGCCAAAAGGCATCTTTGTATAACAAAAGACGCCTTGGCTTGTGTGGAAGGCTGTTTTTTCCTCGTCTTCCTTAGCCATTTGGATTTGGTGGTACCCTTTGTATGCATCTAAGAAACATTTAAAGGGATATCCGCACAAAGATTCCACCTTCCAGTCTATCTCTGGTAGTGGGTAGCAGTCCTGTGGACATGCTTTGTTAAGGTCAGTGAAATCTACACACATTCGCCAACTACCATCGCTCTTCTTGACCATTACTGGATTGGAGAGCCAATCATGGTAATAGACTTCTCGCATGATGCCAGCGTCCACAAGTTTGTGTACTTCTTCCAGAATGGCTTTTGCGCGTTCTGGAGCCTGGCCGCGCTTTTTCTGCCTTACTGGGGAATATCCTTGTCGGATTTTTAGCTTGTGTTCTGCAATCGAGCGTGGCACACCAGTCATGTGCTTTGGTTCCCATGCGAAGATATCCAGATTCCTTTGTAAGAGCGCGCACACGGCCGCTCTTCCTTTGTCAGACAACGATCCCCCAATCGATACTTCTTGCTCCGGGTATTCAGGGTGAATTGCGACCTTTAGGTTTGATACTTTAGCTGCGCTCTGTTCTGGGGTATGCGTTGTTTCGCATGTAATCGTGTTACATTCTTTAGGTGGCGCGGCACTATTGTAGATGGTGACAATGCCGCCTTCTACTGGGAATTTGAGCATCCCATGCGCTGTGGACGGTACTGCGCGTATTGCCGAAATTCCTGGTCTTCCAATAATGCCGTTGTGTGGTGAAGGAGATCTGATCACCATAAAATTCATCCAAGCTGTCGTGGAGTGTTCCTTATTACCAACAGCGACTAGTAGTCGCAGTTGCCCCATGGGCCATATCTTTTCTCCTCTAAAGCCAGTAAGCGCAGTCGTGGCTGGGCTTAACTGTCTTTGTATCTCAGGGCGCAATCTCTTGAAACAATGCTCATACATTATATCCGCTGATGCCCCTCCATCAACATACATGCGGTGGATATCGTGACCCCCCGCACTTATCTCAATGGTGAGTGGTTCTGCCACTGCGTTGTCCGCAGCCAAGGTGGGGAAAGAGATTTCGCTTCCATGGGAAAATTTTTGGCTGACCTTTTGCCTAGTCTTTCGCTGCCATGATTGTATCATGTAGATTGTGTCAGCCTTGTCCTTAGGCGCTTCTTTCTTGCCTCCAGTTTTTTGTTTGTCTTTCCCATCCTTAATGTTTTTAACGAGATGGTCCAATCTGCCTTCTTTTACTAGCTTCTCAATTAATTGGCGCAATTAGACACATTCATTGGTTGTGTGGCCCTTCTGTGCATGATACTCTCAGTATCCGTTCCCTACGCGCCGATCTTCTAGGGTGCGCATCGGTGGGGGTCTCGAAAAGTTCGCGCCTTCCGTCGCGAATATCTCCTTTGGAGTCTTCGTTAGTGGGGTATACTTGTCGTTTCCCCGTCCGCCCCCTTGACTGCGATAGCTTTTGTTACGATTGCTACTCTGGTCATTGGATTGTCTCATTGGCTCTTCTTGTGACCTATAGTTTGAGTAGCCTTTCTTGCTATCCGCAGCGGCGGCTTCTCCTTGGATGAAGGACCTCGTGCGCTTCATGAGCTCATCAAAGGTTTGAGGAACCCTATCATTTAACTTTTTGATAAGGTCTAGGTTATTGATTCCGTTCATAAACCTTGAAATCTTTAATATTTCGGGGCATGCCTTGACATGTATGCATTCATCCTTATAGCGCTCCATAAAAGCGCTTGTAGATTCCCCTTGGCGCTGTTTTACTCTAGCGAGTTCGACAGGGTTCTTGGCGCACTTCTTCCGCTGAGTGAAGTTCAAACGAAACGCCTTCCGCAACTCTTCAAACCCATTGATGCTTCTACGTGGAAGCTTACTGAACCTGTTTCGCGCATTCCCCACTAAAGTAGAGTTAAACATGTGGCACCACACAGGTTGTGGCCAATTTTCGATGGTTGCTGCTGATTCGAAAATTTTTAGGTGGTCATCAGGATCACCTGTTCCATCATAAGTTTTAACATTGGCGGGCATGCGCCTTTTTTTATCTTCTGAAAAGTCACTGATGCGCCGAGTGAATGCGTCAACCTTTTGGCGGCGCCAGGGACGAGACATATCTTCGTCTTCCCAGTCGCGGGATCTTCCCCTGGACTTCCAGTGTCCTGTTTCTTTGTCCTCGTTGTCCGAGGAGTCACTTGAGGATGAGCTTACCCTTTTGTGGCGCTTGCGCCGACTATCCTCAGAATCCGAGCTTGAAGGGCTTTCACTTGGGGAGCATCGTCGCCCAAGCCTATCGTGGACTCTGCGACTGCCAAGTCTAGCGTGGACATTGGTGCGCCGTCCATCATCTTCGTGCTCCTCCAGAGACTGTAAGTCGGCTGCTTCATCATCCACAACTTTCCTTCCGATCCTAGTAAACACAGGGTGTCGGCTACTATCTTTCTCGCGCCTTTCCTTTCGGTAGCGTGGTGGGGATGCTTCACGCTCAGGATCAAAGTTGAGCCTGGCTTGCAGGCTCTGACTTGACCTCTTTTTCGCTTCCTCTCGCATCAGCACAACCAAGGTTTCGTAGTTCTGGGACACGAAATCACTTGGCGCTAGTTCAGGCGCGACTCCTTCTAGCGCGAGAGTGTCTGTTTCCAAATCAGGACCCTTGTTTCGGGTGGGCGCATTTGGCGGTTCAGTGAAATTTAATTCTGGCATAGTGAGAGGAGTGCGCAGTAGATCCACCGTGCTAGTGGTTGTTGTAGTAGCATGGGTAGTCCTTGTGATCGGTTCTACTGGGGTAAAAGCCAGATCTGAGTATGATCCTAAGCTTTTGGGCGCACTGGTTGTTCCAGAGGGCGGCTTAGCGGCAGAATCAGTTTGTTGCTTCTTCCCCAGTAGGTCGTCATGCGTTTTCTTCGTCTGCGGAGTCCGCTGATTTGGGTTTCCATGCTTCGTCATTCTAGTTCTTCGTAGAGTTCTTAGTGTAGGGTCCCACGGATGGCGCCACTTGTTGATACAAAAGTTGGGCGTTCCTTGTTTCCGTACCAATTAGATCTTAATGCTTGAGACCTGCGCACTAAGAAAACAAAAAGACACCGTTAGGCTTATCGTGGGATTGTCTCCCACGATTATCCTCCGGCGTGAGAGTAAGTAATCGGTTTTAGGGTTTAGTTGAAGAGTTAGGGTTGTAGATCATACCTTTAATGAGAGTCGAGAGACTCTTTATATACACACGAAACCCTAGTCGGTTTCGTGTTCCTCACTCCTCAGCGTAGCCCGCATGGGTCGGTTATTTGATACATATCCCATAAATAAGAGATATCCTATATCAAAACCGTAAATAACTTCAGGTTTGGGCCTTCGTGAGCCCAAGCCGTTATCGTGATAGCCCATTCGTGATGGGCTTGAGCCCATTCGTGATGGGCTTAAGTGTTGGTAGCGTCCATTGGTCGGGTTCGTGACCCGAATGCGGACTACACGTCATTTAAAATACACGTATGTCAGCAGCAAGGTAGTGTAGACGTGGCAATTTCAGCCCATCTACTTTTCAAAGGGTCAATTTTAGGTTAGTTTTCACCATTTTGTCCTCACGGGTCAAACATGTATCTTAAAAAAAGACAAAACTACACCGCCAGTCCCTATGGTTGACTCTGATTTCACATTTAGTCTCTACTACATAAAAATTACGTCAACCTCCCCAACATTACAACTTCTGAACGCCAGGGGTCCAAAATCATAACGCTTGTTATCTAGCTCGTTAAGTGTTAGGATACTTTTGCCTTTACACATATTTACATCAACACCACTAAATTTAACATATAGCCCCCACCTGTCATGCACCACAGCCACCACTCAACCCCGACACCGCCAGCACCACCACTACTAGCCCAATTGTTACCACCAGACATAAATATTGAGCACATAATACCCAATCTCTGTTACCATCAGATTGCAAACTCCATTTATTGATTTCAAACACCAACACAAAAACAACCATAGATCTCAACAATTAAATATTCAGATACTAAGATCAACACCTTAAAATAACTCAAAATTGAGAAATCAAACAAAAAATAAACAAAGATTTCGACATGATGTAAGCCAGATTTCGATACAGAAATCAACAGCTTTGAACATGAAATTGTGGTGGCTGGGAGTGAAGAGGTTGGAGAAAGAGGTGTTTGGATAAAATGTGTAAATGTTGAAAGTATCCTGCCGCCACACTTCACGAGTAGATAACAAGCATTAAGATTTTGGACCCCTTTATCGAAACATTGGGGAGGTTTGACGTTATTTTCCTGTACGGGAACTAAATGCGAAATCTGGAATAACCACTTGGACAGACGGTGTAATTTTGTATAAAAACAATACCCAAAAAAGAAAAAGGGTCAAATGGAGGCAATTGCACAAAGTGTATATTTTATGCGTAAACCTCCGGATTGTTTTATTCAAAATTTTAAAATACTTCATAGATAATTATGGACAAAAGGTGTTTCATGCCAACCCATCCCATTACAGATTTTGGCCTCCCCCGTCACCCATCAAGCATTATGAAAAGTCGGATTGCGGGAAATTCAAAATTCTAACCTTATATTTGCTCAAAATTTTGTTCAGAAATCATAAGGCGTCTGGAAGAGCAGCGTTCAGAATAGTAGGTGTGTGTAAATCATCAGACAGCTTTTCTTTAAATTGGGTTTTCAATTTCTTGATGCATATTTTGGCATCTTTAGTGACAGGATACTTCTTGTTACCACTTTGGATTTCTTCTTGAAATTGTGGGATAGCACTAGCACAATCTTCCAGGGTCTTCCAACAACAAACAAGAAAAAAAGTCAAAACCTCATATGTAACACAATAGTTAAAATATCAATAACATAAATAATACATTTGTAGCGTTATCCACCTGATATATGTAAAAGATGGCCTCTGAGGAAATCTCAATCTGAGCAATTGAGTAATTAACTGGAGATCGATAATGGGTTCCCATCAAGAAATGTCTCAAGGCAAGAGGGTGATATAGATTTGTAACCTAAAACAGTATAGGAGAATTAGCAACATTCATGGGATTAACTAATAAGGGAAATGATCAAAATAGCCAAAGTATATTACCGAGTAGTTTTTGACAAAATAAAAAAAATTGTTTACGCCAAAATAACCAAGAATTCCGTGTGATTAAATATTAGTACAAAGTACTTTTTTCTTTATTCCTTTTTTTTACGAGATATCAAATATGTGTCTTGGAATATATTGTTATTCAATATATTCCAAGACACATATTTGATATTTCGTAAAAATAAAATAAAAAATGGAAGGGTTAGGGTGGGTAGTTGGAATATTGGGTCTTTGACTGGTAAGCTCTTGGAGCTGGCTGATGTGTTGGGGAGACATAAGGTGGATATTGCGTGCTTCCAAGAGACTAAATGGAAGGGTTCTAGCACGAGGGAGGGTAACGGGTACAAGCTCTGGTACTCGGGCTCTAGGACAGCGAGAAATGGAGTTGGAATTATTTTGACGACGGGTCTCAAGGATAATGTAGTGCAAGTGACCAGGAGTAGCGATAGGATCATGGCGATTACTTTGGTTATTGATGGGGAGACCGTTAACGTGATCAGCGCATACGCTCCACAGAGCTTCTGGGACTCGCTCGACGAGCTTGTAAGGGAGTGCCCGTCGGAGCAAAGATTGATTATAGGGGGTGACTTGAACGGCCATATAGGAGCGGGAACGGATGGTTACGCGGGGGTCCACGGAGGGTTTGGCTATGGAGTTAGGAATGACGAAGGCCGCTCGATTTTAGAGTTTGCTACGGCACACGACTTGGTAGTAGCGAACTCTTTCTTCAAGAAGAGAGATGTTCACTTGATCACCTTCCAGAGTGGGGGCCACAACTCCCAGATTGACTTTCTGCTTGTGCGAAGAAGGGATCTTAGAGCATGTAGAGACTGCAGGGTTTTCCCGGGAGAGACATGCTCATCCCAACACAGATTGTTAGCACTGGATGCACTGTTTGAGAGGCAAAGACATAGGAGAGTAGCGACCGGGTTGCCGAGTATCCTATGGAAGAAATTGAACAGTGAGGCGGCAGAGCTGTTTAGAGGGAAAGTCTCAGAGGGACTTTCTACTAGGTCGGAGGACTTGACTGCTAGAGACGCGGACCAGATGTGGAACACGCTTGCCGGCATCATTAAAGACGCTGCAAAGGATTCCCTTGGTGTGGCTAGCGGGGTAGCGAGAACCAAGCCACCCAGCAGCAGGGAATCTTGGTGGTTTTGTGAGAAAGTGCAATCCAAAGTTGCAGCGAAACAAGCTAGGTTCAGAGAGCTTCTTTCGTGCCGAGAGGGACTCCTTCCTGATATTACCGCCACAGAAGAGAGGTATAAAATAGCTAAAAGAGAAGCGAAAAAGGCAGTAGCACAGGCGAAGGACAAAGCGTACGAAGATTTGTACAAGAATTGGACTCCAAGGAGGGAGCTAACGATATATTCAGGATTGCTAAAGCCCGAGAGAGAAGGAGGGATTTAGGTAACATAAAATATATCAAAGATGAAGGCGGTCGAACCATTGTGAACGAAGAGGATATTAGGAAAAGATGGGGAGAGTATTTTTCCTCTCTTTTCAACGGAGGGTATATGGGAGAAAGAGGAGAAGAAGAGAACCCTAGCCATCTACCAGAGTGCTACTATTCGAGGATTAGCCAACCTGAAGTGAAGGTGGCACTACAGAAGATGGGGAGAAACAAAGCAGTAGGGCCGGACCAAATCCCCATAGAAGCCTGGAGGTGTCTGGGTGATGAGGGGGTAAGATGGTTGACTTGCCTCTTTAACAAGATCTTCTCCGGTGATAAGATGCCAGAAGAATGGAGACTCAGTGAAGTCATTCCCATCTTCAAGAACAAGGGGGATGTGCAAGTGTGTAACAACTATAGGGGCATTAAGCTCCTTAGCCACACCATGAAGCTTTGGGAGAGAATTATTAAGAGAAGGTTGAGAAGGGAGACGAGGGTGACTGAAAACCAAGTTGGTTTTATGCCAGGTAGGTCAGCAATTGAGGCTATCCACCTTCTCAGAAGTCTCATGGAGAAGTATAGAGAAAGACAGAAGGACCTGCATATGGCGTTCCTTGACCTCGAAAAGGCATATGATAGTGTTCCTCGAGAGTTAATTTGGAGAACTCTAATTGATAAAAGAACCCCAAGGAGGTACGTCAGAGTCATTAAGGATATGTATGAGGGGGCTAAGACCCGGGTACGGTCCACGGTGGGGATCTTAGAGTTTTTCTTTGTGGAAATAGGACTCCACCAAGGATCTACCATTAGCCCTTACCTCTTCGCATTGATTCTAGATGAGTTATCTCGAGGGATTCAAAAGTGCATACCGTGGAGCATGATTTTCGCGGACGACATTGTGCTGGTGGCAGAATCGGCGGAAGGGTTAAACAACAGACTTGAGCAATGGAGGGAGGCTCTAGAAGACAATGGTCTTCGAGTGAGCAGAGAGAAGACTGAATACATGAGATGTGATTTTGGGAGGATCAAGTCAGGACACCACGAAGATATGGATATTCGTATCGGTGACCGGATCCTATCACCCAAGGAGTCCTTTAGGTATCTGGGATCGATGATTCACAAATCAGGGAGGATAGATGAGGACGTAACCCACCGGATTAGAGCTGGGTGAGCGAGATGGAGGGCGGCGTCGGGAGTCCTTTGTGACAGGAACGTCCCATTAAAGCTAAAGGGTAAATTTTATAAGGTGGCGATTAGACCGGCTATGTTGTACGGGTTTGAGTGTTGGCCTATCTCCAAAGCCCATGCTAACAGGGTCGAGGTGGCGGAACTGAGAATGCTGAGGGGTACTTGTGGTAAGACCTTGCTGGACATGATCCCGAACGGAGTTTTCAGAGCTAAACTAGAGGTCGAGAAACAGGGTCGAGGTGGCGGAACTGAGAATGCTGAGGGGTACTTGTGGTAAGACCTTGCTGGACATGATCCCGAACGGAGTTTTCAGAGCTAAACTAGAGGTCGAGACTATTATCTCGAAGATGAGAGAAGGAAGGCTCAGGTGGTTCGGTCATGTAAGGAGGAGGCCATAATCAGCGCCTGTAAGAAGAGTCGAAGCGCTAGTAGTGGACGGGGTGAGAAGGAGGGGTAGACCCAAACTCAGATGGGAGGATAGACTTAAGCTCAACATGAAGGAGCTGCTATTGTCCGAGGACATGACCTCAGATAAGAAGGCGTGGAGAGATAGAATTAGGATATGCAGGTAGCTCGGGCTAGGTGTGCGTGGGTCTAGGTTTGCCTTGCTAGTGTGTTTGGTTGCTTTGCCTTAGCTTTAGGCCCAATGCGTTGCCCTGCTTTGCTTTGTTTGGTTGCTTTGCCTTAGCTTTAGGCCCCGTGCGTTGCCCTCCTTTGCTTTGTTTTGCCCCCTTAGGTTTGCCTGCTTTTCTTGGTGCTTTGCTCTTTGCTTATTGTGCTTTTGTTTATGCGCTGTTTATGTGTTTGCTTGTTTTGCCTGCTTGTTGCCTCTTTTGCCTGCTTGTTGCCTATTATGCTAACTCGGTTGCACTCCTGCCTTTGCTCTCTCACGCGCACACATGCACTTGCCGGAGGTCTCTTTGGAAGCAGTCTCTCTACTCCCGGGTTTTCCTTGGGGTAGGGGTAGGATCTGTCTACATTCTACCTCCCCCATACCCTGCCCAGGCGGGATTGGGTTTATTGTTGTTGTTGTCTTGGAATATATTGTTTGAAAAAAAATCATTCGCAAATCATGACTTTCTTGTTGAATTTTTATGGGAAGAAAGATCCAAAAGAAAAAGTTAAAGACCTTTAACAACACTGTAGCAATTCATGATAAGGGGGGGGGGGGATGCTATAATTTTTACCTATTTTGGTACAAACACAATACTTTTTTTTGTCTATCTTGTCCAAACTCATGCATTTTTGGCTATTTTGATCATCTTCACCAACTATTAACTAGGTGTATAAGGAAGAGTACCTCCCGAATAGTAAAAAAGTTTCCAGTCGATTTCGACATTTTTTCATCATTAGAAGTGACAAAACCGTTGTGCATCCAATAACTTATTTTGCTATCTGGGCAGGCAGCGCAGTTCTGAGCAATCTCATTCTCATGATGTGCAAAGATTAAATCCATTCCACCACCATGGATGTCAAACTTTTCTGTCAAATAAGTTGCACTCAATGCACTGCACTCAATGTGCCATCCGGGTCTTCCTTTGCCCCATGGACTGTCCCAACTGATCTCCCCATTATTAGCAGCCTGAACAAGCATATCTGTTAGGGAAGAGTTTAAAAAAATGTATCTCAACAGAAATGACAATTTTTACCCGTTACTTATAAATGCGTGGATTTGGATTATGTTTTATCACAATCAGGTCGAATGTGTAATATCATTTACTTTTATGTAACAAGAAACGGGTCAAAGAGGTATCAAGTCATCAAAAGGTATTTAACTAAACTTAAGAAATTTTATTTGTGAGCCAACTTGACCAGCATAAAAATAAGAGAAACTGGTCATACTTACCATTTTAGAGATAAGTTTTTGCAAACAAACAAAGCAATTTGTGTTTCAGGAAAGTTTTTTGGCAGACCACCTCAAGTCCGCAAAAAGCGTAAAATAAAAAGTCTGCAAACTATAAATATCATAGTTCGCGGAATCGTCTGACTTTCTCTTCATGTTTTTGCGAAAATGGGCTTCAAGGCATCTTTTGGTACAAAACCCCAATTTGGACGGCATTTTAGGCTACTACTTTAAACAAAACCAAAATCCCAATTTTGTGGTTACTTTGTCAAAATCTCAAAACCATATGCCACTCTGACCAATTTAGCTGAAATGACCTAAACCCGTTAAGATCTGCCCATTTGGCCACCTACATATTTTGATCGTGTATAGTATCCCCCGGACCCAGCATACTGGGCCGGGAATGCCTATAACTTGAACCGCGGCAGAGTCAATACACATTACAGACTCCAGTTTTGCCAAGCCAGAACAAGAACATGCCCCGGTCTCTCCAGACCGGGACGGAACACTTATTCAGCCGCGGTCAGCCCACCGAAAGCCAGATCTTGTAGGATTGTGTCTCCCACTTGATCTAAACACTACCTACTAAGGTAAGGTGCAAGTTGACTCTGCCATGACGCTTACCTACTCGGTAAGGTGTATGTCAGCCTGCTGATTCCCGAGGCAGCTACAGTAAGTATATGGGTAGTATAAATACCCCCATCTCATTTATTACCCACAACTAACAGCATTTACTTTCTCCTACTCCGCACCTACGCCTTATCTCTTAAACAATATACTTACTCTCACGCCGAAGGCCAACCGCGGAACCCCCCTTCCGCGGTAAGACTAACGGTGTTGCTTTTCTTAGCAACTCACGAAGTACTTAGCGCAAGATCTATACCCGTCAAGAGCTAATTTAACCTAGGTCTGGAGGTGATGATGTACCCTCCGAACGGGTCGAAGGACTCCCCTTCGAACCTGTACGAAGCCTTCTCTTCGAAGGCCCAGGTCAATCTTCACCCAAAGCACTCATAGTGTCTAACCTTTGTCGAGGTTCAGAACCTGGCCTCCGTCACGGTTCGGAGCCTGGCCTCCGTTACTGTTCGGAGCCTGGTCTCTGTCAACGTTCGGAGCCTGGCCTCCGTCAACGTTCGGAGCCTGGCCTCCGTCAACGTTCGGAGCCTGGCCTCCGTCACGGTTCGGAGCCTGGCCTCCGTCACTGTTCGGAGCCTCACCTTCGACAAGGTTGAATCCTAAAGGTCACTGGTCAAACAGAACTGGTCAAAGAAGATCTGGTCAATAGCCATGATTTCAGCCATGATCTCTGTAACTGCCATGACCTCCGTAACTGCCTCCACACACCCTCTGTAACTGCTCTGTCAGATTAGTATGCCTATAAATAAGGAAGTCATCATAGAGGTATGTAACCTAACTTAACCCAGGAGATATCATCTTCTCCACCTCAATACTTTCATGACATAATCACCATGACTGATTCTCACACCAGAGGCGGTTCGCGGGGCCTCCGTCAACATTCAGAGCCTGGCCTCCGTCAACGTTCCGAGCCTTAAGCCTTTCGGGGTATCTCCTACGAAGGAGCAAGAACGAAGAACTATCTTGACCTGGTCATACCCACGTCTCCTCTTCCCTTAGGCTTTCCCGCCAAGGTAGAGATCGTGGGCCACAAAGCCCTAGCGGTTACCACATATCATGGGACGCCCCCATGATCTCTGAATTAAGTGCAACCGCCCTCTAAGGCCTATTTCTCGCCTATAAATAGCTTAGACGAGCCATAACCAAGGTATGTTAACTGAATGTAATCTAAAGTTAACTTCACTCTCTCAATTTACGACCTATATCACCATTATACATACTTACTCGCACGCCGGAGGTGGTTCGCAGGGTCCAACCCCTGTGCAATCACTTAACGTAGTGTCTTCGTATTTCTTATTTTCAGGTTAAGAACAAGCTTGGCGCAATCTCAACACCCCATTACTCCTTTGATCACCATCGAAGGCTTGGTTGGCAATTATTTGTTCAATCAGGAGGTGTGCCCAAGATTTGTACTAACAAGTTGGCGCCATCCATGGGACCAGTTACACAACTGCGTTTCTGAAGAAAAAAAAAAAAAAAAAAAAAAAAAACTTTACCATGAGCAATCAAACAAAAAACCTCTCCCCGTCCCAAGAGCCTTCCACAGTACGGAACACTCATGAGAAAGGGAAAGAAGGAGAGCACCATTCAGACTCTCTTCCGGATGAGGCGATAAGGGCGTTCTGCGACAAGCACTATCACCAACTATTGCCTTTAATGACTGAAAAATTCATGCGGAGAAGATGGGACAATTAAAAACCCGTCTCAACTTCGAGGACGAGTCACAGGAGAATTCATATTCCAGGGAGCCGTCCCGGTATGTTGAATCAAGAGACAGAAGAAAGCGGAAGACAAGCCCCGGTGCGAGGCCTGAACCGTTCGAAAGCTCCTACTCCTGGAGTGTTTTCTCCAGACTTAGTAAAGAACCCGAAAATAACGAGGAAAGGGCCAAACACACCCGGTTGACCGTTTTCACTCGTTTAGGCGAAAAAAGAGAAGGTGTTAAGTCACGTTTGGGGGAGAGAAAGCCGGACGTATTTTCTCGGCTTAAAGCCAAAAGCCGCGCTCGAAGGGAACGTAGAGGCGAAGCTAGGCGTTATAGACAAGACGGACGACCTCTTGTGGAAGGAAGTCCGGATAGCCCAAGAAGAAGCCCAAGTCAGACCTACAGCCGCACTCCCCGCTCAAGGGAGAAAGGCGGCGGGTCTGGATCCGCTTGCTCCGGTTCCAGAAGGCGAAGGGACCGGACACCGGAGGGAAACGGAGACTACGATGGAGGATATTGGGAAGCCGGGTCTGGGAAAAACAAAGGGAACGTGGATGAACTTTATCGCCCGTATGACATCGATGACAAGGACCCTTTCACGCAAAGAGTCAGAAACTTCGAGTTCCCAAATAAGACCCGAATGCCCTCCAATGTCAAAACCTATGACGGGACAGGAGATCCGGAAGACCACCTGAAAAATTTCTGTACCGCAGCCAAAGTCGAGCGATGGGCTATGCCCACTTGGTGCCACATGTTTAACTCCACCCTAATGGGCCACGCTCGAATGTGGTTCGATGAATTGCCGGCAGAAAGCATAGATAGCTTCAAAGATCTCCGCAAAAGTTTCTTGTCCTACTTCCTCCAGCAGAAGAAATACACCAAAGATCCGGTGGAACTCCACCTTATCAAGCAGAAAGAAGGAGAAACCACGGCAGCATTTGTCGACCGCTTCAAAGCGGAAAGTATGCACGTGAAGGGCGCCCCTGAATGTATGAAGGTTTCAGGATTCATACACGGGATCAACAATCCAGAGCTAATCAGGAGGCTCAATGATAAAATCCCCAAGACGGTCGACGAAATGTGGAAGGTTACTACGGCCTTCATCCGTGGTGAAACGGCCGCGACAAATGTGTCAAGGAAAAAGCAAGACCGCTCTTCGTGGAAATCTCACGAAGGGGGATCCCGGGCATCCCACAACCAGAGTTTCGAAAAGAAAACAGAATTCAAAGGGCATCCAAGGGCGGACCGGAGAAAAAATGACCGCTTCACACCTTTAACAAAAACGCCAAAGGAGATTCTTGCAATGGATGCGGTAAAATTCACAGCTCCGCAACCTATGACAAGCCCGGTGGAATCAAGAAACAAAGACAAGTATTGTGAATTCTGCAGAGAAAAGGGACATCATACGGATGAATGTTTCCAATTGAAAAGGCAGATTGAGGACGCGGTCAGATCTGGCCAGTTGGCGCACTTGGTAAAAGAGATCAAGAACGGGAGCCAGAAGGGCGGAACCGCTAAAGGTGGCAAGAAGGAAGCCGCATCCAAGGACAAAGCCCCAGCTATATTCTTGATACGGACTTGGCAACGAACTGTGAAACAGAAGGTATCCTCTGGTACCGAGCCTAATTTAGAAATATCCTTCCCTTCAATAAAGGAGGACAACTGGGAAGACCATCCATTGGTAATAAAGGCTGGAGTGGGCGGACACCACGTGCACCGGATGTACGTGGACAACGGAAGCGCCTCCGAAGTCCTTTATGAATATTGCTTCAACCGACTGAGTCCGGAAATCAAGAAAAGAATGATCCCCGCTACTGCCCCTCTTCTCGTTTTCAGTGGCGAACTATCATGGCCCTTGGGGCAGACTCTGTTAGAAGTTACCTTAAGTGATGAAGAGAACTCAGCTAGGGTTGGACGAATTTCATGGTGGTTAGGTCACCCTCTCAATACAATGGTATAATCGGCCGACCAGGGATAAGACAGCTCAAAATGATCCCTTCCACGGCCCACGGAATGATTAAATTCCCCACCCAGGGTGGAGTAGTCACATTATATAGTGACAAAATCATTCCGGTAGAGTGTCAAATGGTCGCGAAACCCCAACCTCAGCAAGATCCTGAGGAAACCCCGACAAAAGATGGGATTCAAGTAGCGATACACCCAGAATTTCCTGACCAGACAGTCACCATCGGAGGAAGCTTGACAGATCCGGGGAAGCAGGATCTGTGTGAATTATTAAAGAGCAATCTGGATATCTTTGCCTGGCAGCCATCGGACATGACCGAAGTACCGCGGAGCGTGGCAGAACACAAACTCAACATCCGGAAGGGTATGCCCCGGTAAGGCAAAAGAAACGTGGGCAGGCCCCGGAACGAAAAAAGTAATTAACGAGGATGTTGCAAAGTTAGTAGAAGCCGGTATAATGCGGGAGGTCCATTATCATGACTGGCTGTCAAACCCGGTTCTAGTCAAAAAGAGCGACGGAAGCTGGAGAATGTGTGTAGATTTCAAGGATCTGAACAAAGCATGCCCGAAGGATTGCTACCCCCTTCCGGAGATCGACTGGAAAGTCGAATCTCTCTGCGGATACACATTCAAATGTTTCTTGGACGCGTACAAAGGATACCACCAGATACAGATGGCCGCAGAAGATGAGGAAAAAACCGCGTTCCACACAAACCAAGGGATTTTTTGCTACAAAAAAATGCCCTTTTGATTGAAAAACGCAGGAGCCACATATCAGCGTCTGGTAGACAAGGCATTCGAAAAACAGATTGGAAGGAACCTCGAAGTATATGTTGATGATCTGGTAATTAAGAGCCATTCGGAGGCGGAAATGTTAAGGGACGTGGAAGAAACCTTCGTGACTCTCCGGAAGATAAACATGAAGTTAAACCCAAAAAAGTGTACCTTCGGAGCAGAAGAAGGAGTATTCTTGGGGCACGTGATCAGCAAGAAGGGAATCAGGGCTTGCCCGGAGAAATCCGAGGTCGTTGCCCGGCTACCCTCACCGCAGACTCTTAAAGAAGTGCAAAGCTTAAACGGAAAATTGGCTAGTCTAAACCGTTTCCTATCGAAGTCCGCGGAAAAGTCCTTACCATTCTTCAAAACACTGAAGAAATGTATCAAAAAAAGTGACTTTCACTGGGTACCGGAGGCGGAACAAGCATTCAAAGAGATGAAGCAACACATCGCCAATCTTCCCACCCTCACGGCTCCCCAACCAAGAGAAGAACTGATCATGTACTTGTCCGCGGCTAAATAGGCCATCAGTGCAGTCCTTTTAGCAGAAAGAGGACCGCGCCAGGAGCCCATCTACTTCATCAGTCGCACATTGCAAAGTCCGGAAATAAACTATAGCCCAATGGAGAAATTGGTTCTATCACTGGTTCACGCGGCCAGAAGACTCAAGAGGTACTTCCAAGCACACCCAATAGTGGTCATCACAGACCAACCAATCAAACAGATGTTGGCGAAGACAGAAAATACTGGCCGAATGGCTAAGTGGGCTATAGAACTAGGCGGACATGACATCAGTTTTAGACCCCGGACAGCCATAAGGGGATAAGTACTAGCTGATTTCATTGCGAAAATTCCAGAAGAAGAAACCCCGGCAACGGAAGTAACCGCGGAAGATTTGCCGTATGTTGAGCCATGGAACTTATATACTGATGGATCCTCTTGGCAAAATGGATCTGGAGCATGCCTAATCCTTACAAACCCTGAAGGTACAGAATTCACTTACGCTTTAAGATTTGAATTTGATGCATCTAATAATGAAGCAGAATACGAAGCATCATTGGTGGGTTTAAGGATAGCGGAACAGATTGGGGTGAAAGACCTATCTGCAAATGTGGATTCTAGGTTGGTCGCGAATCAAATCAACGGTGCATATGAAGCCAAGGAAGAGAGCATGGCACGGTATCTCGCAAAAGCCAAGACCTTGATCAAAAACTTCCGCACATTATCCATAAAACAAATTCCGCGGAGTCAAAATAAGCAGGCGGACGCACTAAGAAAAATAGCCTCCACCAGCTTCGCCCACCTAACAAAGCAAGTTTTGGTGGAAGTCTTGAAAGATAAGTCAATAGAGGAAAAGGAAGTGATGGCCGTAGTAAAAGAAGAAGGGGACACTTGGATGACCCCGCTCCTCGAATATTTGAAAGATGGAGTGCTTCCTGCGGATCAGAAAAAAGCAAGAAAGCTAAAGATCAAAGCGAGACAATACTCCATCATCAATGGAGTCTTGTTCCGCAAATCATTTCTGGATCCGTGGTTACGATGCGTCGGACCAACACAGGCAAACTACGTGATTAGGGAAATTCACGAGGGTTCGTGTAGCATGCACTCCGGGCCCCGGGCTATTGTGGCAAAGGCAATCAGATCCGGATATTATTGGCCGACCATGCATAGGGACGCGAGAGAAGTGATCAACAAGTGCCAAGACTGCCAAGTTCACCGACCGGTTCCCAGGAATCCGCAACATAACTTAACTCCTATCACTTCCCCCTGGCCATTTTATAAATGGGGCATAGACATCTGCGGCCCCTTTCCAGAAGCTCCGGGAAGAATCAAGTATTTGGTTGTAGCAATAGATTACTTCACAAAGTGGATCGAAGCCAAGGATCTCGCGACCATCACCGGTAATCAAGTCAAGAAGTTCGTATGGGATAATATTGTGTGCAGGTTCGGCCTGCCGGGGGAAATTGTGGCGGACAACGCCAAGCAGTTCAGAGACAACCCCTTCAAAGATTTGTGTGAAAAGCTTAACATCAAATAGCGGTTTGCATCAGTAAAACATCCACAGGCGAACGGGCTAGTCGAAAGAGCAAACAGAAGCCTGGGAGAAGGGATCAAAGCAAGGATAGACCAAGGAAGCCGGGATTGGCTAGAGGAGCTACCGCATGTGCTCTGGGCGCACAGAACAATGTTCAAATCCAGTAACGGAGACACGCCGTTCTCTCTAACCTATGGGACGGAGGCCGTGCTCCCCGTGGAGATAGGAATGCCATCTCTCAGGTGTGCTCTATTCGACCCAATAGCAAATGATGAAGCCTTACAGCTGAACCTAGATCTCGTGGAAGAAAGGAGAGAGGTCGCGGCTATTGAAGAGGCGCGAAGCAAGTCTAAGAATGGAAAAATACTATAATGCCAAAGTCCGCGGAACAAGTTTTAAACCGGGTGACTTTGTCTACCGCAACAACGATGCTAGCTTGGCAGAGAAAACCGGGAAGCTGGGCCCCAAATGGGAAGGCCCATATGAAATTGTGGAAGCATTGGGAAAAGGAGCATACAAGCTCCGGAACCAAGATGGCCAAAATCTACCCCGGACATGGAATATCCTTACAGGCTTCAAGGGAGTTCAGACTTGGTAGGAACATCAAAGCACTCCTTACAGGCTTCAAGGGAGTCCAACAGGGGCATCCTTACAGGCTTCAAGGGCTTCAAGGGAGTCCAACAGGGGAAACGACACATTGGCCAACCTTACCACGGACTCATCAAAGCACTTTTTAGCCTCAGGGTTATAAACCTTCACCTGTTAGAGTTTTACCCCCTTTGCCCCGTGAACGACCCCGGCTTCCAATCCTTGGCGTACCCCCTCCGCTATAGCCGCGGAAATACACCCGCCCAGCCTGATCTTCAAATCTTCGGACTCTTTAAATTTGCGGAAAGCATAGTGGAAGCCGTGCCCAATGACCCAACGGCGGCCTTCAACAGCCTTCAGACATTGAGGAAAGAGTTCCGTGTCAAACTCTTCATTGATAGCAATCAACCTTTTATCCATCTCCGCCAGATGCTCTTCAAAAGACGCACGGGCAAGCTTCACACTCTCCTCAACCTGAATGTTTACCTGCTGCTCCAGGGTACCACAGATAACCTCCAAACCCGATATCTTTTCGGCCAGTTCTTTATTCTTGGCTAACAGCTCCACATTTTCCGCGGCCAACTCCGCGTTCTTTTTACCCAATTGCCCAACCAAGGCTACCGATGGAGACAACTTCTCAAGATCAACCCGGAGCTCACCCAGCTCTTTATCCTTGGCCTCTACGGCCGATTCAAGAGTAGACACCCGGTCGCGGAGCTCAGAAGACCCAACAAACTCACTCTCCAACTTGGCCAACTTAGCCTTCAAATCAGCAACTAGCTTCTCCTTCCCCTCCAACCGCTTACCCAGTTTAGTATTCTGATATAGCTTATTTTTCAACCTTAGGCGAACCTCGGAATTCATACACACTTGACGAGCGGTAAGCAGGTTGTACTCATTCATCAGGACTTCGGTAGACATGTTCCTCATCACAGATGCATACCCCGGGGGTGCCACATTATCAACAAGGCTGCGGCAGACCCAAGGGTCGTCCAACTTAAACCCATTAGTGGGTAACCATTTGGGGACATAGGTGGAAGCGGTCTCAACATGCCTGGACGTACCTTCCTCATGACCCTGGTCTGGCATCTCAAGAAATGGGCCTGAAGATTCATGTACGGGTTCAGTCTGATCCGTATGGGGTGCCTCAGAACCCTTACCCTCAGAATATTCTTGAGAAAGGGTCTTGGAGGAAGAAGTAAGAACGGTAACGTTCTTCATGATATTCTCATTTGTGTGAGGTCCAGAACGCTCCAAATCAGACCCCGACTCATCATGGAGCTCAAACATAGGAGGGTCTTCCGCGGGAGGATCACCTAAAAAACAAAAAACAAGACGTATGTCAGTACAGACAACATACGCGGCAAAAAAAAAAGAGAAGAAATAAACAACTCGTACCTGATCCTGCCGCGGTATCCTTGCAAGCAAGTTTCTTCCTCTTCTTGGACTTCTCGGGCGCATCAAACACCACCCTTTTCTTCCCAGTTTTCTTCTCAGCCTTAGCCGCTTCTATTTCATCTACAACAGTGTGCTCTACCACCTTCAACACATCCTCGGACTGCTCAACAACACGTCCAGCCGTCTCCGCCCTCAATGTTTGCTCACCCTCCTTCAAGGTGCACTCCCCGATCGTCACCTTGAATACATCCGGCTGATTGATGTAAGCAAACAAATCCATCTCTGCAAAAACCAGAAAATAAAGTTAGACGCGGAAGCAAAAGAATAGAAAGCAGCGATAAGACAAAACTGACAACCCACCCGTATCATCCGGCCTTAAAAAGGTCGGGCGGCAACTATCATCATCCCAGGTTTGGCTTAAACCTATGACATTCAGAAAGGTCTTCGGATATTTTTTGAAAGCGGCCCTATTGGTGTCAAGGCGCCACAACAGCTCTAGATCCAAACCTGCGTCAGAAGGGGGAGGGTCGCGGTCTATTGATACCTTCTCATACCATGGAATAGAGAGGGGAAAAATGGTCTTCTTCACAAAAAATAAACGGTCCTTCCAGTTTTTGACCGAATCAAGCGCGGCAGTGTAACAGACGGGGACAACTAAGGACTTAGGACCTTTTCTCTTCTCTAAGGTCATCCAACCATGGTTAATGCCGGCATAATAAAACTTCCTAAATAAGTTAACAGTAGGACTACCACCGTGTACGCGACAAAGAATCTCAAAATGGCTAATCCTACATGCCGCTAACACTGACAACTGTGAAAGATGAATCTGGAAATACTCCAGAACACGAAGCAAGAACAGCGAGAGGGGAATCCTAAAATTACCTAACTAAAAAAACCTAGTATATACACATATTTTCCCCTCCGGGGCATCTCTAATAGTATCTAGTGGTCCGGGCGCCTGAGGCAAAAGATGGCCCGGAATGTTATACTTCTCACAAAAACTATCTACATCCGCCTGAGATAGCTTAGAGGTCACAGTACTTATATGTTCAGGAGCCATTCTAAATAATCAAAAGACGAATTGGAAAGAAACCTAACATGAGAATCTAAAGTCCAGGAATAAAAGATAGCAAAAGTAGCAAAGGCGGAAGATGTTCTTTTTTAGAGAGAAGGAAAATTAATTACTGTGTGTGAAAAAAGAATAAAAGTGGTGTAAATCTTAATATTTATAGACACACACGCACGTGCTATCACTTCAATCGAAAGGCCACAAAACTGCCACGTCCCCGGATACTTATTGGACGGTTACAGATCTATCCAGATGAACCGTCGTGATGGTCGCAGAAAATGAATGGCCAGCCGCAGAAACGTCACATCAGTCAGTAAATAAGTGGGTGAAAAACGTTTCGCGACTACCAATGACAGGCTGTCACCACTAACACACGTGGAAAGTGGAATGTCTAGTCAGCAACATGGGACACGTACCAATATCAACCGCGGAGGCTACAAAAGCCTTCAACAAGGCGCGGCTTCTTAAAGCAGCGGAACGCAAAAAAAAAAAAAAAAAAAAAAAAAAAAAAAAAAAAAAAAAAAAGTCTAGAACACTTGCTCTTCAACAAAACAAGTATACTAGACTGGGGGGACTTGATCATGTATAGTATCCCCCGGACCCAGCATACTGGGTCGAGAATGCCTATAACTTGAATCGCGGCAGAGTCAATACACATTACAGACTCCAGTCTTGCCAAGCCAGAACAAGAACATGCCCCGGTCACTCCAGACCGGGACGGAACACTTATTCAGCCGCGGTCAGCCCACCCCTACTCGGTAAGGTGTATGTCAGCCCGCTGATTCCCGAGGCAGCTACAGTAAGTATATGGGTAGTATAAATACCCCCATCTCATTTATTACCCACAACTAACAGCAATTACTTTCACCTACTCCGCACCTACGCCTTATCTCTTAAACAATATACTTACTCTCACGCCGGAGGCCAACCGCGGAACCCCCCTTCCGCGGTAAGACTAACGGTGTTGCTTTTCTTAGCAGCTCACGAAGTATTTAGCGCAAGATCTATACCCGCAAAGAGCTAGTTTAACCTAGGTCTGGAGGTGTGCCCAAGATTTGTACTAACATATTTCAAGATAAATTTAAAAGATAGCAGACCTTCCACAAGGCAAAATTTACAGATATTTTAGAAAATTTACACTACAATTTTTTTGCTAGGGGGCACGCACGGACGCAACGAGAACCAAATATGACCGGGTGCACAAATTTTTTTGTAAGTATACTGTATACGAACTAAATAACGCTAGAAGCCCATTTCGATCTATCGGGTGCATTTTAAGATGCATTTAGGAAAAATCGATGTTTTTTTCAAAAATTAACACTGCATAGAAAAAATTCATAGGTGTCCCTGGACCTGACGGGAACCCCCTGGTTTCGTCCCCGGGGCACGTGCCTCTTGTGCCCCCCCCCCCTCCTATATCCGCCCATGCCGCTAGTGGGTGTTCAGAAATACTCCCTAAATTGTGTGACCCCACTCCCTCACAAAACAAAAAGAAAAAAAGCAAACCCTCATGGTTTCACCTACGAGCTGACGAAGCGTTGTAATGACACCACCACGGGTGCACTAGCTATGGCTATGCCATTGGTCCCAAAATTTGCCAATGGCGTGTTGTATGCTGCCTACACCGTGCACTCTAATGGGTACAAATGTGACCTCTAGTAGCTGTTGACAAATACCCCCTACAAGACTGAAGCCTAAAAAAAAGTAAAACATAGACCTTACCTTGTCATCCACGTCAGTGAAGTTGCGCGCGTATTTAACTTGATAGCGCAAATAATCTAAAAACCTAAAAGATGCATATATATATATATATATATATATATATATATATATATATATATATATATATATATATGAAAAGTGAATATGGGGCTGTCTCACATCTAAGCTTACATGCGAAACCATCAAAAATCACTAAAAAAATACGTCATTTTGGTTATTATTTTTTCAAAATTTGAGTAGTGGAACTAATATATGCATAGTGAAACGCATTTTAATGGTGAATTAAATCAAACCATTGTTGAATCTATAGCTAATTTGTTAGTTAATGAAATCACCTAAGAATATGATGTAGAAAATGCATGTATCAACGAGAACCCAACTTAAGTGATGTTGTGATGAAATCAAGAGAAAACACTAATAGTGTGAAGGACATGATACAAATGAGGTAGATTTGATGTTTTTCTTGTTAAAACGACGTAATTTTTTATGGTTTCGCATGTAAGCTTAGATGTGAGACAGCCCCATATTCACTATCCTCTATATATATATATATATATATATATATATATATATATATATATATATATATATATATATATATCAGGGCCGTCTCTGAGGATTTATGGACCTAGGCCGAGAAAAAAAAAAGGGCCCGGAGGCTAGGTGCAACAAATTATATAATATAAACTAAAATATAAGAACGATATGTAAGTGGGTTTTTTTATGTGGGTTAAGTTATATGGTTTAATTTTTGGATGATTGTTAAGATTTGTAATGGGCTTAGTTAATTACATATACAATTTATATATATATACATTAAAAAAAATTAAAAATCGGGCCCCCTAAAAAATCGGGCCTCGGCCGGTCGCCCACTTCGTCCCACCCCTAAACCGGCCCTATATATATATATATATATATATATATATATATATATATATATATATATATAAAGGCAACAATATTATAGAACCCACAAAAACTACAAAATACAAAGATAAGGCATCCCACTCCAATTAATCAAGCATATATAAGAATAAATTACTACTTAGTATATACACATAATATACAGTTCCCCAAAATAAGAAGTTAAGTTAATTACCAATATAGAAGATCAAAGGATACGTATGACTGTAATCGTAAGGTGTAATACCACAGACATATAACGAGACTTTCCCTTCATCAATTGACTTGAAGATTTCCTTTCGCTTCGTTAATGTATTGTAAATCCGAAATTCCATTCTTCTCCCCATCGATCGATCATAGTATGTAGATATTATTACGAGTGTTAAACAATATATATATATATATATATATATATATATATATATATTACGAGTGTTAAACAATATATATATATATACAAGTCCTAAAACATTCACTAATTTTAATGGGCTAAGCCTGAACATAAAAAAAGTTGACTAATTTTGATGAGTATGTCGGAGTAGTTAGTTTTGTTTTTTTGTTTACATGTAAAAAAGTCATCAAAAACCCTAATCTTGACTCATCAATTTGATAAACCTTTGTTAGATTGATGACAGTTAACATTTATATTCCGTGTTTTCTTTCTTATTTTTTTTAATTTGGTTGACTTTGTGGACAGATTAGTAAAAGGTAAAAACTGTAAATACTAGATGTATTTTCCATTATAACTCATTATACTTTCTATACTTCATTAATTTTCATAATACATAACTAAAACGGTTTGTTAAAAGTATTTCAGTCATTGTTCACATCTTCATCTTTTACCTTTGTTAAGATATTGCCTTAAAAGATCGATTGTAGAGAAGAAGTTTAGGCTCCTTAGGAGCTATGGTTGGTCTCAAGAACAAATTGCTATATTTATGAGGTTTAACCCTATGAATTTGGGCTACTGAGAAAATAAAATTCGTCACTGATTGGATTTTTTTATAAAACAACTTGGGTATTCACCGGCTTACTTGGTAACTCGCTCTTTCCTATTGAGTCGAAGTTTGGAGAAAAGGGTGAAACCTAGATACAAAGTGTATGAAATGTTGAAAGAAAAGAAGCTTGTTAGTACTATGCCGTATTTTGCTTCACTTGTACAATATCCCGAACCGAAATTTCTGAGGTTTATGAAACGCTTTGAGAATGAGTTGCCTGGTCTGGTTGAAACTTACACAAACAGTATCAAGAAAACTGTAAGCTGTAATCCCTAACGTAGACCATCTTGGCTATTTGTCAAAAGTTTAGCTATTTGACTTATAGAACGCAGTTGTGACTTGCGGATATATCCTTGGTGCACCAACCTAGGGGGTGTTTGTTTAAGCTTATTTGTGGGTTTATGAACTTATTTGATTTTAGCTCATATTTCATAAGCCCAATTTTTTTTGGTTTATTTTGAGGTTTATGAACTTATGTAAGCTTGTCATGATATACTAAACTTATATAACCCAAAAATAAACCGGACAATTCGAGCTTTTGATGAATAAGCCGAAATCACATAATCTCATAAGCCCACAATCGCTAATCCATTATCTGATACATCTCATGGTGCTTTTATCATCGCCATTTTGTTGTCAACAAATCTCATTAGTTTGTGGATTACAGACTCGTCTGACAAAGTATTGATCTATCTACATGTATGTGTATGTATTTTGTTGACCTCCGCGTCTTTATGGATGGTTAAATCGCTATTCCAAATTCTTTTAATTTTGTTACAACTATCTAAGCATGCTGCTTTAGCCACTTCATATGTTCAAGAATGTAATGAACTAGGTTTTTTTTTTTTTTTTTAGGAAACATGTAAGCTGAAGTTATTAAGTTACCCCAAATTATTTTTGCGAAAATTACCACAGAATCCCATTTTGATGGGTTTTGATAAACAGATGACCATCTTTCCGCCGTTTTCCAAAATGACCATCTATTTCGCCCACTTTTTTCAAACCAGGCAAAACACGCGTGTAGCACTAAAAAAATCAACACATTTAACTCTTGTCCCCCATATTAGATCAAATTAGGAGGCGAAACACCTTTCATGCTTTATATATTCCCGTCGGCTTCTCTAAAAAAATCAACACATTTAACTCTTGTCCCCAATATTAGATCAAATTAGGGGGCGAAACACCTTTCATGCTTTATATATTCCCGTCGGCTTCTGTATAATTTGGTTGGGGGGGGGGGGGGAACAAGATTTAAATGTTTTGATTTTTAAGTGGGACACGTGTGGTCCGCCCGGTTTGAAAAATAGTGGGCGAAATTGATGGGCATTTTGGAAAACGGCGGAAAAAGATAGTCCTCTGTTTATCAATACCCATCAAAACGGGACTATAACGTTCACTTATTTTTTTGTGATCTTGACTTTGTTCAAAGGCTAATGATGAATAGACCTACTAATTAAATAGACCTACAGACCGACCTACTCGATTCAAATTTTCACAAGCGTTGGGATATTGCGAGTTAAGAATAAGGACCAGGACATCTAGTTAATGTTGTATGTATTGGTGATGGGGGAGTTTCACATTGCGAGTTTGTACGGTGTGCATCGCGGTTTGTATATTTTAACCAAAACCCTCTATCGTCACATCACATGAGTCTTAATAACATAACCAATTGGTGATTTTGTTGTTTCATAATATCCACTATGTGGATGGTTTCGAGGTTGATTTAAACATCCATACAGTTGGATTTAACTATTCAGTCTAGTCTCATGATCTAAGATCTCAGATATGCAAATTGCAATGCACATTTTGTTGTCGAGTTTGATGCAACGACACTTGATGACAACACAAGTACACAACCCTTCAGTTAATAACTAGTGATCCCCAATTTCTGTCCCACTTTCACAAGCATCTTTTGTTACATTAGCATTACGAGAATTACAAAGGTATGTTCTACAAGGGTATACGCGCATCTAAAGTCTAGACGAACTGGTCGATGTGTATCAACATAATATTCCTAATGAAAAAAGTATGCCAGTTTGACAAGAGACACACAGCCTTTGGAGAAGACTTCTCATAAGTTCATTCTTACAAAATACTACTACCAGCAGAATAAAAGTATTAATCTATGCCAGCAAATCCAAAGATACAACTTGCACTGCACAACATCCAAATCAACTTAGAACTACGACCACTCAGACTTGTCGCTCACTTATATATATACTAATATAATTTCTCATATACAATATTATTACTTCCTGTCATTAACCAAAATAATAACTGGAAACATACCGACAATCGATCAATAATTTTCTGTCATAATATTAGCCGTCAAGCTTTTCAGATTTCAAGATTCATCGATGAAAACTGCACCATGTCCATTAGCTTTCATGAACTTCTTCAGTATCAGCACGACAATAGCAATGGTAAGCCCAACTGCTGCCCATGTGAACAGACGATCATCAGCCGGTTTCTGAACCCTGAGTACCTGCTCCTGCTGCAGTTCCACTGTTTGTACAGAAGATGAAGCAGAGGGTACAACACTTGCTACCTGCCTTAATACCCTCGGGCCTTCAGGTTCTCTATCTTCGTTAGCAGGAGCTTCATGGTTTCCTTCAAGATGTTGTTCTTGGTTTCCAATGATCTCTGTGTTGACATTTTGTGCACCCACCGGAACTTCATCTGCCACCACTTCAGTGGTGACAGGCGTTGGTGCCTCTTCAGAAGTGTCTTCAGAGGTCTTTTGAGGAACTGGAGGTGCCTTGCTAATCATATACTCATGAATCTGTACATACACAAGATGGTTTAAATGGTTAAAAAGGTTATTAACAAGGATGAAATTTCTAGTAAAAGAATGAAACACTGTTTTGGAGAATATTTGGATCTTTTGTAAACATAGATATTGCAACTTCATGTTGCAATAATCAATTATTAAGAACGATATATCGAAACCTGGTTTACTAAAAATTATGTTCTGAGATAATCTGCTAGAATGAAACTTGGGTAACATAGAAAGTTAGGGGAACAATTAAGGATAGTGTAGGTGCTTAAAATTACCTCATCAATGAGCTTCTGACGATCTGGAGTACCAAACTTAGGGGCAGACTCACGAGATTTAACAGCAAGAATGCGTCTTTCTTCTTTTTTATAATCCAATGAGCCCAAAGCCCCATTTGGGCTGGTGGGCATAAATGCAATAAGTGCAGTCAGAGCAGTTCGAACTGCAAAAAAAACTAGATGTTAGTTCTACAAAATACAACCTTATTATCTGATATTTCACTGCAAAAACAGAAAACCAAACCATACACCACTAGATACTTTAAGTATACTTAAGCCTTACTAAATAGGGTTTTACTAACAATAGCCCTTAAGACTATTGTTATCAACTAACTTTTCATTCATTTATTTACAAAATATACAATGTCCAAACAAAATCATCAAAAACCATCAACCATTTCTGATACTTTCTCGAGCACAAATTAAAAACTTTCCCCATTGGTCATATTAGGGGCAAAAGGTGGAGTTGGTTGGTCTCAATAAATTTAGTTATCAACCAAAGCCCTAACTGCTATCGTTAGCATTTCCCTACTCGATATGCCAATAATAAAATACAAGTATTTACCACTCCATGATGGCTGCCAATGCTCAGGATGATGATTCGATATGCTTAAGCAAATCTTGGTCTGAGTTTCAAAACGTCCATTCGGCTGAAGCAATGAAATGAGTTTATTTTAGTATGGTGTAACAGAATAATAGGTCAGAGATATAGATACACCAATTCAATGATTTAAGAAAGGAATGTTACCGTCAACAACATAAAAGATGGTGGTTTGAATGGATACTCCGAAGGCAATTGAATTCGACCGTGATAGATTCCTCCTTCAAATTCGGTGTCGCTTGGTCCCCTTATAGCAAAATGCCATTCAAATATGTTTTCCTGCAAATCAAATTTATAACCGATTTAGTAATCTACTTAGATTAACAATCAAGTAACTTAACATGCCGTATTTAAACGCGTGTTGTACAATAACACATTTCCATAACTTCAGCATATAAAGAGAACACTAAAAACACAGTATCATACTAATTAATCAAGTTAAGGTACAAGATACTAATCATTCCGTCGTAAAATAAGGGGGTGTTTGTTTAAGCTTATATGTGGGCTTAGTAGCTTATTTGATTTCAGCTTATATTTCATAAGCCCCAATTTTTCGGCTTATTTTGAGACTTGTGGGCTTATAGCTTTATATAAGTTTATTATGATATAATAAACTTATATAAGCCCATAAGTCTCAAAATAAGCCAGAAAATTGAAGCTTATGAAATATAAGCCGAAATCAAATAAGCTAATAAGACCACATATAAGCTGAAACAAACACCCCCTAAATTACACTATATCACTTTGTTCCTCGTACATAATACCCAATTTGATTAGACCATTTCCTAGGGGGTGTCTGGATTAGCTTATTTTATGGGCTTATCAGCTTATTGAGATTTGGGAAAGGCAATAAGCTCACTTTTTTTTTGGCTTATTAGCTTATCTACTTAACCTTATGGCTTATAAGCTCAAATGGGTAAGCAAAAAAAAAAAATGCTTATTGGCATTCTCAAATCTCAATAAGCTAATAAGCCCACAAAATAAGCTAATCCAAACACCCCCTAAAATCACATTAAATAAAAAGGTAACAAGTCAATAAAAACCATAAAAATCAAATTATATATAATAATCAAGAAACAGATCTAGAAAAAAGCAAAAAAAAAAAAAAAAACCTCAAGAGGGAGACTCATGAAATCATGAGAAGGGTTAGATTGCATCTCTTTGACTTCTTGTAAAATCCTCTTAACCGATGGATTCTTCATGTTATATTTGTCACCCATTTTTATCTTTTTTCTTTTGTATAATTGTTGATCGAATGATTATTTTGAATCAGATAAAATTATTTTGGATGGAATGGTGAAATAAAGAAGAGGTTGGTTTCTGAGGAAGGTTCATAGGAAGGAAATATCCATCATATGATGTTGCTTAACCACGTCATTTTGATACGTGGCTGACTTTTACTGGTTGATGGCCATGTGTTTTTCTTTCTTTAAGAAAGTGGGAAAAAAAAAGTGTTGCTTTAAATGTTCCATAAATGAAACAAAAATGCAAAGTAATCATATAAGAGCATCCGGTGCGGTATGTGTTGTGCCTCGTCGTTGCTGACGTGGCGCCTTCGTCGTGTCTCGCCGCCACACTGGCAAGGCTCGCCGAGCAACCCCATTTCGTGCAGACGACGACCATAAAAGCCTGACAAGGAGCACGTTTGTGTGGGAATATTAATTTTCAAACGGTAATATTATCGTTCAATTGCACCGTTTGGCCCTTTTTTTTCTTTTTTCTTTTTAAAGTAACCACTATATATTCACTATATATATACCAACACATATATTTGCAATCTCACTCATATATACACCAACAATTCAACACACAATGCAAATCCATAAAGCAAATCCATAAGCTGCAAATCAAAAAAAAACCATGTCGCAAAATTCGAACGAGAATATGTATTTCACTAACCTTCTCGCCTCGAATCAACACGCGGGTTCGTCAAACCCATCAACCCCGTCATCACAAAACTCTAACTCGCCATCGCCACAAATGCCTCCGTATGGGACACAATTGCCTCCCGAGGCGATTTACCAAAACCAACAATTTGCGTTTCATGGATTCGCAAATTACCCACAACGTCCAATTTCCCAATCTCAACCACAATTCTTTAACCCCTCCCAACCTTTATCATTTCCGATGCCACCATCTGAACCTCAGTTCAAAGTACCTGCGGACATTCAACCGTCCAAATCACGCGGGAAAAAAACAATAGCAAAAAAAACAAAAAAGTCGTGAGTTTGGAAGATGAAAAAGTATCCCAAATGGGATGCGGAGGATCCCATTGACGTTACATGTCTCGTGGATATTTTTGGTCCTGACAGACGTCCTCGTCCCGACGGTGCCTACAAAGCGCGGGCTGCAAAGAAGCAGAAGTCGACTTCAACGTCCAGCGCAGCGAGCTCGGGTGGGAGTCAAATGAGTTCTTTTTCGGGCAGCTTGTCCGAAAAATATTCTGAAAAAGAGAACGTTCAAATATCCACTTACGAGATGAGAAGGGAGAAGGATCGAAAGACGTTAGAGATGGAGGAGCTGAAGTTCCTGATGATAGATCCCGACCAAACCACACCTGCCAAAGCCGCTTTCATTCGCCGGAGACAAAAACAAATCATGAAAAAATATCAAGTCAACGACGAGGACGAAGACGAGGATTAAGTTTATGTTTAGTATTTGTTGTATCATTATTTTTAATTCCCGTATCTTTTTTTTTCTTTCTTTTTCGTATCGTAACTTTATTATTAGTATGTGTTTAAATTTGTTGTAATGTGTTTTTATTTGAATGAAATTAATTTAGTTTATTTGGGTATTTGAAGAAAAAAAATAGATAGTGGCGGGGCCCAAATGAGTAAGTTGTTGTATGTTATGATAAGGGGGGTTGTTAGTTGTGGTTTGTTGTGGTGATGTGGCACCCGTGGGGCCCGAATGAAGAGATGAACTAATGCCATGATACCTAGTCCTCTAACTCATGTTATTAAGTTGAAAGAAAAAATATATTACTTGTTCAAATTATATGTATGTTTTATTATTGTCAAAACTTTAAAATTATTATATTGGTCTTAATATATTAATATTCATATTCCCTTTCCTTTCAGAAATCAGATGAAGAAAATAAAATCTTCTCATTTTCTTCTCTAATTCCTTTTCATTTCTTAAAAATAAACTCAAAAACACAAAAGACATTCATTTTTCTTTCTTTTTGCCTCAAAATTTAACAAAAGAACAATGTGTACATGTTAAGGTTTTTTGTTTAAAGTTGCTCTTTGCTTAGCTTATCTTTTCTTAAAAAAATCAATTTTTTCAGACTCTTATATAGGCATTAAGCATAGTAAACTCACAACATGCTAAAGGCGATACAATGTGACAAATGGCAATTTTCAACCTTATTTTAATAATAAATATTTATTTATTATTACTAAACTGCGCATTTCTATGCATAACTAAACATTTTTGAGCTTACGTGAACATTTCGGGAAGCCATCCCGCGGACTGTAGCTTACAGTCACTACCAAAACTGTCTATTTTTGTCAGTAAACATAAATTATTCTATTTCTGTTAGTTACTGACAAGTTACGTTAAAAACTGATAAGCTTTCTTGCATTTACTGAAAAACAACCCCACACTTTTACCAACACCACAGTTGACATGGCAGAAGTCAAATAAATACATTTCTGAGCAAATAATAATATTTTATTATTATTCTGAAAAAAATGTTGATAAAAACTCTATTTTTCGTATACGTATCCAAAATGGTCAAACCGGGACTTTACGGTAACATTTAAGCTCACACCGACACATGATACATCAACGAGGAACAAAAATATCCTCCCTCCCCCTTTTAGGAGTCGTTTACCGCCAACACACCACAACAAGACAAGGATTTTGATCCTAAATAATCCTTAGTTCATAATGACATAATCCTTTTGTTTTTATACCATAAACACTTCACACAACTAAACACACACAAAGATTTTTTATCCAACATTTCCTCTCTTTCATTTTACTTCCAAAACCCACGAAATCATCAAATTTCAAGATCTACAAAAATCTATTAAGTTTCAAAGCAATCGGTTGTACTTTTGAGCTTTTGGGAACGATCGAAACGTGTCTTGGGTAAATTTGAAGCAATTTGGGTTGTTTTCTCTTATTGTGGGTCTCGACTTCTTTGTATAGCATTGTAAGGATTCTTAAAACTTGTCTAATCTTGCTTATTACATGTTCTTTTGATGATTAAAAGTGTTACCAAGTGTTAAATGTATACGTTTCATTAAATTAAAAAAGCTAGGGTTTGGTGTATACTTGCTAGTGCTCGAATTTTTTGAAACCTATATACAAATTATTTCATTTCTTGCTTGTGTGGTAAATCTTGTTACTTGTGGTGCTAATTTGATGGTACAAATGTGTTTAGTGCTAATTACGCGAGTTTAAAACAAAATATGCACTTATTTGTGTACACACATAAATCGGCTACATTATTGAAGAAATAAAAATTGAGGTTTTGAAAAACTTAAAATTTTGGCTCTAGTGGTGAAAGGGTAAATTTTGTGCTTAATGGCTTATTTGGAATAGCTTATTGAAATAAGCTCTAGCTTATTGTTTCGACTTTTTTTTTTGGGGGGTTTTTGGGTCCTACGACACCCCTTGGGCCGAGCCCACTGAATTTTGACCATGGTTGACTTTTTGACCTCATTGCTTATTAATAAGTACTTATTTGGTTAACAAAAACTAAATTACGATAACTACTTGGACTAAAAGGGTTTAAAGGTTTTAAACTTATTTTGGGCTTATGAAGTGTGCGACACAAGTTGGGCGAGCCCAACTTGATTTCGGCATATTTGAAAATTTTGGCTAAATGGCTCATTTAAAGTACTTATTTGGTATTTGAAAACATAACGATATATATATACACGTAACTTAAAAGGATTATTTTGGTTTTAGACTAAAATTGGACTAATGGGCTTATAAGGGACATTTCGGCCTACTAATGGTTTCGGATGACTAAAATGAGTTTTGAAAAGATTTTCAACTAACTATAAATATTTTGACTTACTAAAACGTTATATATCGGTTTAAAACGTTTTCGAACTCGTTTTTGACACTTTTAGCCAAATTTGACCACTTAATGGGCCACTCGGCCCAATATGAAACCTTATTGACTTTTCGGAAAAATTTGAATAAACATTGACTTTTATATCGAAACTTATAATTAATTTGGTAATAAACGTTAGTTTAATTAAAAAGTAACGATATATATATATATCTACATAATATATATAACAATATGCGCATGACGTCATCAATTGTTAGATTGCCCAGTAATGCCATGTCATAATTCCACCTAAGCACATTTTGTTTAAAATTTACGATTTTCTTGCCACATAAGCATTATTTATTTATTTTTTAAATTTCAGAGTTGCCACATAAGCATTATTGATTTTAGTAGAAAATCCGGATTTGCCACATAAGCATTACTGATTTTACAGGAAATTTCGTATTTAAAAATTTAATTATAATTGGCCTTTGCAAGATTTGAACCCTGGCCATTTGATCCACGTACGAATACTTCAACCATTGGACCAAGCATTTTTTTGTGATCTACATAAGAAAATATTTAAGTCATGCTTAAAAATTTGATATTGTTATGCTATAATTAAGGAATGGATTAATATAGGCTTCAAATATATGAGATAATAATGATAACATATACGTAAAAAAAAAAAAAAAAACTCACGTTATTCATAATATACTTTTCTCCAAACCCTAATTTTATTTTTGCTCAGCCTTTTTTTTCATCAATTATCTCACGCTCATCTTCTTTTTGTGTGTGCAGGTTTGAGAATACTATATGTTATTTGGAAGTAGCGTGATATTTTTCCCTTTTTTTCTTTTCCGAATTTCTTTATTGAAAGATATGAAAAACCCGAAAATCAGTTTACCCTAAATCAGTTGATCCCCAATATGAGTTATCGTATGATATCAGTCATGTATTTTCTTTTTTTTCAACTGATGTATTTTTATTTTGTACGTTTCAAAATATGTATTTAGCAGATCTTGGAACAAGAGCATGAGAGCAAGCCTGTAGTCTTGCCGCCATTTTTACCGCCTCGGTATCCAGAAGCGATCAAAAAAAGATCAAACCAGTTGCTGGAGGGACGGAATATGCAGGTTTGTGATGTATGTCGTTGTTCTTTTGTTTTACTTTTGCGGGTCAAATTTGCGAGCTTGAACAGCTACTTATATTTATGTTTGAATGAGTACCTGATCAGCAAAAGGTGGAAACAACTTATACAATCGAGGGGCCGTGCTTTTATATTTTCAACTTCCACACCGGTACCCATCATTGCTGCTGCACATGGTAATTTTCAGCATTCAGTTGAGGGTTTACCATTTTTTTTAACACGATGTGCATGGATCAAAATGGTAGTTTATATATTCCTATGAGACCTTTCGGATGCATTCAACAAAATTCAACGATAGTGGCTCTTGTGACCTTCTCATATGCGATGAAGCACACAGACTGAAGAATGACCAGACCCTGACTAATAAAGTAAGAGTAGTAATATTGTAAAGTTACTCAAAATTTCTGATATATGTATCCTGACACTTTTTCTTTTCTTTACCATTGTATCTTGCTGAATCAGGCATTGGCAGCTCTGTCTTGCAGAAGACGCATTTTATTGTCCGGCACTCCAATGCAAGTGAGGAACATTTCTAGATTATTTCTGTCTTCCTCTCATAAGAACTGCAACATCTGCCTAGGGAATTTTTTTTGTTAAATGTTCGACTTCCAGAAAATGTCTAAAAGGCCTTTTAAATTGCTATAACCGCATATATAATCACATGGGGAACAATTAATACTATCAAAATATTTATATCAGCTAGAAGCGCAAAGCCGTTCAGAAAAAAGGCCCAAGTATTAAATTTCATTGTATATTTCCCCCATGAATGAAATTGCAACGTATCATTTCTGTCTTATTGTAACACAATCTCTTCTTTGTGGCTCTATGTGAAAGCAGTCGCGATGATGTCATCTCTAGCATTGATAATTTCAGAAGCCATCGTAGCCGATTACAGGTAGAGGTTGTTAAAAGATTTCATGATGTCAGAATTAGACACCAACTGACATTGATTCGCTATCAGGTACTGATTGTTTCCTATGAGACCTTTCGGATGCATTCAACAAAATTCAACAATAGTGCCTCTTGTGACCTTCTCATATGCGATGAAGCACACAGACTGAAGAATGACCAGACCTTGACTAATAAAGTAAGAGTAGTAATATTGTAAAGTTACTCAAAATTTCTGATATATGTATCCTGACACTTTTTCTTTTCTTTACCATTGTATCTTGCTGAATCAGGCATTGGCAGCTCTGTCTTGCAGAAGACGCATTTTATTGTCCGGCACTCCAATGCAAGTGAGGAACATTTCTAGATTATTACTGTCTTCCTCTCATAAGAACTGCAACATCTGCCTAGGGAATTTTTTTTGTTAAATGTTCGACTTCCAGAAAATGTCTAAAAGGCCTTTTAAATTGCTATAACCGCATATATAATCACATGGGGCACAATTAATACTATCAAAATATTTATATCAGCTAGAAGCGCAAAGCCGTTCAGAAAAAAGGCCCAAGTATTAAATTTCATTGTATATTTCCCCCATGAATGAAATTGCAACGTATCATTTCTGTCTTATTGTGTCTCTCAATCCCTTGTTGAGTTTCACAGCAGTAACAAATCTGTCCCATTCGGGTGTCATATTGTTCACAAACTTGGAGTTAAGTTGGATGTTCGGCATTGTCATTCTTATGATCCTCATTTCATTCACCAACTTATGAAATCTCACATAGTAGTCTGTGATGTTCTCACTCGGGTTCATTTTGAAATGTTCAAACTCATCATATAGCTGTGACTCGCGATCTTCTTTCGTGAGTTCTGATCCAGCTAGAAGCATTTTGACATTATCCCACACTGCTTTTGCTTCCGTGTTGAAATTGATGAGTTTGTAAACATCCTTTGGCAAACTGTGAAGGATTATACAAACACTTGGGATGTTAATCTCAATAATGTGTTTGGGATATTTAGGAATTAATGTGATTTAGTATGCGGAATTTACTATAACACACTTAAAGGAACAAAGGTGGTGAATATGCAAACGTGAATTATTTAGAACAATGAACACAACGTGAAAAACACAAAACGATTCAATATTATTTATGAGATAATACGGGTGATCTAAACTATCACCGGGATTACAAAGGTAACCTTGAATCTTTGATTCGTAAAAGGGATTTGTGAATTTGTAACTAAGTTACTAGTAATGTTGTGGTGTTTTTGGATATTACAAAGTTTATGGTTTAAGAGATATCTCTAAGGTGGTGACTAAGGGTTCCTTTTATAGATAAGGAACCCTTTTTACATGTTGTCAAGTTGCATTATAATAAGATAATAAGGCTTTTCTAACCCACTATTACAACTTCCAATGTAAAACACTCAACATTATCTACTGCACGACATGGAAGACTGTACTACTTTTACTTAACGTGTTACAATGTGCAAAGACTAATAATACAACTAAAATATCTACAAATAAAATATCTAACAACTTGACGTTCAAACTGGCAGGACCTTCTTTAACTAGCAGTACCTTCTCACCCAGAAGGTACTGTTAGTTTATCTTCAACTTCTTCAAAATGAACTAGCAGACCTAATACTTCATCTGGCAGGCTCTTTGACTTAATCATTTTATTCCCAACAATCCTCCCCTAAACTTGTTATTCCCTTTAAAATAAACAAGTTTCTTATGAATAGAATCCATACCTTGAGGATCTGAGGGAACTCTTCCAAAAACTTCACTCTCTATTTTTCCTTTTACTTTCACATTGTTCAAAAATGCTCATCAACAAACTTTGAACAACTTCTGACCTTTCTTCATCTTTATCACACCTTAACCTCTTGGAAATCATGGTTGAAAGAACTTCATAGCTCAGTGGATACTCTTTTTCAGCTAACATAAAGTGCTCAATCCCACTTTGTGTAAAAAGATGATGCACATTGCTAAGACTTAGGAATTCCCATGTGGTGGTAGGATCATGGTATGGAAACTTCCAATGAACATCCTTTGGATCAGGATCATACATCCTATTAAACTCTACCCAAAGTTCTTGTTCCTTAACATCAGTGTTATACTTAGTGTTTAGCCTGATTTGAACTAGATTCCACAACTCTTCTAAATTAGCTCTATCACATGCCCTTATCAGATTCTCAAAATTTTTGAAGATGGCAGTTTGACCCCCAACCCTGGTTATCTTCCATGCCTTTCCTGACTTATCATGGTGAATCTCCCAATCTATAATAGGGTGTCTAGACCTAATTGGATCAGCATGTATAATTGTTGGTAAAGCAATTATCATTTTTCTTAATTGTTCTGGATCCAATTATGCTTCTTGTTTCTTTTGAGCACCTTTCTTTTTCTTTGAAGGTTTAGCATCAGATGGGATCTTGAAGTAACATCTCTTGTAGGCATTAAGATAAAGGAAGTGGATTTCATCAGGAGTTTTCTTCTTCAGTTGAGATTCAGTCCATTTATCTTGACTTCTTAGAAACCTCTTCATGAAAATCACTTGATCTTTCTCAGATGAGCCTACCTTAAAACCTTTCTGCTGGCTTTCCTGAATCTTTTGAAAAATATTATCCAGAGCTGCTTCTTTATATTTGTTGTTGATAAAAGTTTCAAGCTGTGCTGTTTTCTCTTCAGTGTTAAGATTCTTGTCATCCAAAATTATGGAAGCTTGACCTCTCACAATTGGATCATTGGCAATGATCCATTGCATCTGAGCATCAAATGTTTCCTGAGCAGCTTGAGTGTCAAGAAGAATTTGAGCAGCATCCTTTTGCTCTTGCATTTCTGCAAGCAGTCTTGAATCTTCTAAAGCTTTTTGCATTTCTTCTTCATGAAGCTTTTTGGAGACTTCCTCATCAAAAGCCATCTGTTCTTGCTCTCTTTTCTTCAACCTTTTGGGCCTAGGTTCATCTTCAACCAGAATTTTCTTGCCCTTTTCTTTTGGTGTTGGTTCTTGACTTGGAGCAGCAGATTGTTCATCAGCAACAAATAACCTTCCTTGAACAAACAACCCTCCCTGAGGCTGTGATTCCCTCTTTCTTTTGTAAACATTTTTAGCAGTTCCTCTATAATCCATAGCCAACAGCCTCTTAATTTGAGCAGGCTCTTTTATACTAACAGGCTCTTGCCCTGCACCAGCAGGCTCTTCATCATATTCCTGGGTTCCTTCATGAAATTGAAACTGAGCCTCCTTTTCACTTTCTGAACTACCCATCCTCCCCTTTTTGGAAGAGAGACCCATTCTTTCTGCATCTGAACTTGAAGAACTAGATAAAACCAACTGTGAAGATCTTTTACCCTTTAGCATCTTCACTTCAGCCTCCAATTTCTTAACCCTCTGAACTAGCTTGGTGTTGATCTTAGAAAATTTTGTGTTCTGTCTTTGAAGAGCATTTTCCAAGAGCTGCACTTTCTCCTTTAGTTCCTTCACAGTCTGAGAATCCAGATTTTGATGTTGAGGTGATTGGGATGGTGATGCATGATATGATAATGATGGTGTTGTTACAGATGGTACTGGTGATGGGATTGGTGATGGATGATGAGATGGTGATATGTATCCAGGTGAAGAATTTGGTGATGATGATTCAGATGATGTAGATGGTTCTTCAGCATTTTGTGTTAACATTTCCTCAAAAAGTGGTACTTCTTCCCCATTAAAACCAATTTTCATATTTGAAAACACCTTGTGTGTAAGTTTTGGAGTTTCATAAGGAGAGTGTGGGGGAAGTAACAAAAGTTTTGATTTTGTGATGACGCATTGAATAAATCTGGGATACATCAAAAACTTTGTTTGGCTATCCACATTTTTAACCAATCCTTCAAAAATATGTTTTGAAAAGTTGAATTTTCTGTTTGTTGCCAAGCAAATGAGAGCTGTAGCCATGTTACCACTAAACTGCTCCCATGAGGTTTTCTTTTGGCTTAAACAATGAAGGATGGTATGGATAAAAAATCTCCATTGTGGGGTAAAATGCTTTTTAAGAAAAGTGAGTTTATTAGAATTTACATTAAACCCCATTCTTTCCAAATTTTCAAAGATGTCAGTATCAGGCAATTGACTAATACCATCTGAATCATCCAATCAAAGATGTCTTCTAATGGATGACTCGATAAGAGTCAAGGTTTTGCCATCCACTTTGGCTTTTATCTGTTGGTCCCCATTTTCAAGAGTTTTAACTTTAGCCGTTTCCCAAAATTGTAAAATTTGTGATTCATAAATAGTGGGATTTACAATTAAAGCAAACCTGATGTAAGAATCATTTAGAAAGTCCACTATTTGATGAAAAGATTCATTATCCTCAGACTTTTCCAAAAATGCTAACTGGTTGTGACGTTTAACAAAAACTAGATCAGCCATGGTGAAGGTTAAGGAAAAACTTGATTAGGATGGTGGGATTTGATTGTGGTACTGGTAGAAGATGAAAGGCGAGTGTTAATTGTGATAAGGATTGATTAAAGATATTATAAGAGATTTACTTTTAACCGACTATGAGAAAATTTATAATAAGTAAATGAAGAGGCGGTTAAAAAGATCTTTTATATGAGAAATATAATATAATTACCAGACCCTTAAATCGAGGAAAACATCAGAAATTTACAGAATTACCCCAACGGCTAATTTTAACTACCAGACCTAACGGCTATAATTTTAACTGACAGACTCAACGGTTATTTAGCAGTACCATTTTACTCTACCAGTACCAAAATTTGAACTACCAGTACCTTTGATTTTGAAAGAAAATTTTACTTGGCAGTATCTTTGAAATTTTAGCAAAAATCCCTTATAGTTTTTAGCAAACTATCAGCTATCAACGGATTTGTCTTGTCTTTACCAAAAGCCGTTTGCTTTGGACTAGTCAATTATTTACTGTAAAGTATGGTTAGTTAAATACCATATATTTTTTGGTAAACTATCAACCATTAACGGATTTGATGTGTCTTTACCAATAGCCGTTTGCTGTTGGACTAGCCAGCTCTTAAGTTTGTAAAACTTGGTGAACTGAATACCATCTCCACATCATGATCCTTGTTTTGTTATCAACTTGAGTAACCTGAAATTTGTTAGTTGCAGACCAAAAGAACAGAGTGCAAAGCACTTGTTTTATAGTATTGTAAACATTGAAGTATCAAGGTGAACAAAACAGAGCAAACTTTATACTAGCAGGACCAATTATGAACTGACAGTACCTTTTGACTAACTAGCAGTACCATGTTAAGAGCCAGTACCATTTATTTTATGTACAAAAACACATGTTTTTCAAAGAGTAATCATTCCAATACCGGCTACCAGGTATTTAAATCTACCTAAATCAAAAGCTTTGGTGAGAAGGTCTGCAAAATTATTTGCAGAATCAATTTTGACAAATTGTATTAACATTTTCTCATTGCAATCTCTTATGAAATGGTGTCTGATTTCAATGTGTTTTGTTTTTGAATGTTGAACTGGATTTTTAATGATACAAATAGTACTGCTATTGTCAATGTAAATAATGGTGTTAAGAAAATTGTACCCATAGTCAAGCAATTGATTTTGGATCCAAAGCACTTGCCCACAACAACTTACACCAGCAACATATTCTGCTTCAGTTGTAGAGTTGGCCACCATTGTCTGCTTCTTGCATTGCCATGATATGAGTCTGCTGCCAAGAAATTGACATCCACCAGTTGTGGATTTTCTGTCTAGAGTTGCACCAGCATAGTCACTATCAGAATAAGCCACCAAGTCAAAAGATGATTCCCTTGGATACCATAGACCCAACCTAGGTTGACCCTTGAGGTATCTAAAGATCCTTTTGACTGCTGTGAGATGAGAAACTTTGGGATTTACTTGAAACCTTGCACATACACACACTGGGAACATGATATCTGGTCTTGATGATGTAAGGTACATCAAGGACCCAATCATTGATCTGTAATTGTGTACATCCACATCTTCACCCTCAGCATCCTTGAGTAACCCCTTTTCTGAATTTATTGGAGTACTTGCAACCTTAGAATCTGCAAACTGAAACTTCCTCAGAATCTCTGCTACATACTTATCTTGGCTGATAAATATGCCTTCATTTGATTGTTTCACTTGGAGACCCAGAAAGAAAGTAAGTTCCCCCATGGAACTTATTTCAAACTTACTATGCATAAGTTTTTCAAACTCCACACACAACTCTTGGTTTGTGGATCCAAAGATAATGTCATCAACATAAATCTGCACCAGCAAGATGTCTTTCTTGGTTCTTTTGATGAACAAAGTTGGATCAATCTTGCCTCTTTGAAATCTATTTTCCAATAAATAGAAAGCCAATGTTTCATACCATGCCCTAGGAGCTTGGTGTAGACCATAAAGAGCCTTGGTAACCCTATACACCTTGTCTGGATATTCTGCATCAATGAAGCCTGGAGGTTGAGAAACATACACTTCTTCTTCAATAGTACCATACAAGAAGGCACTCTTAACATCCATTTGGTAAACAGTGAAGCCTATGAAAGAAGCATAGGCCAAGAATAGCCTAATTGCTTCAAGTCTTGCAACAGGAGCAAAAACCTCTTCATAATCCACCCCTTCTTCTTGAGTATACCCTTGGGCAACCAATCTTGCCTTGTTTCTGATCACAATCCCCCTTTCATCTTTCTTATTCCTGAACACCCATTTGGTTCCAATTGCCCTGTGACCTTTGGGCAAATTAACCAGTTTCCAAACCTTCTGAAGCTTGAATTGAAGAAGCTCTTCTTGCATTGCTTCAACCCAACTTGAATCATCTAAGGCTTTGTTAATGTTTTTGGGTTCAGCCTGTGAGAGAAAACATGAAAACAGGCATATGTTGGCAACTTCATGGTTCTTTTCTTCATAGACAGATGAGATAAACCCCTCTTGGTCTGAAGACAAGACTTGAGTTCTTGTTCTAACACCAGAATCAATGCTGCCAATCACATTATCAATGGAGTGATCTTTGAGAATTCTTGTGTTGTGTATTGTAGGAACTTCATAGGTAAGTGGAAGATTGCCAATCCCCACATCTTCTAGTAAGAAATCATCTGATTGAACAATTAATGGTTCAGTAGTACCAACTTGTGAACTGGCAGTACCATATGGTGAACTGGCAGTACCATTTGGTGAACTGGCAGTAAAATTTTCATCTGCACTACTTTCTTGATTCTCTTGACCCTGAGTTCCATGATCATCTTCAACACCTTCATTTGCTGTATTTGAAGGTTCTCCATGACTTGAAGATAAATCCAATCCTTTCCAAATTGGCATCAAGATGTAATCTTGATCTTCAGCTGTTTCAACATTGTCTTCAAAACCTGCATTATCATTAGTATTTGTACCTGTAACAGGCACATAATTCATAGATTCTGAAAGCCTATCAATGTCAAAAAGCCAATCTGGCCCAATGCCTGCAACATTTGGTAGTTTCTCTTGAAACTCTATGTGCAGATTTTCTTCCACTAGCCTAGTGCAACTATTATACACCCTATAGGCCTTACTTTGCAAAGAATACCCTATCATGTAGCCTTCATCAGCTTTTCCTTCAAACTTTCCTAGATGGTCTTTGGTATTGAGAATAGTGACATGACATCCAAAAGGTCTCATAAAACTTAAAGATGGTGTTCTACCAAAGAAAAGTTCATAAGGAGTCTTTTTATGGGGTTTAATCACAAGAACCCTGTTCTGCACATAACAAGCAGTACCTACAGCTTCAGCCCAAAATGAAATAGGCAACTTAGAGTCTACTAACATTGTTCTAGCAGCCTCTATTAGTGTTCTATTTTTCCTTTCTGCTACTCCATTTTGCTGTGGGGTTCTAGCTATACTAAATTCTCTTTTTATTCCTTTTTCTTTGCAAAATTCATCCATAACCCTATTCTTAAATTCTGTCCCATTGTCACATCTAATTACTTTCACTTTCTTATCAGCTTGGTTTTCTACCTCAGTTATATAGGACTTAAGGATCTCACTAGTTTCATCCTTAGTTCTTAAAAAGAAAACCCAAGAAAATCTGCTGTAATCATCAGTAACTACAAGACAATATTTTTTACCATTTAAGCTACTCACAGAAGTAGGACCAAAAAGGTCCATATGAAGCATGTATAAAGCTTGAGAAATTGAGTTATGGGTCTTGGGCTTACAAGAAGCTCTATGTTGTTTGCCTTTAAGACAATCAACACAGGTTTGGTCATTTTGAAAAATCTTTTTGGGTAAACCTCTAACCAAATCATATTTTGCAATTATATTGATTGTTTTAAAGTTTATATGACCAAGCCTTCTATGCCATAGCATAGATTCATCCAATGAGGCTTTTGCTACTAGACAAGTTAAACTCTCCTTAGGAACAATGTTCTTTAAATCAAAACTGTACATATTGTTCCTTCTTGGGATTTTAAGAAGAATCTGACTTTCATCAGGAATTTTAAAATCAGGAGAAAGAACAATGCATTCATTGTCAGTAAAAAGAACCTTGTTCTTTTTGTCACACATTTGTGAGACACCGAGGAGATTAAACTGAAGCTCTTTCACAAAGTACACATTTTCAAAATCTAATTTACTGGTTTTGATTGTACCTTTACCAGTAATCTTTCCTTTGATTCCTCCCCCAAAGGTAACATATCCTCCATCAAATGATTTGAATTCTGTGAGGTAAGACATGTTGCCTGTCATGTGCCTTGAACATCCACTATCTACATATCCTTGATCACCAATATCATTTGAATGTTCCTGCACATATATAAACATATTAGTTTCCTTGGGGTACCCAAGCCATGACTGACTTGGGTTTGCCTCGTGCATCAATGAAATCAAACCTCTTTAGGACTGTTGATGCACCTTTTGATTGGAGTGGTCTCCATATCCAACATGCTGAGGACTTAACAACATTTTCCCTTTTAACCCATTTTGTGGTCCTTGGTCTGACAATACTAATTTTGGCAGTACCATTTGGTCTAGCAGGACCATTTGGTCTAGCAGGACCTTTTGGTTTTTGGTCTCCAATCTTGTGTTTTAACCACAGATTTCTTTTCAATGGGACTTTTCACAACTCTTGGTGCATGTTTGAAAGTATTTCTTGCACCCTTAGTAGTTGGTTTTGAGTTAACAGGCTTATTTGGTCTAACAGTATGATTAACTTTTGGTGTGTTAGACTTCACAAAACTTTTTCTGGGGTTTGTTCCATTTATTTTAGACCTTGATGTACTCCCAGAAACCCAATTGTTACAATAAGCATGAGTATGATTAAAACTACCACAGTAATAGCAAGCCTTATTGTACATAATAAAATCATCACCAAGTTGGTGTGACTTAAGATTGTTCCAATTTCTCTGGCTACCTCTAGGTTTGCTATTACACTTAGCATAACATTCAACTATTTTCAGAATAGTTTTAGCCTTTATCTTAATCTCTACACTTTTAGGACTGGGTGGTCCTACTTTGTTTCCTTTCTTTGAAACAGTCTCTTTTTCCTCATCATCAGATGTCCAATCTTCAATAATTGGAGCATCTGAGCTCTTATCAGTGAGCACCCTTTTTTTAGAGAGTGAAGCATCACTAGCACTCTCAAAAGGTTCACTTTTCTCTACAGGTTTCTCATTATCTAGAGGTTTATTGGTGAATTCATGTGAGCCTGATTATGCAAGATCTAAACCTGGGGGACAGGGGATTCCTCTGTAAGGAGGTGGACAAGTATTGTTTCCAATCCCAGATTTGATTCTCTTGTTCATTTGATTTTCAACTATCCTTCTATTACAGTCAGAAGCAGTTTCTAATGTGGTAATAGTTAGTTGAATATTATCCTTTACCAGTTTCACTTTAGCAAACTCAGTTCTTAACAGGTTTATTTCAGCATCTTTCAAAAATATTTCCCTATTAAGAATGCCTTTTGTGTCAGAAAAAGTGAGTTCATTTTCCCTAAAGTGGATTATCTGCTTCTCAAGTTTGGCCATACCACACTTATGATTAACTAGGTCTTGATGAGTTTTTCTTTGTTCTACTTTCAGTTCATCATAAAGTTTTATTAAAGTTTCTAATTCTTCAAAAACTTCACAAGTATTAGAACATTTAGTAATTTTTACCTCAGGATTGGTGAAAGCCATTAAAGCCATTTCATTTGAAGTTGACTCCTCTTCACCCATAAAGCTCCAATCAAAACCCAGCCCATCAATAGCTACCATAGCTTTAGGCTCAGTGATTTCCACAGCCTTGCTCTTGTTCTCAAAGCTTCCCTTGTTCTTGTTCTCAAAACCTCTTCCCTTATCATCCTGCTTCTTTGGTCTTTTACACTCTCTTGAGTAGTGACCCTTCATGTGGCAGTTGTAGCACTCAACTTTAGACTTGTCATACCCAGCAGGCTCATTACCATTGATGGTAATCTTCTTTCCAGTCCTCATCAGAAATTTCTTAGCCCTCATGCTAAGAAGTGAAATTTGCCACTTTATGTCCATTTCCTCAAGATCTTCATCATTGATCTCTTGAAGATCTTCAAAAGTCAATATGGAACCATTGTGTTGTGATGTCAGGAAAGCACAACCAGTTGTTTCATCTAGAATGGTTTTGGTACTGCTAGAAGTATTGGCAGTACCAAAATTTGTGTTGGCAGTACCTTCTTCTCTACCATCTTTTTCTTCATCTACTATCCTTGAGGTGCTGGGAGATGATACAAAGGCCATATTCCCTGAGTTTGAACTAGTAGACTTCTTCAGTTCATGCTCTACTATCTTGAAGTTGCTGTAAAGATCATTAAGACTCATGTAATCAATATCTGGTTTGTTTTTCCAGACAATGACATGCATGGCCCATTCAGAGGGTAAACTCCTAAGGAATTTGGAGTTTAAATCTTCTTGAGATATCAGCACTTCATGAATGGATAACTGACTTGAAAGCTTTTGTAGTCTATTGAACATGCTGTCCAAAGACTCATTTGTTGTGGCTGAAAAGTTTTCAAACTGTTGTTTGAGGAGAGTTTTCTGAGTTTTCTTGGTGGCATCATTTCCACCAAATCTAGCCACAATAACTTGAAAGAGGGTTTTAGCACATTTGTACTTGTTGAAGATCAAAAGCTGGTCATTTGGAATAGACATGAGAAGCATACTCCTGGCCTTAAGATCATTTCTCTTTTGGATTCTTTCTTCTGCGGTTGTTGGGTTCACTTGCACATTTGTTACTATTGCATCGTTTACAGTGGAGGTGGTGATTGTAGGTTTGAATGAGTTTCCTTCTTCAATAATCTCCCAAAGTGCATAGTCTTGCACTTGAAAGTATTGCTCTACCCTCAGTCTCCACATCTCAAACTCATTCTGTTTGAGTAATGGAAGTTTTGCAGCCACATTGGTTTGAATGTGTTCAACATCCATTGTTCTTTTAAGTCGTAAATATCAGCCTAGCTCTGATACCACTTGTGAAGGATTATACAAACACTTGGGATGTTAATCTTAATAATGTGTTTGGAATATTTAGGAATGAATGTGATTTAGTACGCGGAATTTACTATAACACACTTAAAGGAACAAAGGTGGTGAATATGCAAACGTGAATTATTTAGAACAATGAACACAACGTGAATAACACAAAATGATTCAATATTATTTATGAGATAATACGGGTGATCTAAACTATCACCGGGATTATAAAGGTAACCTTGAATCTTTGATTCGTAAAAGGGATTTGTGAATTTGTAACTAAGTTACTAGAAAGGTTGTGGTGTTTTTGGATATTACAAAGTTTATGGTTTAAGAGATATCTCTAAGGTGGTGACTAAGGGTTCCTTTTATAGATAAGGAACCCTTTTTACATGTTGTCAAGTTGCATTATAATAAGATAATAAGACTTTTCTAACCTACTATTACAACTTCCAATGTAAAACACTCAACATTATCTACTGCACGACATGGAAGACTGTACTACTTTTACTTAACGTGTTACAATGTACAAAGACTAATAATACAACTAAAATATCTACAAATAAAATATCTAACAACTTGACGTTCAAACTGGCAGGACCTTCTTTAACTAGCAGTACCTTCTCACCCAGAAGGTACTGTTAGTTTATCTTCAACTTCTTCAAAATGAACTAGCAGACCTAATACTTCATCTGGCAGGCTCTTTGACTTAAGCATTTTATTCCCAACACAAACCTTGAATGACAATGTTTGAGGCTCTAATATCAGCATCATACCTCTTCTTTTCCTCTTCATTAATATCATTTTACATTTGAGGTCTGTCGATTCCCAACGTAACAGTTCCATCTTCACCAGTAGTAACGTCTCTGGTGGTGCCCATCTGAAATGGTCCTTCATCAATTGACTTGAGAATGTTAACTCCATTTTCTTTACCCAAGCAGTAGAGTCGAATTCGCTGTGCCCACGACTCATAGTCTGTCCTATCCAACATAGGAGGACGGGTATCGGACCCAGCTGCTTGAATGTCATCAGATGCAGTACTTGGAATGGTTGCCATACTGTATACGGGATTTTACAATTCTTGAGATTTAAACCGAGAAATAAGTTCTTTCGCGGGATTTTACAAAATTCAAGAACAAACCGCTATTCCCAAAACCGCTGAAGTGCTATTAAAACAGTAAGTATCAAACCGCTAAAACCCTAGGCAAACCGCTAATATCAAACCGCTAAACCACACAACAAACCGCTAAGTCAAACCGCAAGTCCTGAATATCAAACCGCTATTCTCAAACTGCTGTAATTTAACCCAACCGCTATGATCAAACCGCTGAATATTAAACCGTTGAGCTAAACCGCTGAAATCAAAACCGCTAAGATCTAAACCGCTGAAGTTTAAACCGCTGAGCTAAACCGCTGAAATCAGAACCACTAAGATCTAAACCGCTGAAGTTTAAACCGCTGAATCAGAGGACCAAACCGCTAGTACTAAACCGCTGAACCAGAGTGTCAAACCGCTATCACTAAATGACAAACCGCTAGCGACAGAAATACAAACCGCTGGAGTAATAAGACAAGAACGTCACTTTCAGTACGTTTTGTCTTGTTTCCCAAAATGAATAAACTCCAAACCGCTAACTACCAAACCGCTACTTATAACTACCAAAAGAACTCAAACCGCTACAAAGAAACCTTCAACGCAATACAAACCGCTACTTAGAAAACACGTTCGAAGTTCAAACCGCTGCCAAGAAAGACTTCTAATCTTCCCCTAATAAGCACGAACACAGTTGTATGTGATCAAGGAAGATGAGAAACAACTTTTTGAACATAAAAGTACAAATATTACACGAATTGAACCACAAACAAAGATCAAACTAAGGTATTCTTTAACTTTTAAGTCGACCTAGAAAGAAAACCATAAAAGTGCCACAATCTCACTACGAATTCATGAATATGACTAGCTAGAACCTAACCATGGCTCTTGATACCATTTGTAACATATTCATAATCATATAACACACACAAATGGTGATTATGGCCGATTAAGTTGGCGGTTTTGTAGAGAGAGAAAGAGAAGAGTGGGAACTAGTGAGAGAAAGTGAAGTTGTATTATGTGAAAATATGAGAAGTTCCAACCCTCTCCCTTGGGGGGAGAGGGGTATTTATAGTTACATAATAGTTGCCCCGAGTGGGCTGTGGAGCGAGCTGACAGAGGGTAAAGACCCGACCCACTCCATGAATACTTAACTTAACTAAACTAATAATACTAATATTACTGATATTCCTACGAGCTATTAAATGCTAATGAGTAGTCGGGGTGACCGAGTCTTCAGATGAATATTTATATTCCTAACACAACTAAAAACACTTTTATATATTTTAAAAACTATGAGAACAAGGTGAAAACTAATGGTGAATTTAAACTCGTTCATTAATATATACCACCTATTTGATTTCATATAAACTTGGCGTATTTTATCAAAATTGAGAGGATTATAAAACACTTAGGATGTTACTCCCTTTTAATGTGTTTGAGATACTTTGAGTGTATGTAGTTAAGTATGCGGAATCTACTTAACCACACTTAGAATAATTTTGGTTTGTTTAATGGAACAGTAATACTTGAATGAACAATGAACACAGAAAGATTAACACCAAACGATTCAATATTATTTCAAGAATAATACGAGTGATCTTGCTATCACTAGGGTTACAATGACCTTGAATCTTAACAAAACTCTATGACTGATATATCAAAACGTATAACCTAGGATCTTCTTTTATAGACTTAAGGAGTCCTTTGCAAGATAAGTATTCTACCGTATAATTCTAACTAATTAAGATATACAAATGATCTATTCCATACTTATCCTTAATACAAACGTTTATCCATGCAGTAGTACCTTCTGTTATACTAGCAGTACTAACTTCAAAGTATGTACTGTTAGTTATACTTCAGCAGTCTCAAGTTATACACTAACAGTTTGTACTGTTAGTGGAATTCTTCCAGCAGTACTAAGAACTGAGACATTTAATTCCCAACAATCCTCCCCTAAACTTGTGATTTACCCCAAATCATCAAGTTTCTCTGAATTAAATGCATACCTTTGAGGATTGTGAGGATTCTTCCAAACATTACCTTCTGGACCTTGTTTCCTCTGCGTGATGATAGATTTTTCTTACTAGCTCTCTTTCCATTTCTGATTCTTCTTTACCTTGAGTTTAGCAGCTAGCATAACAATCAAGGTTCCTTCTCTAAGTGGATAGTCCTTCTCCACTAACATATAAACTTCTACTCCTGCTTTAGTAGAAACCTGATGAACACCACAATTGTCAAATAATCTCCAACTAGTAGACAAATCATGAGCTTGGAATCTCCACAGTGAATCATTTGCATCTGGCTCATATAACCTTCTCAGCTCAACCCATAACTCCCTATCCTTGTCATCTGTAGGATCAGTAGATCTAAACCTTTCTCGAACTAAGCTCCACAACTTGTCCAAATCTTCTCTATCAAAGGCTTTTATCATGTCTTCAAAGAACTTATGAACTTCAGACTTTCCTCCTACCCTGATGATCTTCCATCCCTTGATCCTTCCATCTGAATACACTTCCCAGTCTATAATAGGATGATTAGCTTGAAGGGGATCAACATTTAAAGCTTCTGGGACTACTACCATCATTCCCTGTATCTGTTCATCAGTAAGTACTTCTTCCTCTTCCTCAGCTGATTCTTCCTCAACTGGTTCACCATGCTTTTCTTCTTCTATTCTCTGCTTCTTGAATTCCTCAGATTCTAATAATTATGCTCCTTTTTTCACACATTTACTGGGCTCAGTCTCAATAATTGCACTTTCATCTTTTAAGTTCCTCTGAATTCTTGTATAAGCTTCAATGTAAGCCTTCTCAATTTCTTCATTAGACATTCCTTTAAAGTAACTTTCCTTCCAGAAATCCTGATGTTTTAAGAAATTCTTCCTATACCTTAACTGCTCACCTTTTGAAGGAATCTTCTTCTTATAAGCTTTCTTTTTACTTTGCTTCTTTCTGATCTCCTCCAATAAGTCATTAAGAGCTGAATCTTGTTCTTCTCTGGTATACTTGGATCTTGCTTCTTTTTGTAGCTTTGCAGCTAATTCCTTATCAGAAAGAATTTGAGCAGCTCTCTCTTCTTCTTCAGTTTGAAACTTTCTTTCAATCATAAATGCTGCCAATCTTTCTTCTTCAGCTAACCTTTCTTCTTCTGCAACTCTTTCTAACTCTTCTTCATGAAATTTCTGAGCTAGTTCTTCATCAAGAGCCATCTGAGCTTGTTCTTTCTTGTATAACTTCTTTGAAGATGGTTGTTCTTCTGTCATAACTGCTTTACCCTTGTCTGCTCTTGAAATCTTTGGTCTCATCTGCACTACCAGTACCATCTTCAAGTACACTAGCAGTACCTTTATCTGCACTACCAGTCTCATCTGCAAAACCACCAGTACCTTGTTCCATCTGTTCTGTATGCCTCCCCTGAGTATCATACTCTTCATGAACCAAAGAAACATTTGGATCTTGATCTATTTGGGCAATCTTCCTCCCCTGTTTGGAAGTCTCCTTACCATCATCTGCACTTGAACCCTCTGAGGAACTAGAAGAAGAAGATGAACTTGTTGAAACCACCATTTTTGCTGATCTTTGCCTCTTAAATGTCTTGACTGTATTCTCCAATTTCTTCACTTTTAAAACCAATTTAGTGTAGACAACTCCAAAGTTTTTCTTGTGGCTTTTGAGATCAGCTTCCAAGTTATTCACTTTCTCAGACAATTGTGTACAAATAACCATCAATTCCTTAAGTGTATAACTGCCCTCAGCACTTCCTGATGTGTTACCTTCAGGGAGAGGTGCATCTTGGGGCAAAGACTCATAATCCACCATATGGTGAGTTTCTGAGCCACCCATAGTTTCCAATTGGCTTGGGATTCCACCAAGAGTACTAGGTACTGTTGGTGTTACCATGGATTGGGTCTTAGGGATGTTACTTCTATCCTGCCCAGCTTCTAACCCAGAGACAGTAGAAGTAGCCCTTTCCATACTGACATAGTCAGCCTCATCTGTTACATTGGGAGGTGTAGGAACTCTGTGCTGAGGTACATCAGAGTCCTGTCTAGATATAGTCCTATAGGTTGATGAAGATGGTTGTGAAGATGAATGTTCTGATGATGTGGGTGTGTGATGGGAGGCAACTGGGCTTGTTGCTCCTTCACCCTGTACTTGGAGCATGGAATCAAAAAGTAGAACTGCTTCCCCACTATACCCTCTTGAAGCTATTTTCATGTTGCTAAAAAATTTTTGGGTAAGCTTTGGGGTTGAATAAACAGTTTTTTGTGGAAGCAGTTGATGTTTCCTCATGTTCAAAATTGTTTGGATGAATCTGGGATACATAAATTTTTTTGTCTTGCTATCAACATTTTTAAACATGCCTTCAAAAATAAGTTTTGAAAAATTAAAAGTTCTGTCAGTAGCCAAGCAGATGAAAGCAGTTGCAATATTACAACTGAACTGTTCCTGATGAAGCGAAAAGTGTACCGCTTTTAAGGGGTCATTTAAGCCTTAAATCGTATTTATTTGATCAAATATTGCCCTAAATCGTTCCTTTTGTCATTTTAGGTACTTTTGAGGAGAAATCTGGAAAAGGAGGCATTTTGGACGTTTTTGGAGCATAAAAGTGAAGAAAACGGCAAAGTCTCAAAAATCGGCTGAAAGTTACCTTTGACGGCGTCACATTTAACCCCAGACGGCGTCATGCCTTGGCAAGAAAAGGTGGACGTGAAATTTACTCATGATAAGCCAGTGAAAATACCATGTGAATTCTGACGGCGTCATGCTTTAACTTGATCAAGGGCGTCACGGCTTAAATCAAAGAGGGACGGCGTCACGTTCAAGAGCTGACGGCGTCAAGCCTTGATAAGCCAGAACGGATTTTGGAGAGCTAAAGAGGGACGGCGTCAAGAAGGTCACCCGGGAACCCTAGAAGCGGCGAGGTGACGGCGTCACACTCCATAAGGTGACGCCGTCAGATGTAAAAATCTATATATAGTTTTCTAATTTTTTGTCATAAGGGAGAGCTTAGTGTGTGGAATTTTGGGAGAAAACCCTAAGACGATTTTAGCTTCTTTTTCAAGGCTTTTTGCCTTGAGATCTTCCATGTTACATTGAAGATAAGTTATCAATTAATCATTCAATATGTCTATGTGTTGTTTGATTTTATCTTATTCTTGTCTTTTGATTAACATGTTAGGCTAAATTTATCTTGTGTTTGCTTAGATCTAATGAAACCTAGCTATTGATTATTGATTATTAGTGTGTTGTTAGTTGTATTGGATGATTGTTTATCTATGTTAGGCTTAAGAAAACTGGCTAACTTCCTATTCGGTAACTTGCTTGAACGTCTTAAGAAACATGAACCAAATGCGTACTAAAGGTTTTTATGGTTGTATTTAATGCACAAGCGAATTCTAGTGATCCCATGTTAGGAGCTTCCTAGCCGGCTCGACATAGGAGTGAAGTAGGAGCTTGTAGAGTTGGGGAAGTAAGTACGCCACCCCACGAATGGTATTAAGGAATACACCCGTCATCCACGCGACTAATACACACTAATTAACCGGTAAAAGATAGTTAGGGAGTAAGGAAATCTAAGTAAACACATTTCTCTACACATAAGTTTCTCACCACATTTTCATTTTTGTTATTTTATTTTATTTGCATCCGTAGTAATTTTGGGTTAGTTGACTAGCAACTAATTCCGCCCACTCTTTCAAAACCGATATTTTACTTGCTTTCAAAAAAATATAAAAACATAAAAAGAATCTTCCTCAACCCTTAGACCTAATTAGAGTAGTCTTTCAGACCTAACGAACACTATTCCCTGTGGAGAACGATCAATCCCCCGTACTTACCACTACACTATACTACATCGGTCAGGTACACTGCCTGGTGGGGTTGTAAGCCTCTTGAGATCCCTCGAGAGGTAAAACCTGTTGTAAGGTTACAAAACCACGCATCAAGTTTTTGGCGCCGCTGCCAGGGAATAGTTATTGTTTAGGTTGAATTTTTATTTCTATTAGGTCTACTCACTAGATTCCTTTCTAGTGAGATTTTTATTTTATTTTTCTTGATTTTCTTTAGTCTATCTATTTTCTTCGTGTCTTTGTTCGTAACCATACCATCCGACATCATGGAAGATGGTAATATCCTTAACCCCCACAACCCACCACCACAACAACCACCACCACCTCCTAGAGCCCGTACTTTAGGAGAGTATTCCCGTCCTAGCCACCATGGCTATCGAAACACCATTGAGCTCACTCAAGGAGCCAATATCACACCCTTGCGATCCGACACCATCCGGTTGGTGCAAAGCGGATGCGCATTCCATGGACTTCGTTCTGAAGATCCTAATCAACATCTCAAGGACTTTCTCAAAATCGTTGATTCTATAGACCTTGATGTTGCCACTCGAGAGACGACCCGATTGCGTCTCTTCCAATTCTCTCTGCGGGACCAAGCTAGTCAGTGGCTAGAACGTCAACCCGCAGGATCCATCACCTCTTGGGATGATCTCACCACTCGTTTCCTTGCTCAATTTTTCCCACCAGGGAGAACTACCAAGCTAAGGAAGGATATCTTGATGTTTGAACAACGTCGAGGCGAAACCCTCTACGGGGCATGGATTCGATTCAAGGACTTACTCCAAAAAGTCCCTCATCATGGCATAAATCTCTGGCTTCAAATCCAAATCTTCTATGACCATGTTGATTACCACACCAAGCGTGCCATCGATCGAGCTGCCGGGGGCAGATTGCGCGACAAAAGCGCCGAGGAATCATGGGAGATCATTGATGAGCTTGCATCCGACGATGATGAATTGTGGCAAGTCTCCCACGACGTGCGCTCGGCAGTCAAGACATATTCATCACCCGATACAGCCAATCAAATCACTGAGGAAAGCGTTAGTGAACTTGAGAAAAGGGTTGCATATCTTATGGAAAAGCAAAAGAGACCCTTAAGTCCACAAAAAGCGACAATTAACTCAGTCTCAAGCGTTAGGCAAACACCATTGTCCGAATCACCCCTTAGGGAAAATGCTAAACCCTTCCATAAGCACGCTCAACCCAACTCACCACCTCAGGAACTTAGCCCAACATTCGAAGCTCGAATGAGAGAGTACATGTCGAAACACTCCGAACGGTTGGCAAAATTTGAGGAAGCTGTCTACAAACAGAAGGAGGAAATGGAAGAGAAGATGGCGGAGATGATGAATCTTTTGAAAGAATACACAAATACAAAAGCCCCTGAAAAAGTGTTGGTGAGGAATGACGTTGATGTTCCTAACACTAAATTTGTCAAGGCCACCTCCGTCGTCCAAGAGGGCGGAAATGAGGGAAGAGGGAAATCCATAACTATGGAAGTTAACAAAATTGACCTCATCCCATTTAATAATAGAGACACCAATGCCTACAAATGCGATTCCGACAAGGGAAAGGAGGCGCCCTCTGAGGAGCGCCAATTGGTTGAACCGCCAGTGTCACAACAAGTGAAGCATTACTTGAAGCACGAAATAAACAAGGAGACCATAAACGATTGGGTGAGAAACTATCGACGTACTCATCTACCCAACAAGAAGTCCAAGAAGATGGAACCGGATGATAAATCTGACACATTACCCGGTGGGCAATTGTATGAATGCCTCATAGGACAAAAGTTAGTGGAAAAGCAGAAATTCTACGGGGTCTTTGAAATACCATGCAGCATTGGAAAACACAAGTATCTGGATGCGATAGCTGACCAAGGTTCCGACGTAAATTTGATGCCTTTATCCGTTTATGTTCAGTTAACCGATGAGTTGCCATCCATCACCCATACTAAACTCTCCTTTGCGAAACATTCTTATGAGTATCCGTTAGGAATTGCAGAAGATGTGTTGGTCAACGTTGCCGGATTCCTGTATCCGGTCGACTTCATGATCATTGAGAGAAATGATATGAATATGCCAATAATCCTTGGGGCACCCTTTCTCGCTACCACTAGAGCACAAATCAATTACGAAAATAGCACCATCCAAATGAAGAAGGGGAAGAAAACAATAAACTTTCCAACGATCCCACGACATATACGAGATGTTGCTCTGCAGAAGAAGATGGAGGCTAACACTAATGTAGTCCGTGGTAATGTTCGAGAGAAAATTCTTGCATGGGAGGCAAGGATTAAGAGTTATATGGAAAATGAGATTAGAGAATGTAAGGATGGAAATAACGATTATATTGAGGCTGATGAGCAACCCAATAACCCCGTTGAATTTACAAAAGGAGACTCAGTGCTCCTAAGGCATTCAGAAACAGAAGCACCTACCAATGAACTAAGTCCCTGGTGGTACGGACCATTCACAATTAAAAGTTTACACCAAGATGGGATAGTAAGCTTGACCAGCAAAGGAGGAGGTGATGTAACTGCGAATGTCGAGCGATTGAGACACCACCACCCTGATAACAAGGATCATATCTATCAGGGATACGTCATTATGAATGATGGAGTCATGTAATGTACGTGACTTTGAGTCTAGCTACAAGACTCGTTAATAAAGAAAAGCGCTTCTTGGGAGGCAACCCAAGCTTTATTTGTTTTATTTGCTTTGTGTGTTTATTTATTTGTTTGTTTGATTTTATTTTCCGTATGTGTGTTTAATTTTTATTAGTATTGATTCATGTTCAAAAGTAAATTGTGAAAATGCTTTATTTTGTTTTTAACTTTGTCTTAACTACATATAAAGGTATTTTGCAAAAGTTAAGTGTAAGGGAAATCTAAATCGGTTTATTAGAACACAAATGAACATGAATCGTAATAATAATAAAATAGCATACATATTCGTATTTGTTTGAGTCAAATGCTTGTATCGAGTCATAATGATGTTTTGCAGGATTTCCAGGAAGTAAGGTAAAGGTTTTTCCAGAAATTTTCCGGAAACTTAAAATGAAATTTTTTGTCAGGTCATTTCTGACGGCGTCAGGGTTTATAACCTGACGGCGTCAGATTTAATTTTCAAAAATTTTTGAAAGTTTTGTTTTCATAAAAAGTTTTTATTAAAATCTCCAACTTATAATCTCCAGGAATCTGCAAAATTATCATTCCACAAGCATTATATCCTTATATATAGATTTTTCCCGCCGTTGTTATGCAGGTTTTCGTGTTTGTTTTCTCAGGTTTAACAGGTTATTTTGGACAAGGAAATGTTTTGGATCAAGCTTATGGCGATGCATTAGTCATGGAGCTTCAACATTCTCCTTGGAGGAAGATTTAACCGTGTAATTTCATTATCCACCGAGCGAATCAGGGGAGTATTTGATTTCATTCTTTTACTTTATACTTTTACATCTTGTTATTTGAATATTGGGGACAATGTTCATCTTAAGTGTAAGGGGGGGGTAAAAGTTCGATTTTTGAGAATACAATTGCGCTTGATTTTTGTTTGTGTAATAGTAGATGTGTAATAAAACTGAGATAAATACCTGTTAGGGCAATTTTAGTGCCAAATTTAAAATTTTTTACAACATATAGGAGTGAAACTTTGATCTTAATGAGCGTCTCACGGATAGGAGTTATATGACTAGCACAAAAACCGTACCACTAAAAAATTTTTCCACCCCCAAATATGTGAGGTTCGCCCCTAGAATTGGTAGGAAAAGCATTTATGCTATGATGTGTGTACCGGTAGCACTTAGATTCTAGAACTTGCGTTAGGACCATTCCGAGGCCACAAGTGAGACTACATTCGTGTAGTTAGATTTACTACATGATAAGAGGCATTAGGATTAACCCATTGTTTTACACCTGTGTTTTTGTTATAATTACTTTGGCTACATTGGTCAAGTAATTCTCCCACACCCTTTGCGTTGTACTCATTCTTAGTACACGATACCCCTAGTACACCCCTCAGAGCCTATCTTTTCGTTTCGACCTTTAAGCATTTTACTTAAAGGAAGAATTTGTTACACCCCACTAAATTGTACACCCAAATCGCCTTAGCCTACCTTGTATGCACTCATTTTTAGTGCATTATTGTTACAACATTTGTTTAAACCCAAGTTAATTATCTAGTTGATTACATGGTTGCTAAGTCGAGTCATATCCTTGTACATATTGTTTTGGGACGATTGGGACTCATGGGTAAAGTACTAGTGTAATGGAGTAATGGGGAAGAACAACATTATTACCCCCATATGTGCTAAATGTTTTAAAAGTACTCCAAGTTTTTCAATTATCTTAATTCGAGTCGTTAGATTAGTATTTGTAAAGTTATGTAAAAGTTCAAGTGTAAGGGGAATGCAATGCCCCTATGATGTATTATTTTGGATGGTAGGGCAAGAGTGTATGCAAAAAAAAAAAAAAAAAAAAAAAAAAAATCAAGAAAAATACAAAAAATAAAATAAAATGAGAAAAAAAAAAAATAGAAAAAAAAAAACATACGGACTACCATCCCGTTTCATTTTATGTTTGTTTTATGTTTTTGTTTTTGTTATTTCATTTTTAGCTTAAGATTGAGTCTAGTCTTGGCTTAGCAACATTGTATAGTACATGTAATTGATCAAGATCTTTAACTCGCCACCAGTAAAATATCCCGTATCCAACAAAACCGTGTTTTCCTTTTCCCTACACCTAACGTTATAACCCATTTAAAAGCCCTCTTTGATAGTTTATCTTTGGTGCTTACGCCTAGTGGAGGAGGTTTTCGATCCTTTCCCAAGCCTATGGTAATCTATTTGCTATGACAGGTAGTGAGAGATATTATCCGTTTTCATTTATGAGATTTATTTTGATGACACTTGAGAGATGTGAGTATCTAAACACTACTTGTGAGGTGCTAGTTTATAATCTCCGTGCTTATTATGATTGAAGTGGAACGATTATTTGTTGTAATTACTTTTATGTTTGCATTAAATGACCCCTAACTTGTATTTTGATTAGAATAAAAGCGCATTTGCTTGAGGACAAGCAAATCTCAAGTGTAAGGGTATTTGATGAAGCGAAAAGTGTACCGCTTTTAAGGGGTCATTTAAGCCTTAAATCGTATTTATTTGATCAAATATTGCCCTAAATCGTTCCTTTTGTCATTTTAGGTACTTTTGAGGAGAAATCTGGAAAAGGAGGCATTTTGGACGTTTTTGGAGCATAAAAGTGAAGAAAACGGCAAAGTCTCAAAAATCGGCTGAAAGTTACCTTTGACGGCGTCACATTTAACCCCAGACGGCGTCATGCCTTGGCAAGAAAAGGTGGACGTGAAATTTACTCATGATAAGCCAGTGAAAATACCATGTGAATTCTGACGGCGTCATGCTTTAACTTGATCAAGGGCGTCACGGCTTAAATCAAAGAGGGACGGCGTCACGTTCAAGAGCTGACGGCGTCAAGCCTTGATAAGCCAGAACGGATTTTGGAGAGCTAAAGAGGGACGGCGTCAAGAAGGTCACCCGGGAACCCTAGAAGCGGCGAGGTGACGGCGTCACACTCCATAAGGTGACGCCGTCAGATGTAAAAATCTATATATAGTTTTCTAATTTTTTGTCATAAGGGAGAGCTTAGTGTGTGGAATTTTGGGAGAAAACCCTAAGACGATTTTAGCTTCTTTTTCAAGGCTTTTTGCCTTGAGATCTTCCATGTTACATTGAAGATAAGTTATCAATTAATCATTCAATATGTCTATGTGTTGTTTGATTTTATCTTATTCTTGTCTTTTGATTAACATGTTAGGCTAAATTTATCTTGTGTTTGCTTAGATCTAATGAAACCTAGCTATTGATTATTGATTATTAGTGTGTTGTTAGTTGTATTGGATGATTGTTTATCTATGTTAGGCTTAAGAAAACTGGCTAACTTCCTATTCGGTAACTTGCTTGAACGTCTTAAGAAACATGAACCAAATGCGTACTAAAGGTTTTTATGGTTGTATTTAATGCACAAGCGAATTCTAGTGATCCCATGTTAGGAGCTTCCTAGCCGGCTCGACATAGGAGTGAAGTAGGAGCTTGTAGAGTTGGGGAAGTAAGTACGCCACCCCACGAATGGTATTAAGGAATACACCCGTCATCCACGCGACTAATACACACTAATTAACCGGTAAAAGATAGTTAGGGAGTAAGGAAATCTAAGTAAACACATTTCTCTACACATAAGTTTCTCACCACATTTTCATTTTTGTTATTTTATTTTATTTGCATCCGTAGTAATTTTGGGTTAGTTGACTAGCAACTAATTCCGCCCACTCTTTCAAAACCGAGATTTTACTTGCTTTCAAAAAAATATAAAAACATAAAAAGAATCTTCCTCAACCCTTAGACCTAATTAGAGTAGTCTTTCACACCTAACGAACACTATTCCCTGTGGAGAACGATCAATCCCCCGTACTTACCACTACACTATACTACATCGGTCAGGTACACTGCCTGGTGGGGTTGTAAGCCTCTTGAGATCCCTCGAGAGGTAAAACCTGTTGTAAGGTTACAAAACCACGCATCAGTTCCCATGAGGTTTTCTTTGGGCTAAGACAATGAAGGATGGTATGAATTAAAAATCTCCATTGAGAGGCAAAACGACTCTTTTGAAAAGTTAAAGCTTGTGATTGAGTGTTATACCCCATCCTGGTTAAGTTTTCAAATATTTCAGTGTTTGGCATAGCATTAATACCATTATCATCATTCAATTGGAGATGCCTCCTGAGTGATGATTCAGTAATAGTGATAGATTTACCATCCACTTTAGCATTTAACTCTTTGTCACCATTTTCAAATGTTTTGATAGTGACAGTCTGCCAAAACCGCTTGATGTGGGAGACATAGACAGTGGGATTTAAGAGTAAAGAATACCTTATATGAGTTCCATTTAAAAAAATCCACTATCTGATGAAAAGTAGCATCATCCTCTGCTTTTTCCAAGTAAGCGACCTCGTTGTGTTTGTTAACAAAAGATAAAGTAGCCATTTATTTTCAGTAAAAGTTGATTTGACTGCTATGAATAGTTGAATTTTAGGGTAGAAAGTAGAAAAAGAAAGTGAATTGAGATATTATGAGAGGCTTGTTGGGGTTTCTATTAGACCGACTTTAATCAAAAGATAACTTTTAATTGAGGATAAGGTTAAGATAATAATATAAAAGTAAAAATATCCAAAAAGAAAACCCTTAAAACAAGGAAATGCTCAGTAAAAATCCCAACAAACTCTCAACGGCTATTTTCAAAAAGCTGTTATTTTGCACCAGTAATAACGACTATCCAGCAGTACAAACTAAGCCTACCGGTACTAACTTTAAGCCTGGTAGTACAAACTTTTTGGAGAAATTTGACTCAGCAGTATGAACTAAATTTTGATGAAAAACCATACTGCTAACAACCATTTTGAAGGGATTAAGTGTAAAGACAGACACTTAATCAAGATTTTGGTTTAATGAAACCTCTGGTTGTGTGAGAACCAATGTTTTCAGTTATAAATAACTGCTTGTGATCAGATAAACTCATTCAAAGAGCTTTCTTGACAGGGTTTCCAGCTCGTGGCAGTTGTTGCCTCTAACACAAGTGTTAGATTTACGTTTGCTCGTTGTTCTTTCTACCAGATGTCCTTGGACTGACTCGTTATACAAAAGTATAAAATGGTAGAAAGTGAGTTAGGTCAGTTACTGTCTAACTAACTAAGCCATCAATTCAACACAAAACATCATAATAAGATCTCAAGAAAGATGTTTTAAAGAAGTAATTAACTTTGGTATAAACCTTTGTTAATGAATTCCCAAACTCTGTCCATCAATGACCTATTATGTCAGCAACTGAGCCACCATCTGTTGTTCAAACAATGCACTTGTAATTCCCTTGTGCTTAATCTCCATACTTGCAATTGTTAGTCCAAAACCAAGAAAACAAAGTACAAAGCACTTGCTTCATAACATATGACTAACAGTATTAACAAAACAGTCCAAACTTTGTACTAGCAGTACAAAAATATACTTAACAGTACTAATGACAAACCTAGTCGTACAAATCCAATTTATGTACAAAAACACACAGTTTGAAAACTTTAAGGGTTAAGCATTCCAATACTTGCTACCAACTATTGAAATCTTCCTACATCAAAGGCTTTTGTGAGAAGATCTGCAAAGTTTTGATCAGAATCAATTTTAACCACTTGAATCAACTTTTTCTCATTGCAGTCTCTAATAAAATGATGCCTAATTTCTATGTGTTTTGTTTTAGAATGCTGCACTGAATTTTTAATAATACAAATTGTACTGCTATTGTCAATGTATATCATGGTGTTCATAAAGTTATACCCATAGTCAAGCAGTTGATTTTGGATCCAAAGCACTTGACCACAGCAACTTGCAGCAGATACATACTCAACTTCAGTTATAGAAGTTGCCACAATTGTTTGCTTCTTACACTGACATGATATAAGTCTGCAACCAAGGAATTGACATCCATCAGTTGTTGATTTCCTGTCCAGGCTTGCACCAGCATAATCACTATCTGAATATGCCACCAAGTCAAAAGGTGATTCCCTAGGATACCACATACCCAACCTAGGTTGACCCTTAAGATATCTGAAGATCCTTTTGATAGCAGTTAAATGAGAAACCTTAGGAGTGACTTGAAACCTTGCACAAGCACAAATAACAAACATGATATCTGGTCTTGAGGAAGTAAGATACATCAAGGACCCTATCATTGATCTGTATGTATGGACATCAACACTTTCTCCATCAGCATCTTTAAGGAGATGTTTCTCAGGATCAATTGGTGTGCTTGCCACTTTGGAATCAGTAAACTGAAACTTCCTTAGTATCTCTGCCACATATTTATCTTGGATGATAAATATGCCTTCATTTGATTGCTTTACTTGCAGACCCAAAAAGAAAGTAAGTTCCCCCATGGAACTCATCTGAAACTTATCATGCATAAGTTTCTCAAATTCAACACACATTTCATTCCTTGTGGATCAAAAAATAATGTCATCCACATACACCTGTACCAGCAAGATATCCTTCTTGTTCTTTTTAATGAATAAAGTCTGATCAATCTTACCCCTTTGGAATCCATTCTCTAGTAAATAGGAAGCCAAAGTCTCATACCATGCCCTGGGTGCCTGATGTAGTCTATAAAGAGCCTTTACAACCTTGTACACCTTATCAGGATGTTCTGGATCAACAAAACCTGGAGGTTGTGAGACATACACCTCCTCTTCAATAGTACCATACAAGAAGGTACTTTTAACACCCATTTGGTAAACAGTGAAGCCCATGAAAGAAGCATAGGCTAAAAACAGTCTGATTGCTTCAATCCTTGCTACTGGTGTAAAAACTTCTTCATAGTCTATTCCCTCTTCTTGTGTATACCCCCGGGCTACAAGTCTAGCCTTGTTTCTGATCACTATACCCCTTTCATCTTTCTTGTTTCTAAACACCCATTTTGTTCCAATTACCCTCATACCCTTGAGTAAGTCAACTAGTACCCAAACCTTCTGAATCTTGAATTGGAGAAGCTCCTCTTGCATTGCTTCTACCCAGCTTGAGTCTTCTAAGTCTTTGAGAACATTTTTGGGTTCAGATTGTGAGAGGAAACACAAAAATAAGCATGTGTTGGCATCGCCATGCTTCTTTTCTTCATAAACAGCACTAAGAAATCCTAGTTGATCTGAAGTCATGAGTTGCCTTCTTGTCTTAACTTCAGACTGCATGTCACCAATCACATTGTCTCGGGAGTGATCTTTGTGTATCCTTGTGTGTGGTGTAGTTAGAACTTGATAGGTAGGTGGGTGATTGCCAATATCCACCTCATCTTTTTAGAAATCAGCAGTATTAACATCTGATGGGCCAGCAGTATGAACATTTTGCCCAACAGTACTAACTTGGGGCTCAACAGTACAATCACCATTTGTACTGCCATCTTGATTCTCTTGTTCCATAGCTCCAACTACATTATTTTCATCATCAATACCTTCCTTTGCTTCATCAGAAGAAGGTTCACCAATCTTTGAAAATGAATCCACACTGTTCCATATTGGCATTAATATCTGATCTTGATCTTTCTCCTTTCCCAAGTCTGCTTCATTTGTTGCATCATCAGCTTCTGAACCTGCAAAATCATTAGAAAAGGTTCCTGCAACAACTGGCACATAATTCATTGATTGGGTTAGAGTATCAAGGTCAAATAGCCATTTTGGACCTTCACCTGCAACATTAGATTTATTTTCTAGAAATTGAACATGCAGGTTTTCCTCAACTTTCCAAGTTCTTGTGTTGTATACTCTAAAGGGTTTGCTATTTAGTGAGTACCCAACCAAGAATCCTTCATCTGATTTACCATCAAATTTGCCTAGATAGTCTAAGGTATTCAGAATAGTTACATGACACCCAAAAGGTCTTAGAAATCCTAATGCATGAGTTCTACCTCTAAAAAGTTCATATGGTGTCTTGTTATGAGGTTTAACTACCAAAACCCTGTTCTGCACATAGCAAGCAGTAGTAACTACTTCAGCCCAAAAAGTGATGGGCAACTTAGAGTCAGCTAACATGGTTCTCGCAGCTTCTATCAGTGTCCTATTTCTTCTCTCAGCAACTCCATTTTGGTGGGGAGTTCTAGCAACACTAAACTCTCTTCTAATTCCTTTCTCTTTACAAAAATCATCCATAACTCTATTTTTTAACTCTGTCCCATTGTCACACCTAATGACTTTTACTTTCCTATCCACTAAGTTTTCTATCTCAGTAATGAATGTTTTAAGAATGCTAGGTGTCTCATCCTTAGAACCTAAAAAGAAAACCCATGTGAACCTACTATAGTCATCAGTAATTACAAGACAATACCTCTTATGCATAATACTACTCACAGATGTTGGGCCAAATAAATCCATATGTAGCATAAACAAAGGTTGATCAATAGAGTTATAAATCTTGGGATTACAAAAAGCCTTGTGTTGTTTGCCTTTGAGACAGGCAACACAAGTCTGGTCATTTTCAAATCTTTTCTGAGGCATGCCTCTTACCAAACCATCCTTAACAATTTTATTAATGGTTTTAAAGTTTATGTGACCAAGTCTTATATCCCATAACATAGACTCATCCAATGTGGCCTTTGCAACAAGACAAGTAAGGGCCCCTTTAGGAACAATCTTTTACATATCAACACTGTATATGTTGCCCTTTCTTGGAACTTTAAGTAAAACCTGACTTTCATCAGGAAGCTTAAAGTATGGGGAAAGCACAAGACATTCAGTGTCAGTAAAAAGAACCTTGTTCTTTTTGTCACACATTTGTAAGACGCTAAACAGGTTATACTTAAGCTCTTGCACAAAGTACACATCCTTAAAGTCTAATTTACCGGTTTTAAGAGTACCTTTACCAGTAATTCTTCCTCCTATTCCTCCCACAAAGGTAACATATCCTCCATCCATTGGTTGAAAGTCTGAAAGATAGGACATGTTGCCTGCCATGTACCTGGAACATCCACTGTCTACATAACCTTGATCTTCACCATCATCCTATGAATGTCCCTGCACATGAAAAAAAAATTTAGTTTCCTTGGGGTACCCAAGCCATCATTGACTTGGGTTTGCCTCGTGCATCAATATAGTCAAATCTTTTTAATACAATTGATGCACCATTGGGTTTGATTGGTCTCCATACCCAACATGCTGAGACCTTAACAGCATTTGCCCTTTGATCCCTAGCAGTGTTTTGAGAGTTACCAGTACTAACAGCTTGGCTAGCAGTACTAACTGCTGGCTTTGCAGTTTTAGCCTTTGGTTTCCAAAATTGTTTTTGTACCACTGCATTCTTTTGAAAAGGCCTTTTTTCAGTTTTTGGTGCATATTTGAAAGTTGGTTTTGCACTTTTAACTGCTGGTATAGGGTAAACAGTCTTAAAAGGTCTGGCAGTACTAACTGCTAGTCTAGCAGTATGAATTGGTTTTGGGCCAGACTTCATGAAACTTCCCCTGGGAGTTATCCTATTAGCGTTGGGGTGAGTGTGAGATCTGTTAGAGTTCACCCTTTGGTTAGTATTCCCAGTTACCCTGTTGTTACAAAAAGCCTCAAGATGGTCAAAACTACCACAAGTAAAACAAGCCTTTTTGTATAAGACAAAGTCACTTCCTAGCTGATGTGACTTGAGGTCATTCCAGTTCCTTTGGTTACCTCTTGGCTTGTCTGTAGATCTATACATCTCACAGTACCTAACTGTTTTCCTAACTAGTTTAACATTTGATTTAGGCCTAACAGTTTCATTATTAACCACCTTAGGAACACTTGTTCCTTCTACCTTTCCTACTTCTGGTTTAACCACAACCTGATCTTCCTCATCATAAGATGTCCAGTCCTTAATGGTTGGAGCATCTGAATTCCTATCAGTGGATACCTTATCTTCAGTGAGTGAAGCATCACTTGCTCTCTCAAAAGGTTCACTGATTTCTACAGGTTTATTGGCATTTGTGTTTTCTTTAGGTTTACAACCATACTCTAACTTAGGTTGTTGAAACTCTTGTAAACCTGTATGCTCTAGGTCTATTCCTGGGGGGTGCAGGCACTCCTCTGTGAGGAGGTGGACATGTTTTATACCCCAACCCAGACTTAGCTTTGTTAATCAACTGACATTCAATTATTTTGTTTACACCCTTAGAGGCATATTCTAAGGTTTCTACACTTAATTGAATATTTTCATTAGCCTTTTTAATTCTGTCTAACTCAGCTTTCAACAGACTAATCTCAACATTCTTAATTGACAAATCCCTTTTAAGAACAGCTATATCATCAGCAAAAGTAGTCTCATTGTTCTTATAATGCACTATTTGTTCCTCTAGGACTGCTAAACCTCTCTTATGATTAGACAAATTGTAATTAGTTTTGTTTAGTTCAATCCTTTGTTCATCATAGTGTTTCTTTAAAACATCATATTCTTTTAAAGCAGTGCATGTTTTAGAACAACATTTAGCAGATTGTACCTCAGAGTCAGAGAAGGCCATAAGAGCCATCTCAGTAGGTGCTTCTTCATTATCTGCCATAAAACTCCAATAAAAGCCTAGTCCATCAATAACCACCATAGCTTTTGAAGTTGGCTCAACATCCTCCACAGCTTTGGGCTTGTTCCCATAACCTTTGCTCCTGCCATCCTGTTGCCTAGGTCTCCTGCATTCCCTTGAAAAGTGACAGTTGTAGCATTCTACCCTTGATTTGTCAAAACCAGCAGTATCATTGCTGCTGATGGTGATCTTCTTTCTAGTTCTTTGGTAGAATTTCTTAGCCCTCATGCTAAGAAGTGAGATCTGCCATTTAAGGTCCATCTCCTCCAAATCATCATCATTAATCTCCTGGAGGTTTTCATGTGTCAGCATTGACCCATCATTCTGACTTGTCAGGAAGGCACAGTAGGTTTTATCATCCAGAATACCAGTAGTACTGCTTGACGAGTCTAGCAGTACTAACACTGGGGTTAGCAGTACTAAATCCCACAACAATCTTTTCTTCAACTGGAATTGAATTACTAGGAGATGACACAAAGGCCATGTTCCCAGTGCTTGAGCTAGCACCTCCAGCCTTCTTCACATCCTGCTCAACAATCTTGAAGTTGCTGTATAAGTCATTCAGGCTCGTAATATCAATGTCTGGCTTGTTCTTCCAGACTACCACATGCATAGCCCACTCTGCAGGTAAACTTCTCAAGAACTTGGAGTTCAGATCTTCCTAAGGTATATCAACACCAAGAACAGCCAGTTGGCTGACAATCTTCTACAATCTGTTGAACATGTGATCCAAGGACTCATTACTGGTTGCAGTAAAATTCTCAAAGTTCTGCTTCAACAGAGTCTTTTGAGTCTTCTTGATGGCTTCATTCCCACCATACCTAGCAATGATAGCCTCAAACAAGGACTTTGCATCCTTGAACTTGTTGAAATTAAAGAGTTGATCATTTGGAATTGTCATCATCAGCAAACTTCTGGCCTTGAGATCATTTTTCTTTTGTAGCCTCTCTTCTGCAGTCACTGGAGAGGTTTACAAAACAGTGTCTTCTTTACCATCAACTGTTGTTGTAGAAGTTGAAGGCTTGAAAGAGTTTCCTTCTTCAATAATTTCCCAGAGTGCATAGTCTTGCACCTGGAAGTACTGTTCTATTTGCAACCTCCACATATCAAATTCGTTCTGCTTGAGCATTGGCAATTTAACAGCCATGTTTGTTTGGGTGGTCTCCATGTCCATTACTTTCTCTTCTAAATGAATAGTATCAAAACCTGTCTCTGATACCACTTGAGAGGATTATAAAACACTTAGGATGTTACTCCCTTTTAATGTGTTTGAGATACTTTGAGTGTATGTAGTTAAGTATGCGGAATCTACTTAACCACACTTAGAAGAATTTTGGATTGTTTAATCGAACAGTAATACTTGAATGAACAATGAACACAGTAAGATTAACACCAAACGATTCAATATTATTTCAAGAATAATACGAGTGATCTTGCTATCACTAGGATTACAATGACCTTGAATCTTAACAAAATACTATGATTGATATATCAAAACGTATAACCTAGGATCTTCTTTTATAAACTTAAGGAGTCCTTTACAAGATAAGTATTCTATCGTATAATTCTAACTAATTAAGATATACAAAAGATCTATTCCATACTTATCCTTAATACAAACGTTTATCCATGCAGCAGTACCTTCTGTTATACTAGCAGTACTAAATTCAAAGTTTGTATTGTTAGTTATACTTCAGCAGTCTCAAGTTATACACTAACAGTTTGTACTGTTAGTGCAATTCTTCCAGCAGTACTAAGTTCTGAGACATTTAATTCCCAACAAAAATTCATATAGATTTATGAGGTTATAAAATGATTATTAAACACAAACCTTATAACTTTTGTTAGCATAAGGAAACCAAAACTTGTACTTGCGTCACGTCCGTCTATTGTCAAAAGTATATTTCATTAAATGTGTTAATCAGTAATGAGGAATTTTAAACGCAACATTTCTTCTATAAAAACTATATATATAAATATATATACACACACCAATTTTCTCATACACACACTTATACATGTAATACATAAACACGCACTTAGTAACATATACTCATTTGACGATAACGTTTCAACATGCCGTCAACATCTAATATGTGATAGTAATTGTTTTTCGTACATAGTCTTTCAGTTACTGTCAAACCGGAGACTTATTTGTCTTGATATTTTTCTTAATATACACTTATGCACTTCCAAGAGCCAATACCTTCAAATGTTTAGAAAATTGTTTAAACTTAAAATGCTGCCACACCAGCAACAATAACATAAACTCTTTAAAACTTCTGAAGTTCTTAAACTTAGTCTGTGAACTAAAACAAACCTTACTAATCTAGGTCACGTGTTGGTGGTGAACACTATCTGAACTATTGTATTATCTGACTGCTATTTACCAAGGTGAGTTTATAGCGCCACACTATTTAAACTTGTTTTACAATTAGGGTAAGAAACATACAAAACTCATTTATGGACCAAACTATTGTCTAGGCTATTATGTGGATTAGCCTAAACCCTGTTATGTCCCATTATGCCCAACTCATGAACCGTCAATTCCTACTGGGAAGCGCAAATGTTATAAATAGATCTATTGGGAGTAACGTCCCCGTTCGAATTGACCGAATAGGCAAACGAACGTATACCATGTCGAAACACAAGTGTCTGGGATAAACACTTACCGGGCCTTTATATTTAACATGCTTCTAGAGCATGCACACTGTTATAGCTTCGATTGCATGAACTTAGTGCTAGCGTAATAGACTATATTTTTATATGGCATTACATGGGTTGTAATGTTCATATACCAAACTCATGGTCCAAACTGTTGATTTTACTGCTTATTGATAAACCTATGAACTCACAAGCTTTTTGCTGAATTTTAGCATGTTTTTCTCAGGTGTTTAAGCTGATTGTTTATTTCAAGGTTGTGGCATGGCAAGGGTCATAAACTACTTTACGAAGTACTGTGGCATTTAACTATGACTTGTTTTGAATGGGATGACTGAACTTATGGGCCTTATTTTATGAACTCAAACTATATTGTAAACTTATTTAACTTGGTTGAATGTATTAAAACGGAGTATTTATTCCGTTCCTTATTACCTTTTGTTGAGATTTTCAATTTAGTAGCGCCCCATGACCTGAATGCTTCCATAAATACTAGATTTTGGGGGTGTTACAGAATGGCATCAGAGCCTAGGTTATAGAGAACTAGGTACATATAAACCCTAAACTATAACCGCTTTTTACAAAAACAAGTCCCTATGACCGCACTTGCCTGCCTGCCTTGCTTGCTGTTTATTTGCTGGTTACTTGTCTTAACTATATGTTACCATTTGTTGATTTTACTAAATTACATGTACTATAAGTATTTTATGTATACTTGTACCTACTTAACTTATTTACTACGAGTATTTTCGATATACTTACTCATATATACCGTTTTTGTCACAGACTATGTCTTCTCACAACATCTCTCCGATCTCGCCGGGCTCAGATGACCCTTACATGCAGGTGCTACAGGCTTTCAATGCACCAGACCCCGACCTCATTGAGCCCACACCTACCTTAGCACTGCCTATAGCCACACCCATTACTGATCATATTCCTGCCCAGCTTACCTCTATTACTGATCCTGCCATACAACCTACCCCATATGTTCATACTCTCCTTGTTCGTCGCACCACCCGTATGCGTATCCCAGGACGTCGACTGCATTACTCAATCCTACTATCCTCACCTCATAAGAGGACCCGATCCATTTACATGGGTACCTTTACCACTCAACTATCTCTCTCACCCGCTTCATATCCTGATCAGTCACCACTCCGTCAGACGCTCAGGAGGGCCGATGAATCTTATTCAGCTGGGGATGAGGAAGAGTCGAAAGAGGATCCAGAAGAAAAGTTGGAGGAGGATCCAGAAGAAGAGCCAGTAGCAAATCCTACACCTGAGGAGACTATACCAGCTGAGCCGCGACATGGGAAGGCGATTATGGAGGAGGTTCCGAGTACTTTTGAGATAGGGCAGAGTTTTAGGGCTGCTCAGATGATAGGTGGAGACATGGATACACCTCCTGGATTGGGACAGAGAGCTGCTATGTTACGAGCTAGGGAAGAGGATCTGAATGTTCCCGCTACTTGTGAGATCAATGGCGAAATATGGAAAGACATTGAGTGTGTTCACAGTACTCAACCTCATGCTGACAGTCCCACGTATGAGACATCCTCACCATCTTTTGTGCCACCATCTCCATTGGTACCAGCTTCTCCTCCACCCGCTGTCTCACCCATGGTGGAAGAGGAAGAAGATGATGTTACGAGATTCTTGATTCAGTTGGGGGCGCATGCGAGCCTGCTAGATGTTCACTCCGATCAGCTGAAGAGACTTGGGAGATGTGATGAGCGAGTTGGTAGAGAGCTTGCAGGGGTACATCAGAGGATGGATGACATCGGGAGGGATCAGGCGAGAGCTTGGGATGCAGAGTGGACCAATTGGCACAGGATGCACGAGTTAGAGTCAGTGATTGCCGGGGTTATGTGGTCAGAACAGGAGGACCGTAGGGAGGTTTTGGCGTCGAGGAGACGCATTGCACAGTTGGAGTCTACAGTAGGACGGTTGGAGTCTACTATACCGCAGATGGCAACAGAGTTGGAGCAGCTACGCCTCGGGCGTGATTGATTTTAATATTTTTAGTAGTTGTGATGTATTTTACACTAAACTGAGTAGTCATCAGTTAGTGGCAGTTGTATTATTTCGTCTGTATTCGAAACTTGTACTTTTCTCTTGTGTATTTTAAGCTTGTAATTTTGTAAACATATATTGATCCTAATCTATGACAAGCTTGGTTGATTACTCTATTATGTCATTTTCTTTATGATTGAGTCTTGTTCATATACTCTACCTATGGTCATTTTACACTTGTGTGATAACAAACTTTCCGAATCTCAATTGTCTCTATCTTTTGTTATGATGCAGCAAAATGCCTCCTAAGAGAAAGACAAACAGATCTACTCGTGCGCAACCAGCCAACCCAGGCCCAGCCAGGGCTACTGCAGCAGCTCCACCTGTAAATCGAACAATGCTTGATCAGTTAGTTGAAGAACGGGTGGTAGACGCACTGGCTGCAACAAACAACTCAACTACTGATGTTGGAAATTCAAGATCAACAAACAACAACATTCGCGGTTGCACCTACCAAGAATTCCGGAAGATCATGACCGGAGATTTTGGAGGAACTGAGGGGGCAGTTGTCTTAGTTCGATGGATTGAAAGGTTGGAGACTGTATTCCGCATATGTAGTTGTGTTGATGAGGACAGAGTTAAGTTCGCATCATTTACTTTCTTGGATGCTACCTTAACTTGGTGGAACAATTATCTGAAATCGGCTGGCTATGACACTGCATACGCAATGTCATGGGAAAACTTCAAAGAAATGGTACTCAAGAAGTATTGCCCTCGCAACGAGGTCAAGAAGTTAGAGGTCGAGTTTTGGAACCTCAAAGTGCAGGGTACCAACATGGCTGCATACAATCAGCATTTCCAAGAGCTTGCTTTGCTATGCTCTGATATGGTGTAGACTGAAACTCGATTGCTGGAAAGGTACATTGGAGGATTACCCCCATCCATCAAGGGTAATGTTACAACTTACAAGGCTGCTGACCTCCATGAAACTATGGAAGTGGCCAACAAGTTAATGGACCAAGTGATCGAGGATTCGGCTGAAACGGTTGTGACCAACAAGAGGAAATGGGATGATCATTCCCGAAACAATAACAACAACCACCACCCAAACAAGAGACAAGAAGTTGCTAAGGTGTATGCTGCGGGGCCAACGGAGAAGAAGGTGTATGCAGCTGGACCAACTGAAAGAAGGGTTATACCGGGAAACACCCGCTGTGCAATCGCTATAAGCTCCACCACAGCGGACTATGCATAGTAAAGTGCTGTAACTGTCAGAAGGTTGGGCATATGGCCAAGACTGTAGGTCAAGAACTCTCACAATGGCACAGACAGCACCGGGGCAAAACCCAAAAGCTAACGTGACTTGTTTAGGGTACGGGAAAAAGGGGCACTACAAAAATGAGTGCCGTGAACCAAGGAACCAAGTTGCTGGGGGAAATCAAGGAGCTGTTGGACAGTAGAGGAATCGAGGCGACGATGGAGGAGCCCGCGGAAGGGTCTATGCAGTGGGCAAGGTGGAACCCCAAGATGACCCGAACGTCGTGACGGGTACGTTCCTTTTAAATAACCGCTACGCAAACATATTGTTTGATACAACGGCAGATAGGAGTTTTGTTTCAACTTCATTTAGTACACTACTTGGTATTGCCCCGACCACTCTAGACAACATATACAATGTGGAGTTACCTAATGGGAACGTAGAAAGGGTAGACACTATCATAAGGGGTTGTACTTTAAATCTGTTAATTCACCCATTCAACATCGATCTCATGCCGGTAGAATTGGGTAGTTTTGACATCATTATCGGTATGGACTGGTTGTTGAAGTATCATGCCACCATTATTTGCGACGAGAAAATCGTTCGATTGCCTTATGGGAACGAAGTCTTAATCGTAGAAGGTGACAGAAGAGACAGAAGAAACGCGTCAAGACTAAACGTCATCTCTTGTACAAAAGGCCAGAAATACCTCGAGAAAGGATGCCTTCTCTTTCTAGCACAAGTCTCCAAAAAGAAAGAGAATGAGCCAGAGGGAAAACGTTTGGAAGATATACCAATTGTAAGAGACTTTCTAGAAGTCTTCCCTGAAGACTTACCTGGACTCCCGCTAACCCGACAGGTAATACCTGAAAATCGGAAAACGTGTAAAATGACCAAATTGCCCATGCAAATTTGAAAATTTAATTAAAAGCTTATAAGTACCGAATCGATCCCAAACTTCTAGCAATGGACAAGTTATGATCCCAAATATTTTTAACAACTTCATTTAACTTTTATACAAGCCACAAAATTACCAAAATACCCTTGGGCGCCTAATATAGTTTAAATTCAAATTTTATGATTTAATTATGGTAATTAAGGGTAATAAAAAGGCATTAAAAATAATTAATCAAGGCCATTAATTCCCTTGACTAAAATTCCGAAGTTAGGGCCCATTAACCCTCCCCTTTGACCGGTTTCTTTTTAAAAATCAATCAAAACTCATTTATCCTAAGAAAACCCTAATATGCCGATTTAATAAAAACACACAAATAATTCCTCCCTTGATCATACGAATTTTTGGAAGTGCACCATCATTTTTCCTGTGTTATTAAGCATCTCAAGAAGTCTAGAAAAATAGCATCACGATTTATAAGGGCCGGATTCAAGGAGCATCGAAAATTCTTGTTCTATTCCACTCGATAGGTATTAATTCGCCAATCTTTGTTCCACTCGTTCTAAAATTCATTTTATATTTTTCTTACATTCCTTACATCATATTAGACTCAGGAAAAATGGGAAATTCGAATCATGCAAAGTTTTTATAGCGCTTTGAATTTTGTGGGTTAAAACACACCTTAATTCCAAAATATGTGTCACGTATTTTTCTGGGTGCCATGGTTAAATTATTTAGACCATATGTGATATATAAGGTCTGGGAAAAATGAGAAAACGAATTATTGAAGCCTAAACAAGTCGTGGTGAATTATGGTCATAAAAACATACCTAAATTATAAAATATGTGATACGATTTATTGGAGCTATGTTTATAAATTTTCTGGGTTCTAACATCATCATATAACTTGGGAAAAATATGTGTTTGATTTATGGAAGCTTAAATGATTTATTGGAGAGTTAATTTAAAACCGGATTTTGTGAAAAATAGAGAAGAAATCAAATAAATTGGATCGGGCATTAGGGTTAGTATTTTTGGGCTTAGATCTGATTATTAATTGTGTATAATTATGGTACAATTATTGTTTAATGATTGGTGTGGCTTAGGGTTTGAAATGGTTTTTAAAAAGTGTAATCCGATTTGTAATTAAATCACAAGGGTGTGTTTTGTAACTTTTGAAACTCATGGGTTATTTTTAAAATATTATTTAGGTCTGGTACAATGTGGGAAAAATATAACTTGAGGGTCCTATGTGTAAATATTGCAAGATAATGAATTAATGGTAATTAAAGGGTATGAGTTGTAATTAATTAAACTAGAGGGACTAAAAGTGTAAATTCTGGAAAGTTGAAGTTATTCTGGGTAAATTATGATATTAAAAGTGTTTTGGGTAAATTTGAGTATTTATGGGCTTAATATGTAATTAATATAGAATTATGATTTAAATTATAAGTTTTGTAAACTTAAGGGACTAAATGTGAAATTTCTGAAACTTGAGGGGCTGGATTCGTACAATAAGAAATTCTGAAGTTATATTCTGTGTTTTGATAAAATATGAGGCTTGTTTGGTAATTATGGATAAGATAAGGATTTAAAGTGTAAAATGATGAATTAAGGGGTTTAAATGGAAATTTTGTAAACTAAGTGGTATAAAATGTAAATTGGCAAACTTGAAGTATTGAAGACGTACATTCTGAATAAATGAAGGATTAAAAAGAATGAATGTGATAATTACATATTTGACCTTTAACTTTGGAAGAATTACATGTGAAACCCTAAAGTATGGAAACTTGCCAAGTGAGGAAACCTGCCTAAAATAGAAAGTTATTAAAAAGTAAAGGAAAACCAAAATGGTAATCTGACTAGAATCTTCCATAAATCCGTCTTCTATTTTCTCTAGGTGTGAAGAAGTAGAGATCCTGATCTGTTTGTGCTTCTATTTCTGTTTTTGCATTCCTAATAAGGTACAGATATTCTGCCCTTCTTTAATAAGGTGCCTTCGTCTCATTTCTGATTTCTGATTCACTGCCATGTTCTTTGATTCTGTGAACCTTTCTGGTTTCTTTCATGATATTATGAACCTTTGACATGACCTTCTGTTATGAACCTTTCTGATATTAAACCTTTCTGATACATGACCTTTCTGTTATGAACCTTTCTGATATTAAACATTTCTGATAGATGACCTTTCTGATATTGAACCTCTTATGATTATGAACCTTTGCTTCATGAACCTTTGCTTATGAACCATGACTATGAACCATGATTATGAACTTATGAAACATGATATTGACCTATGCAAGTAAACTAAAAACATGATTCATGATACTTGACCTTGACCCACAGTTTGATACTACGAGCCACTCACTAGGCATGAGGGTTTCATGTCCATGTCAGTCGATGCACCGATGGCATGACTCTAGGGTAGGAGAGTGATGACCTGTCCCGTCCCTTTTCTGTATTTTATTTGGTGTGTTGGGAGTTATGGCCACCAGGGGCGTATGGATGCATCCTAGATTTGTTTATGTATTATGTTCATGTTATGATATGTTATGATATGCATGGTGACTGATGGTGTGTGCGATACACGTCTTTCACAACTCTGGGAGCTGATCACTCCATATTTCTGATTTCTGGGATTAGTGAGAGGAACATCTCTCTGCATGGCGGTATGATTATGATTTCATGTTCATGTTTCTGGGCTCGTAGAGGATTACTGTTTTCCATGCACCTTATAGACTTATGACCTTTACCTTTCATTACTGACACCCTATGACATGATACTGGACTTATCTCTGTACTGGGCTTGGTATGTTTGGGCTTGATGGGATCTTTTGATTACTTCACCATTACTCATGATACTATCCATACTTTCTGATATCTCTGTATACCCTCATATTTCTTCTCATCTATTATTATATTATGTACGATTCCTTCCATCTTCCCTATTTCATTATTATTGTTTGTTACCGTTATATCTGTTCACTGAGCTCGTGTAGCTCAGCCGCGTTTCTTTTCCCGCGGCAGGTTTAGTTGGAAGCTGGGATTTGGGTGAAGAGTGTTGACTTTAGAAGACTTCATTAGCTTTTGGAAGATGACTAGAAGAACCTTATATTAGACATAGAAATTTTGTAATGTAAGGCTTGTAGTTCTAATTTCAGTTGTAAACCTTGGATTTTTTTATTGTATTATTTATGTCAAATGTCTGTGTTTGTTCTGATAAGAATCCGTATATGTGACACCTTTGCCCTTGTCGGGTTGGGGTGTTACAATTTATGGTATCAGAGAACAGGCTGACGACTTGTAATACATTTACCCTGTCCTGTGCGTTTAGGACCATTAGGTTTCCATTGTAAGAACATAGGAGAACACCTTGAGGACCTTCTTTAGGATTCCCTGATATGAACTTAGGTTTTGACTTGTGAGGAATGGGTAGGCTATAAGGTATTTAAGTATCATCGTTTTCGCATTACTCTAATTCGTGCCTTGCTATGACACTGCTTGGTTAATCTCTGAGACAGTAGAAGTACTAGGTGGATTAAGACAGGTGATTGTTACGACTTGAGATAAAGTATGACCATCATGAGGGCATATTTATATGATGCCAGTATTATGACGTCTGGCCAACGTGATAATACTTACATCATATGACGTGCACTTGTTGTGGGCATAGGATATTTCGAGAAGTGCCGTAGAGCTTTAGAAATTCTGATATCTGTTTGAGATCATCTGCGTTAGTGAGACTTTAAGTTCATTCTGCCTATACGCGTAATTTGCTTCCACCGTTATGCGAGTTGATACGTCTGAATTCTCGTCACGCGTTTTGCTGACCTCTGTACATCTGATAATAATCTTAGGTTCTGTTATAGAACTTTCTGCCATTTGATGTTATTGATAATCTATTTCTGTACGTTCTAATCTGATTTGTCTAATCAAATTCTGTGGACCGTATATCCGTCAAAACCCTATGTATTTCTTTGTCTTTTCCGAGAGAATCTGATTTTCATCTACTACGTTGGTATGTTATTCTTCTGATCTGGATTCAGTATGTTATGTCTGTTCTGAGGATCTGAAACAATTTTGGAATGTACAAGTTCGAGTCATGAGAAACAAATCTTTCATATGTCTGTTCACCGTCAGTTGTGTTCTGTTTCATTTCACCTCAATTCTCGTCTTAGTTTGTAAGTCTTCGTTTTGTTTCTGCTCTCTCCTCGTTCTGCTTTCTGCAAATTTCGAGGACGAAATTTTTTTTGTTAGTGGGGAAGAAGTTGTAATACCTGAAAATCGAAAAAACGTGTAAAATGACCAAATTGCCCATGCAAATTTGAAAATTTAATTAAAAGCTTATAAGTACCGAATCGATCCCAAACTTCTAGCAATGGACAAGTTATGATCCCAAATATTTTTAACAACTTCATTTAACTTTTATACAAGCCACAAAATTACCAAAATGCCCTTGGGCGCCTAATATAGTTTAAATTCAAATTTTATGATTTAATTATGGTAATTAAGGGTAATAAAAAGGCATTAAAAATAATTAATCAAGGCCATTAATTCCCTTGACTAAAATTCCGAAGTTAGGGCCCATTAACCCTCCCCTTTGACTGGTTTCTTTTTAAAAATCAATCAAAACTCATTTATCCTAAGAAAACCCTAATATGCCGATTTAACAAAAACACACAAATAATTCCTCCCTTGATCATACAAATTTCTGGAAGTGCACCATCATTTTTCCTGTGTTCTTAAGCATCTCAAGAAGTCTAGAAAAATAGCATCACGATTTATAAGGGCCGGATTCAAGGAGCATCGAAAATTCTTGTTCTATTCCACTCGATAGGTATTAATTCGCCAATCTTTGTTCCACTCGTTCTAAAATTCATTTTATATTTTTCTTACATTCCTTACATCATATTAGACTCAGGAAAAATGGGAAATTCAAATCATGCAAAGTTTTTATAGCGCTTTGAATTTTGTGGGTTAAAACACACCTTAATTCCAAAATATGTGTCACGTATTTTTTTGGGTGCCATGGTTAAATTATTTAGACCATATGTGATATATAAGGTCTGGGAAAAATGAGAAAACGAATTATTGAAGCCTAAACAAGTCGTGGTGAATTATGGTCTTAAAAACGTACCTAAATTATAAAATATGTGATACGATTTATTGGAGCTATGTTTATAAATTTTCTGGGTTCTAACATCATCATATAACTTGGGAAAAATATGTGTTTGATTTATGGAAGCTTAAATGATTTATTGGAGAATTAATTTAAAACCGGATTTTGTGAAAAATAGAGAAGAAATCAAATAAATTGGATCGGGCATTAGGGTTAGTATTTTTGGGCTTAGATCTGATTATTAATTGTGTATAATTATGGTACAATTATTGTTTAATGATTGGTGTGGCTTAGGGTTTGAAATGGTTTTTAAAAAGTGTAATCCGATTTGTAATTAAATCACAAGGGTGTGTTTTGTAACTTTTGAAACTCATGGGTTATTTTTAAAATATTATTTAGGTCTGGTACAATGTGGGAAAAATATAACTTGAGGGTCCTATGTGTAAATATTGCAAGATAATGAATTAATGGTAATTAAAGGGTATGAGTTGTAATTAATTAAACTAGAGGGACTAAAAGTGTAAATTCTGGAAAGTTGAAGTTATTCTGGGTAAATTATGATATTAAAAGTGTTTTGGGTAAATTTGAGTATTTATGGGCTTAATATGTAATTAATATAGAATTATGATTTAAATTATAAGTTTTGTAAACTTAAGGGACTAAATGTGAAATTTCTGAAACTTGAGGGGCTGGATTCGTACAATAAGAAATTCTGAAGTTATATTCTGTGTTTTGATAAAATATGAGGCTTGTTTGGTAATTATGGATAAGATAAGGATTTAAAGTGTAAAATGATGAATTAAGGGGTTTAAATGGAAATTTTGTAAACTAAGTGGTATAAAATGTAAATTGGCAAACTTGAAGTATTGAAGACGTACATTCTGAATAAATGAAGGATTAAAAAGAATGAATGTGATAATTACATATTTGACCTTTAACTTTGGAAGAATTACATGTGAAACCCTAAAGTATGGAAACTTGCCAAGTGAGGAAACCTGCCTAAAATAGAAAGTTATTAAAAAGTAAAGGAAAACCAAAATGGTAATCTGACTAGAATCTTCTGTAAATCCGTCTTCTATTTTCTCTAGGTGTGAAGAAGTAGAGATCCTGATCTGTTTGTGCTTCTATTTCTGTTTTTGCATTCCTAATAAGGTACAGATATTCTGCCCTTCTTTAATAAGGTGCCTTCGTCTCATTTCTGATTTCTGATTCACTGCCATGTTCTTTGATTCTGTGAACCTTTCTGGTTTCTTTCATGATATTATGAACCTTTGACATGACCTTCTGTTATGAACCTTTCTGATATTAAACCTTTCTGATACATGACCTTTCTGTTATGAACCTTTCTGATATTAAACATTTCTGATAGATGACCTTTCTGATATTGAACCTTTTATGATTATGAACCTTTGCTTCATGAACCTTTGCTTATGAACCATGACTATGAACCATGATTATGAACTTATGAAACATGATATTGACCTATGCAAGTAAACTAAAAACATGATTCATGATACTTGACCTTGACCCACAGTTTGATACTACGAGCCACTCACTAGGCATGAGGGTTTCATGTCCATGTCAGTCGATGCACCGATGGCATGACTCTAGGGCAGGAGAGTGATGACCTGTCCCGTCCCTTTTCTGTATTTTATTTGGTGTGTTGGGAGTTATGGCCACCAGGGGCGTATGGATGCATCCTAGATTTGTTTCTGTATTATGTTCATGTTATGATATGTTATGATATGCATGGTGACTGATGGTGTGTGCGATACACGTCTTTCACAACTCTGGGAGCTGATCACTCCATATTTCTGATTTCTGGGATTAGTGAGAGGAACATCTCTCTGCATGGCGGTATGATTATGATTTCATGTTCATGTTTCTGGGCTCGTAGAGGATTACTGTTTTCCATGCACCTTATAGACTTATGACCTTTACCTTTCATTACTGACACCCTATGACATGATACTGGACTTATCTCTGTACTGGGCTTGGTATGTTTGGGCTTGATGGGATCTTTTGATTACTTCACCATTACTCATGATACTATCCATACTTTCTGATATCTCTGTATAACCCTCATATTTCTTCTCATCTATTATTACATCATGTACGATTCCTTCCATCTTCCCTATTTCATTATTATTGGTTGTTACCGTTATATCTGTTCACTGAGCTCGTGTAGCTCAGCCGCGTTTCTTTTCCCGCGGCAGGTTTAGTTGGAAGCTGGGATTTGGGTGAAGAGTGTTGACTTTAGAAGACTTCATTAGCTTTTGGAAGATGACTAGAAGAACCTTATATTAGACATAGAAATTTTGTAATGTAAAGCTTGTAGTTCTAATTTCAGTTGTAAACCTTGGATTTTTTTATTGTATTATTTATGTCAAATGTCTGTGTTTGTTCTGATAAGAATCCGTATATGTGACACCTTTGCCCTTGTCGGGTTGGGGTGTTACAATTTATGGTATCAGAGAACAGGCTGACGACTTGTAATACATTTACCCTGTCCTGTGCGTTTAGGACCATTAGGTTTCCACTGTAAGAACATAGGAGAACACCTTGAGGACCTTCTTTAGGATTCCCTGATATGAACTTAGGTTTTGACTTGTGAGGAATGGGTAGGCTATAAGGTATTTAAGTATCATCGTTTTCGCATTACTCTAATTCGTGCCTTGCTATGACACTGCTTGGTTAATCTCTGAGACAGTAGAAGTACTAGGTGGATTAAGACAGGTGATTGTTACGACTTGAGATAAAGTATGACCATTATGAGGGCATATTTATATGATGCCAGTATTATGACGTCTGGCCAACGTGATAATACTTACATCATATGACGTGCACTTGTTGTGGGCATAGGATATTTCGAGAAGTGCCGTAGAGCTTTAGAAATTCTGATATATGTTTGAGATCATCTGCGTTAGTGAGACTTTAAGTTCATTCTGCCTATACGCGTAATTTGCTTCCACCGTTATGCGAGTTGATACGTCTGAATTCTCGTCACGCGTTTTGCTGACCTCTGTACATCTGATAATAATCTTAGGTTCTGTTATAGAACTTTCTGCCATTTGATGTTATTGATAATCTATTTCTGTACGTTCTAATCTGATTTGTCTAATCAAATTCTGTGAACCGTATATCCGTCAAAACCCTATGTATTTCTTTGTCTTTTCCGAGAGAATCTGATTTTCATCTACTACGTTGGTATGTTATTCTTCTGATCTGGATTCAGTATGTTATGTCTGTTCTGAGGATCTGAAACAATTTTGGAATCTACAAGTTCGAGTCATGAGAAACAAATCTTTCATATGTCTGTTCACCGTCAGTTGTGTTCTGTTTCATTTCACCTCAATTCTCGTCTTAGTTTGTAAGTCTTCGTTTTGTTTCTGCTCTCTCCTCGTTCAGCTTTCTGCAAATTTCGAGGACGAAATTTTTTTTGTTAGTGGGGAAGAAGTTGTAATACCTGAAAATCGGAAAACGTGTAAAATGACCAAATTGCCCATGCAAATTTGAAAATTTAATTAAAAGCTTATAAGTACCGAATCGATCCCAAACTTCTAGCAATGGACAAGTTATGATCCCAAATATTTTTAACAACTTCATTTAACTTTTATACAAGCCACAAAATTACCAAAATGCCCTTGGGCGCCTAATATAGTTTAAATTCAAATTTTATGATTTAATTATGGTAATTAAGGGTAATAAAAAGGCATTAAAAATAATTAATCAAGGCCATTAATTCCCTTGACTAAAATTCCGAAGTTAGGGCCCATTAACCCTCCCCTTTGACCGGTTTCTTTTTAAAAATCAATCAAAACTCATTTATCCTAAGAAAACCCTAATATGCCGATTTAACAAAAACACACAAATAATTCCTCCCTTGATCATACGAATTTCTGGAAGTGCACCATCATTTTTCCTGTGTTCTTAAGCATCTCAAGAAGTCTAGAAAAATAGCATCACGATTTATAAGGGCCGGATTCAAGGAGCATCGAAAATTCTTGTTCTATTCCACTCGATAGGTATTAATTCGCCAATCTTTGTTCCACTTGTTCTAAAATTCATTTTATATTTTTCTTACATTCCTTACATCATATTAGACTCAGGAAAAATGGGAAATTCGAATCATGCAAAGTTTTTATAGCGCTTTGAATTTTGTGGGTTAAAACACACCTTAATTCCAAAATATGTGTCACGTATTTTTCTGGGTGCCATGGTTAAATTATTTAGACCATATGTGATATATAAGGTCTGGGAAAAATGAGAAAACGAATTATTGAAGCCTAAACAAGTCGTGGTGAATTATGGTCTTAAAAACGTACCTAAATTATAAAATATGTGATACGATTTATTGGAGCTATGTTTATAAATTTTCTGGGTTCTAACATCATCATATAACTTGGGAAAAATATGTGTTTGATTTATGGAAGCTTAAATGATTTATTGGAGAATTAATTTAAAACCGGATTTTGTGAAAAATAGAGAAGAAATCAAATAAATTGGATCGGGCATTAGGGTTAGTATTTTTGGGCTTAGATCTGATTATTAATTGTGTATAATTATGGTACAATTATTGTTTAATGATTGGTGTGGCTTAGGGTTTGAAATGGTTTTTAAAAAGTGTAATCCGATTTGTAATTAAATCACAAGGGTGTGTTTTGTAACTTTTTAAACTCATGGGTTATTTTTAAAATATTATTTAGGTCTGGTACAATGTGGGAAAAATATAACTTGAGGGTCCTATGTGTAAATATTGCAAGATAATGAATTAATGGTAATTAAAGGGTATGAGTTGTAATTAATTAAACTAGAGGGACTAAAAGTGTAAATTCTGGAAAGTTGAAGTTATTCTGGGTAAATTATGATATTAAAAGTGTTTTGGGTAAATTTGAGTATTTATGGGCTTAATATGTAATTAATATAGAATTATGATTTAAATTATAAGTTTTGTAAACTTAAGGGACTAAATGTGAAATTTCTGAAACTTGAGGGGCTGGATTCGTACAATAAGAAATTCTGAAGTTATATTTTGTGTTTTGATAAAATATGAGGCTTGTTTGGTAATTATGGATAAGATAAGGATTTAAAGTGTAAAATGATGAATTAAGGGGTTTAAATGGAAATTTTGTAAACTAAGTGGTATAAAATGTAAATTGGCAAACTTGAAGTATTGAAGACGTACATTCTGAATAAATGAAGGATTAAAAAGAATGAATGTGATAATTACATATTTGACCTTTAACTTTGGAAGAATTACATGTGAAACCCTAAAGTATGGAAACTTGCCAAGTGAGGAAACCTGCCTAAAATAGAAAGTTATTAAAAAGTAAAGGAAAACCAAAATGGTAATCTGACTAGAATCTTCTGTAAATCCGTCTTCTATTTTCTCTAGGTGTGAAGAAGTAGAGATCCTGATCTGTTTGTGCTTCTATTTCTGTTTTTGCATTCCTAATAAGGTACAGATATTCTGCCCTTCTTTAATAAGGTGCCTTCGTCTCATTTCTGATTTCTGATTCACTGCCATGTTCTTTGATTCTGTGAACCTTTCTGGTTTCTTTCATGATATTATGAACCTTTGACATGACCTTCTGTTATGAACCTTTCTGATATTAAACCTTTCTGATACATGACCTTTCTGTTATGAACCTTTCTGATATTAAACATCTCTGATAGATGACCTTTCTGATATTGAACCTCTTATGATTATGAACCTTTGCTTATGAACCATGACTATGAACCATGATTATGAACTTATGAAACATGATATTGACCTATGCAAGTAAACTAAAAACATGATTCATGATACTTGACCTTGACCCACAGTTTGATACTACGAGCCACTCACTAGGCATGAGGGTTTCATGTCCATGTCAGTCGATGCACCGATGGCATGACTCTAGGGCAGGAGAGTGATGACCTGTCCCGTCCCTTTTCTGTATTTTATTTGGTGTGTTGGGAGTTATGGCCACCAGGGGCGTATGGATGCATCCTAGATTTGTTTATGTATTATGTTCATGTTATGATATGTTATGATATGCATGGTGACTGATGGTGTGTGCGATACACGTCTTTCACAACTCTGGGAGCTGATCACTCCATATTTCTGATTTCTGGGATTAGTGAGAGGAACATCTCTCTGCATGACGGTATGATTATGATTTCATGTTCATGTTTCTGGGCTCGTAGAGGATTACTGTTTTCCATGCACCTTATAGACTTATGACCTTTACCTTTCATTACTGACACCCTATGACATGATACTGGACTTATCTCTGTACTGGGCTTGGTATGTTTGGGCTTGATGGGATCTTTTGATTACTTCAACATTACTCATGATACTATCCATACTTTCTGATATCTCTGTATAACCCTCATATTTCTTCTCATCTATTATTATATTATGTACGATTCCTTCCATCTTCCCTATTTCATTATTATTGGTTGTTACCGTTATATCTGTTCACTGAGCTCGTGTAGCTCAGCCGCGTTTCTTTTCCCGCGGCAGGTTTAGTTGGAAGCTGGGATTTGGGTGAAGAGTGTTGACTTTAGAAGACTTCATTAGCTTTTGGAAGATGACTAGAAGAACCTTATATTAGACATAGAAATTTTGTAATGTAAGGCTTGTAGTTCTAATTTCAGTTGTAAACCTTGGATTTTTTTATTGTATTATTTATGTCAAATGTCTGTGTTTGTTCTGATAAGAATCCGTATATGTGACACCTTTGCCCTTGTCGGGTTGGGGTGTTACACCCGCCAACCCGACAGGTTGAATTTCTAATCGACCTAGTGCCTGGTGCCGCACCCATGGCACGAGCACCTTATCAGTTAGCTCCGACGGAACTACAAGAACTATTGAACCAATTGTCGGAACTCTCGGAGAAAGGATTCATCAGGCCGAGTTCTTCGCCTTGGGGAGCTCCAGTTCTATTTTTCAAAAAGAAAGATGGATCTTTCAGAATGTGCATCGACTACCGTGAGCTAAACAAAATAACCATCAAAAACCGTTACCCACTCCCGAGAATTGATGATCTATTCGACCAACTCCAAGGTTCGTGTGTTTACTGAAAAATCGAATTGAGATCCGGATACCACCAACTTAGAGTTCGGGAAGAGGATATCCCGAAAACGGCATTCAGAACTTGTTACGGTTACTACGAGTTCCAGGTTATGCCATTTGGCTTAACCAACGCACCGGCAGTATTCATGGATCTTATGAATCGAGTGTGCAAGCCGTATTTGGACAAATTCGTGATTTTCTTCATCGACGACATCCTGATATACTCCAAGAGCGAGAAGGAGCACGAGGAACACTTCAGACTCATCCTAGAACTACTGAAGAAAGAGGAATTATACGCTAAGTTCTCAAAGTGCGAATTTTGGATACCAACTGTTCAATTTCAAGGACACGTGATTGATAGTCAAGGCATTCATGTAGATCCTGCAAAGATCGAGTCAATAAAGGATTGGGCGACACCTACAACACCCACCCGAATATGTCAATTCTTAGGAATTGCAGGGCACTACAGGAGGTTTATCGAGGGGTACTCGAAAATAGCCAAGCCTTTGACTAACCTGACTCAAAAGAATGTAAGGTTTGACTGGGGAGATAAAGTGGAGGAAGCCTTCCAACTCCTTAAGGATAAGTTGTGCAGCGCACCTATCTTAGCCCTACCTGAAGGCAGTGAAGACTTTGTAGTTTACTGCGACGCCTCACACAAAGGGTTAGGAGCTGTCTTGATGCAACGAGAGAAGGTGATAGCCTATGCCTCTCGACAACTGAAAACCCACGAGAAGAACTATACTACACACGACATGGAACTAGGGTCGGTAGTGTTTGCACTCAGAATCTAGAGATATTACCTCTATGGCACCAAGTGTGTAGTTTACACCGACCACAATAGCTTGCAATATACACTTGACCAAAAGGAGCTCAATATGAGACAATGCCGTTGGTTAGAACTGCTCAGCGATTATGACTACGAAATTCGATATCACCCAGGCAAAGCAAACGTAGTAGCAGATGCTCTTATCCAAAAAGAACGACCAAAACCCCTGGGAGTACGATCGTTGGGTATGACAATTGTCTCACCTCTCCCATCAAAAATCCTTGAGGCTCAGGCCGAGGCACTCTAGGAAGAAAACAGACCCAATGAGAAGATCTATGGAATGCCCGAGAGCGAAAACGGATTCATGAAAAGAGCCGATGGGACGTTGTGTTTCAAAGACAGAAGTTGGGTCCCACTTTATGGAGGGATACGTGGCCTCATCATGCACGAATCCCATAAATCCAAATACTTCATTCACCTAGGAGCCGAAAAAATGTATCTCGATCTAAAGAAACTATACTGGTGGCCCAATATGAAGGCTGACATTGCAACATACGTCAGTCAATGCTTAACGTGCTCGAAAGTCAAAGCTGAACATCAGCGATCATCGGGTTTACTTGTACAACCCGAGATTCCTGAATGGAAGTGGGAACGCATAACGATGGACTTCATTACCAAACTGCCAAGGACATTAAGCGGTTACGACACCATTTGTGTAATCGTTGATCGTCTCACCAAGTCTACCCACTTCCTACCGATCAAAGAAAACGACAGCATGGATAAACTTGCACGATTATACGTAAAGGAGATAGTTGCACGACATGAAGTCCCGATTTCTATCATCTCTGACAGAGATAGCTGTTTCATGTCGAACTTCTGGAGATCACTACAAGATTCTTTGGGTACCGATCTTGACATGAGCACCGCATACCATCCTCAAATAGATGGTCAAAGTAAAAGAACCATTCAAACCTTAGAAGACATGTTGCGAGCGTATGTGATAGACTTTGGAAACGGTTGGGATAGGAACCTGCCGTTAGCCGAGTTTTCTTACAATAATAGCTATCACGCAAGCATCAAAGCTGCACCCTACGAAGCACTTTATGGTCGAAAGTGCAGATCACCTATATGCTGGGCTGAAGTTGGAGAAAGTCAGATCACTGGTCCCGAACTAGTGCAAGAGACTATTGAAAAGATTGTGCAAATCAAGAGCCGGATGCAAGCGGCTCAAGACCGTCAGAAAAGCTACGCAGACAAGAGACGAAAACCACTTGAGTTCCAAGTTGGTGATCGAGTTATGTTAAAAGTCTCACCATGGAAGGGCGTGATTCGTTTTGAAAAGTGTGGGAAACTAAATCCCCGATACATTGGACCTTTCAAAATTCTCACCAAAATCGGGCCGGTAGCCTACCAACTTGAATTACCACAAGAACTCAGCTCTGTGCACAACGTGTTTAACGTGAGCAACCTAAAGAAATGTCTCTCAAATGAAACACTTGCCATTCCTATGGAGGAAATCCAGGTTGATGAGAGACTAAATTTCATTGAAGAACCTGTCGAAATAATGGATCGAGAAATCAAACGGCTTAAGCAAAGCCGCATTCCTATTGTTAAAGTTTGTTGGAACTCTCGAAGAGGTCCTGAATATACGTGGGAGTGTGAGGACGAGATCAAGCGTAAACCCCCACACCTTTTCTCAAGTTCATCGGGTAACTCTAAGTGAAAACCGAGGACAGTTTTCCTTCTAAGGCGGGAAGGATATGACAAACGGTAATTTTCTCACTAATATTTTAATAATAAATGTCAATTTATTATTACTTAACTATTAGATTAAGCATTTATGTGCTTACATAACTATTACGGGAAGTAAACCCGCACGCTGTAGCATACAGTAACTCACCAAAACTATTTGACTTTATCAAAAAAGGTGAATTTTTCACCTTCTGACATTTACAGACACCAACGTAACAAAAACGTGAGGTTATCTCGTTTTTCCTGAAAAATGACACCACACGCGTACCGACACCACATTAGTAATGGTTTCATTTTATAATTCATTTCCGGAGTCAATAAACTTTACTTTATGGCAGTTTTATAAAAACAACTCCAGAATCATGTTTTTCACATTTATGTGAAACTAGGGTACCACGATTGTACCTCAGCTCAACGGAACACGGGGTACACAAAATACACTTAATATAATAAAACACACGCACCCATGTAACCCCTTATCCTTATCTCTGCTTTCTTGGTATAAACCCACCACAACCGTCCATATACTCCCCTTGACCATTTCTGGTTCTCTCCCCAACACCACAATCGACCTCCATCTATCACCATCAAAAATTCTGGATCGATGTGCTTTCTATACTCCCAAGGTGTTTGTCGTTCTCACAAACCTTCCCCCTAGAAGTCAATGGGTATAGAAACAGTTGAGGTGACGAGGATGGAGAGGGATTTTTGCTACAAACGGATGATCCCCATCCCCCATGTTCTAAAGGCAAACCGAGAACTTCCCTATTGTTTTCTTTTTATAGACTAATCGGATTCCCAGTAGATCCACACACTCCCCAACTACAAAAATCTTTCACAAGAGAAAGAGTTCAAGGGTTTTGATTGGGAATCGAAGGTGTGTGGGTTTGATTAGAATCGGCTCCAGTCCATAATCCAGTGTCGCTCGAATTGTGTTGTAAGATCTCAAACTTTTGTTTTAATGTCATAATCGAACACTTGTATGTTTTGTAACTGTTGGAAATCTGTTATTCGATTTTTGTTGGTTAAAGAAATGGTTGATTCTAGTTTATATAAAATCGGTATTAAAGTCATGATTGTGATGATGTTCGTGTTGTTATTGTGGTGTGGTAAAGAGTAAAACCGAGAACTAAAACTAAAGACGAAACTAGGATTGGCTCAAAATTTGGAAGTGTATGTCGTAGACTGTTGTGTTCGAATTTTGCTTATTGCTTTTGGTTGAATTAGTAATCAGTTAAGGATTTTGTTAAATAAAGGATGAAATTTGGTGCTTGAGTTTATGCTCGGATTCTTGAGTTTGTGTTTATACTCGGATCTTGTGTTGTGTTATGCTCGGATTTGCTTGTGTTTGTGCTCAGTTTCGTGTTTGTGTTAAGGTTCGAATTGTGTTTGTGCTTATGATTCAAGTTGTGCTTGTGTTCCTGTTCGGGTTGTTTTCATGTGCGGATTATGTTTGCAATTGTGTGGATTTCATTTAGGGTTCGAAACCCACTATGGTGGATTCACAGTGGTGTACTTAGGTCGATTATTCCTTGTTTGATTTCAGAAAAACACATCTACGAAGGGTGTGTTGTGTTGGTTGTATCGAATTTGAGGTATAACATTCTTGGTCTTGTGTTGAAAACTACTAATGTCTTGCGTATACTTGCTTCTTAGTGTGTCTCGGTTGTGTTGTGAGCCGAAGAGGCCATGGATTATAAGTCACTCAAGCTAAACTCGAGTAGTTGACTGGTTGCTTTTGTCTTTGGTTCGACCACTTTGGTCTTTAAAACACCCACGGGGGTGTTATTCTTGCTCGTTCAGAAAAGGGTCTCAAACCCTTTTAACAAGGGCACGTTTGGGCTGTGTCTTGTTCACAAAGATAGGTCGAATGTAGGGTTCGAGTCCCTCCCTTACGTTGTTCTGCACAAACTCTTATAACACAAAAGAAAGACACTTGTGCTTGTGTATTTGTTCCAAATTTGTGTTACTGGATTTTATTCATCAATGATTGGGCCGAAGCCCATGTATCAAGTATAGGGTCCGTTTAGTTTATCAGTCCGAGCTAGAGTCGAGTCCATTGTTTCCGTGTTGGACCATAGCCCAATCCGCCAAAATCCCAACATAGGAATGGGTTGAATAATCTGTTTTGAAACACGAGTTGTTGTCGCCATCGTCCAAGTGATCTTTCTCGATTATTTCAAACTTTATATTTCACGACTTAAAAATAACTCGACTTGTTATCGACTCGTTACACTTCACTAAAACCCAAAATCTTGCTCTATATATATATATATATATATATATATATATATATATATATATATATATATATATATATATATATATATATATATATATATATAGATCATACAACATATTTAGAAATTCAACATGATTTTTATAACCAACCGACTTACTTTATAAACCAAATTGGTGATTCGTTACACATACAACTAAAAACACTTTTATATATTTTAAAAACTATGAGAACGAGGTGGAAACTAATGGTGAATTTAAACTCGTTCATTAATATATACCACCTATTTGATTTCATATAAACTTGGCGTATTTTATCAAAATTCATATAGATTTATGAGGTTATAAAACGATTATTAAACACAAACCTTATAACTTTTGTTAGCACGAGGAAACCAAAACTTGTACTCGCGTCATGCCCGCCTATTGTCAAAAGTATATTTCATTAAATGTGTTAATCAATAATGAGGAATTTTAAACGCAACATTTCTTCTATAAAAACTATATATATAAATATATATATACACACACACCATCTTTCTCATACACACACTTATACATGTAATATATAAACACGCACTCAGTAACATATACTCATTTGACGATAACGTTTCCACATGCCGTCAACGTCTAATATGTGATAGTAATTGTTTTCCGTACATAGTCTTTCAGTTACTGTCAAACCGGAGACTTATTCGTCTTGATATTTTTCTTAATATACACTTATGCACTTCCAAGAGCCAATACCTTCAAATGTTTAGAAAATTGTTTAAACTTAAAATGCTGCCACACCAGCAACAATAACATAAACTCTTTAAAACTTCTGAAGTTCTTAAACTTAGTCTGTGAACTAAAACAAACCTTACTAATCTAGGTCGTGTGTTGGTGCTGAACACTATCTGAACTATTGTATTATCTGACTGCTATTTACCAAGGTGAGTTTATAGCCCCATTCTATTTAAACTTGTTTTACAATTGGGGTAAGAAACATGCAAAACTCTTTATGGACAAAACTATTGTCTATGCTATTACGTGGATTAGCCTAAGCCCTGTTATGTCCCATTATGCCCAACTCATGAACCATCAATTCCTGCTGGGAAGCGCGAATGTTATAAATAGATCTATTGGGAGTAACCTCCCCGTTTCGATTGACCGGATAGGCAAATGAACGTATACAATGTCGAAACACAAGTGTCTGGGATAAACACTTGTTGGGCCTTTATATTTAACATGCTTCTAGAGCATACACACTGTTATAGCTTCAGTTGCATGAACTTAGTGCTAGCGTAATAGACTATATTTTTATATGGCATTACATGGGAAGTAATGTTCATATACCAAACTCATGGTCCAAACTGTTGATTTTACTGCTTATTGATAAACCTATGAACTCACCAGGTTTTTGCTGACTTTTAGCATATTTTTCTCAGGTGTTTAAGCTGATTGTTTATTTCAAGGTTGTGGCATGGCAAGGGTCATAAACTACTTTCTGAAGTACTGTGGCATTTAACTATGATTTGTTTTGAATGGGATGACTGAACTTATGTTCCATATTTTATGAACCCAAACTATATTGTAAACTTATTTAACATGGTTGAATGTATTAAAACGGAGTATGTATTCCGTTCCTTATTACCTTGTGTTGTGATTTTCAATTTAGTAGCACCCCATGACCCGAATGCTTCCGCAAATACCAAATTTTGGGGGTGTTACAACTGTTCTACAAATCGTTTAGCAAAACAATTTCATAAAATGTTTTGCTGCCTTGCTACGATGTTATGAATCAAACTGAAAATCAAAATTTTGATTTTGCTACAATTTTATAAACGATGAATTGTTTTCCTATTATCCTATAAGCCGTTTCACAAATCATTTCATAAATCATTTCACAAATCATTTTGTAAGTCAATTTGCTGTTTTTGCTACTATATCAGAAGCTAGATCTCAGGAGCGAATCCCGCACCTCTACTTGAGTAATCGAGTGTGGCAATGGTTGGGATAGACACCCCTCGTTGTCCAAATTCTCTTATAACAATACCTACGACTCCAGTATTTCAACGGCACCGTACATGGCACCTTATGGTCGCAAGTGCCGATCGCCGACTTGATGGGTAAAAGTTGGGGATATCCAACTTACTGACCCTGAACTTGTTCATGAGACTACCAAGTAGATCGTTCAAATCAGAACCAAGTTGCAGACTGTCTGCGAATCGTCAGAAGTGTATGCGGGACATAAACCCCTGAATCCCCAGGTAAATCCTAGATTATGCTTAAAAATTTCACCACGAGAATGTGTGAAGCATTTAGTAAATGTGGAAAGCTTAATCCTCGCAATATTGATCCTTCTGAAATCCTTGCTAGAGTTGGACCGGTAGCTCACAGAATCGAGCTACCGTCAAGACTCAGCAGTGTTCGCAACGTTTTTATGTGCAATGTGAAGAAATGACTTCCCGATGAGGCAGTTGCTATTCCTCCGGGAGAGATCCAGATTGATGAATGATTAAACCTTGTTGAGAAACCTATCGAAATCATGGACTGTGAAGTCGTAAAAGTCGTATTCCTATTGTCAAAGATCGGGTAACTCTGAGAGAGGTCTTGAGTTCACGTGGGAACATAAGGATGAGAGCAAGCGTAAGTATCTTCATCCCTTTTCAAACGTAACGAGTAACTTGAATTGAATCATGAGGTCGCGATTCTGTTTAAGGAGGTAAGACTGTAATACCCTGAAATTTTCCAGATGTATTTGTATACGACGTTATCCCTGTTTTTCATTTACGAACCTTTTCGAGCTTATTTTACTCTAAAACATGAAGTTATCTCGCGAAACGTAGAATTTGCACACAACGCGTACTGGCACAACCAACAATTTGATTTGATTATTTTATTATTTGTGAGAAATGAGGCGTATGAATAGTCATTTTTATTGGAAATATTATTCTGAGCGCGATGGCGTAATTCTCGTGTCTTGAATCCGTTGTTTACTAGCCTAAATGAGCCTCGAACCTCATTTCGTGAAAGATTGAAAAAATTTCAGTATTGGTCCCTGAACTTAAAATACCCCGCAGCCCCTGAACTTTCTGATAGTGCATATTTGGCCCCTGTAGTTTTGACCTAGTATATATACCCTGAATTAGGGTTACTTTTCATTTGATTATAACAAAACCCAAACCATATCTCTTCTCTCTTCCTCTTGATAGTAGCCGCCGCCCCCTGATCCACCACCACCACCATTCATCGCCAACCACCACCATAAAAACAGCATCAAACACACCTCACCACACCATTTCCACCACATATCTGAGGTGCACGCGCCGTTTCACCACCCACCCCACCATTACGCCACCGTCTTTGTGGTTATTCTTTCAAGAACGTGTAGATCCGAAGGTAAGAAGGTGAGACACACCGTTTCACACTCCTGTGACACGGTGTAAGTCGAAACTCATTTCGAACGAGTCATTTTTGTTGTTTACGAGTTGGGTTGGATTAAAAACAAGTGGGTTAATCATTTTAACAAGCTAAAAACTAGAAAAGATGTTCGGTATCATTGTTGTGGTCACGGGTTTGCGTTTGGTTTTGGTTTTTGAGTCGCGTAGTCGCGTGTACGAGACGAGATAAGCTCAACCGAGCTTATTTCGTGCTTATGGTCGTGTTTGGTTTTGCTTATTTATTTATTCGTTTGGTCCGAATAACTTGGTAACTATTTTGGTTGTTTTGAATTGAGAACTTGCGACATAAGGTTAGCCGAGACATTTGTGGTCTCGGCGAGTTATTATTGTGGTCCGTTTGGTTTGACTTGTGGCTTGGAAACCCTAGCCGAGACTCACCTTGAGTCTCGGCCGTGTATTATTGTGGTTCGAATGGGTGTATTTGGCTAGCGAATGGTTATAGCCGAGACTTGGTCTCGGCGAGATACTAATTGTGGATTTGATAATGCTTAAAATCATTGTTGAACTTGTTGTTGATTGAAACATTGGGAATCGATCCGTAGGATAGTTGGCCGAGAATGATTGTGGTTGACTTGATACTTGTGACTTGGTACGATTATGGTTATGGCTACGAGCGTTAGCCGAGACCACTTGATCTCGGTGCGACCTCTACGTGCCCAAAACTTTGATATTTACTTAGACATATGGATATGTTGGATTGGTTGACTATTTGACCCGACTTATAGCCGTGGGAGTTGTGGAAATGTGACTTGATACGTTATTGAATCTCGTGACATATTATAAAACAAAAACGAAAGGAAAAGTTTGGAAATGGTAAATAAATAACAATTTCATTGTTAGTTAATAAATATAAACATTATATATATTTGTGGGAAATTTAAGATTATGAAATAACGGAAAACGCAAGGTTACGAGAACGTATCGAGGCACATTTTCCTTAGTATATTTTTTTGATATTTGTGGGAATTAATTGTGATGAATTGGTTGGTAGTCGAATTAATTGGAAAATTGCAACACCAAACTTGATATATATATATATATTATATATATATATATATATATATATATATATATATATATATATATATATTGGAATGGAAACTAATTAAGTCACTTGACTTGGAACGTTCTACGAACGAATAAGTCATGATGGGTTTTTGTTAAATAAAACAAATATGTTTATGAAACATAATGGGATTATAACCGACGATTACCAATCCTTTCAACTACTTGGTGTGTTTGTTATGTGTGATCTTTGAGAGTCATTTTTCGTTTTGGTCATTTGTTTTTGGCGTGTGTACACTTGAGTCAACGTTGTTTCACCACTACACCAACGATGATACCAAACGCTAATAAACGGATATAACGAGAATGTTTTGGAAGTGGAACTGGAATAATATTTGGGAATGGGAATAGTTAACTTTTGGAAACTTTTGCGCTCATTGGGATATACGTTAAGACCAGTTTTATATTATTAGGTTGTGCCGAGTCTGTTGTGCCGTGTGTCATAGTTGTCGTTGTGCTTGTACCTCCGTGTACCATTGTGCTTGTCTCCTGGATACCGTTGTGATTAGCTCTAGATGCCAGTCGTGTCAGTTGTGATATTTGCATTGATGTGGCTAAGGTAAGTTCATGGCCCCTACTTTTACTGGTTTTATAACTATTTTGGTAGATAATACATGCTCGTTTTTAACTAAACTCAATGGTTGCTTATTTGGGTATGTGAAATGTTTATCTAAGATTTGACTTGTTTGACTTGAGTATTTTGGTTTGGTTATTTTACGGGTTTGCTAAACGTTCGCTATGCTAGTTGACTAAGGTTATTTTATGCAAGGGCTCTTTGTGCCTAATTATTAATAGCGGCTCTTTGTGCATAATTATTAACAGGGGCTCTTTGTGCCTATTATCAGGGGCTCTTGTGCCTATAGATTACTATTGTGTGCATCTATAGGGAATTATTGTTGTGGTTTGACTTTTGTAACTTAGCCAGCGTAACAGATAGATTTGCGTGAAAATATATGAGTGTAGTATCTATATGATTGATTATGGTTCTAGATGTTTTGATTATGATATTATTTGCGGATTTGGTTTTGGAACTGTGATTTAGGCAGTGTGAGCCTACGTTAAATTTGACTTGTTTGTGAATGATGATTTGAACTCGAAAACCTTATGGTTCAACTATATTGTTTTAAACTAAAACCTATGAACTCACCAACCTCATATTGACACTTTTAGCATGTATTTTCAGGTTAAGGCGATAGCTTATTTTTGGAGGCACTTGGCAAGGGGCATGGTCATAGACGACTCTGATATATATAAGTTTGGGACCGCTTTATTATTATGGTACTGTATTCCGCACTACTTTTGAATAATGTAAATTTAACACTTTTTGTTAATGAATTTTATTCTAAACGGTTCTGATGACATCAAATACCCCAACCGTTCTTGTAAAACCGTTCTTTGTACCTTGTATTGTGATACAAATTTAGTAGCACCCTAGTGACACGTTTTCTTCCGCTGCAACCATGTTTTTGGGGTGTTACAGATTACGAAACGCGGATGTTTCCGTCACACGTATCTTTACCTTACACTTTCACCATGAGCCAACACTAAAGAGTCTTTTACGATAAACCACTTTCGAAATATACTTTACCACATGACAAGCAAGAAATACACGAGCACTTTGACACACGTAAACCTTTCAAATGAGTCAAGACGTTTAAAACACGAATAGTACACTAAGACTTACCATACTGATCTAGGTCGCGTGTCGGAGCGGTTGCACTGTGTTATTTGTTTACTAGCAGATTGCTACTGTTAAGGTGAGTTTATAGCCCCATTTTCTTATAAGTACTGTTTTATAAACTTTGAGGTGAGAAACATGCAAAACTGTTTTCATGTACCTAAAACTAAACTTTTGTTTTTACACACTAGTATGCGGATAAGCTAAGTATGTACGATCCCACTATGCCCACTATCATGAACCGTCAGTTCCTGCGGGAAGTGCGAATGTTATAGATAGATCTATTGGGGGTGACTCCCCCGCTTACGTTGGCCAGACGGGTCAATGCAAGCGTATATCATGTCGGACTTGCCGAGTGTATCGGGATAAACACTCGCTGGGCCTCTTTATTACTATTCTATGCCAGTTTGGCATACTAAACTGTCGTAGCTTCGGTTTCATGAGCTTAGTGTTAGCATATAGTTAGTGTGTACATGTTGATATTTGCTATGGTCCATCTGTGCTTATTTACTGTAAACCTATGAACTCACCAGCGAAAGCTGACCTTTTAACATGTTTTTCTCAGGTTTTTGAGAATGTTACTGTCAAAGGCATGGCATGACATCGATCATATTAACTATGAAGTGTTTTCACACATAACTAGAATGTTTTATTTGGGACCAACTTGTTTTATGGGCTTGTCTTCTTTGAATTGAACTTATTGTAAAACGATCGGGATTTGAAATGTAAACCGTTTTAAAACGGATTTGATAATCCGTTCTCTATATCTGTGTGTTGTGATTACCAATTTAGTAGCACCCAAACATGTATACTTCCACTAAACTAGATTTTGGGGGTGTTACATACAAGCCTGCCGCACAACTGAAGAGGTATGAAAGCATGGAAGTTAATGCAAATGTAGCAACCAACCACACATAACAAACCAAACACCACTCTTGTACCTTTACGATTAACATCCCTAAAGCCACCAGACTACAAGCTAATTGCTCGGGTCAAAGGCCAAACAAGCAACCAAAAGACAAAACAGCCCCAAAATGCTCTGAACAACGAGAAAACTATAAATATAAACCGACATAGGCAAGCATGCATAATCTCTTGCGAATGTATCCACGTAGAAGGAACAAGTCATTAAACATATTCAGGCAACAAAGTCCATAACAACTCCGTAACTATGACATAAATAAGTCGAGAACAATCGTTATATCAAGTCACCAAAAGAAACAAGTCCCTTCATCATAACAACCTCATATGAACGAGTCACAAGCCAAGCTCGAGCAACAAGTCTAAAAACATGGTCGCAAAATGATTGAGTCAACCTATCATTCAATTGTCTCTAGCAGACTTGAACACATAATTTTGAAGTTTGTGGGCAACTCATATACTACTAAAATAATGTCATGGTTGTTGCTTAATTTGTCTCGTCTTGACCTATATTTTGTTCGTAAAAGTCTTTTTTTTTCCTACTAAACTAGTATTATAATTATGTTAGAGCATTTGCAATGGGATGGTTTTTAGAAAACTTTTCACTATTAGAAAAAGCTATTAGTATTGTTTTAAGCATTGAAGCAAAGACTTGATAAATAACTTTTTGCAAAAGACTTGTAACCTACTAAGTGTTTGACAAAAAAAAAATGACAAGCTATTGCCATTAAATGAACTAAGCATTAACTGTGAAACAAAACAATTAGTTAAAAACTTATGCATTAAATGCATCAAGATCCTAAACTTCTACTTAAAATGGATTAGGTTCACATTTTTTATGTTCTGCTGTAACTTTAAAAAAATAAAAGGGTTAAATGACTTAAATCTTTGTAGGGTCATTATACTATGCGTTTATCTTTAATTTGGTCTCCATAGTTTCATGTTAATCAAAATCATTATACTCAGGAGATTAGCTATTTGAGTTTCTATGCGTTTATGTTCAATTTAGTAATTGTACTATTTTATGTTCACTAAAATCATTATACTCACAAACCAAATATTTGAGTCACTCTACTTTTAGAAAATATATTCGGTAACTCCATTAATCAAAAATATTTTTTCGACCAATTATATATACATACTAAAAGGCGTGTAACAGTGCCCCCAAAACACTGTTGCTACAGTAATCCTGAATTTTCATTTTAGACCCTCAAGTTATTGATCCATTGCAAAGTTAGTCCTTAACGGCCGTTACTTAACAGTTGTGACTTAAATTTGCAATGGGCCAATAACTTTAGGGGCTGTTTCTGTACAAATATTGAACAAAAAAGTCCCTCAGGTTAACTTTTAATTTCAAAGTTAGTCCCTAAGGACTAACTTTGCAACATACCGACACTTTCAGGGACTAAAAAGGAAAATATCATTGCTACAGTGCAGAACATTACAGAATAGTGCTTGCTACAGTATTTACTATTCATTAATGTTCATGGGCAAATTAAGCGAATAGTCCCTCGGGTTATGTATAGATTTCAAAGTTAGTCCTTTAGGACTAACTTTGCAAAACGCCGATAACTTTAGGGACTTTTTCCATTAAAAATCATACTATTTTCAGAAATACTTTACAAAAATACTACTTGCGGTTATCGATCTTTTGCAAATTTAGTCCTTAATAACAAAAATAGTTTTTTTTTACAGCCGTTTCATTTCGAGTTTAGATTAAACACAACATTCCTGCAGTAACGCGCAGGTACCCCACTCACTAATCTCTTAAAACTGCCAACTCATTGCCATGTTCATGTGGAATAAAAGATAACATCACGTGACAATTAGTTAGATACATTTAATTGATTAATCGATCGAAAAAATATTTTTGGTCACCAAAGTATTCGAACATGGCAAAACAAATCTCACATAGGAGCCACAATGAAACTATCATATCTTTATATTGCTTTTCCACCATTGGCTTTAAAATGGATCAAGTCTTTAGTAGTAGGCTTAGGGGGCATTTCTTTTTTTTTTTTTTTTTTTTTTTTTTTTGTTAGCCAAGAGAATGTGTGAGGTCTATGTGGGTCCATGTCTGATTTTGGCTCTTGTTGGGGAATGATTCATTTTTTATCTCTTGTGGATATAGAGGATTATAAGGAAAATAATGGGACCCACTTCAAAAAGAAATAATATTTAATTTTTGGTAGACCCAATTCTTTATAGGAAGGTGATTCAACAATTATAGATCAAGGGATAATTGCAAAGGAAATATGCAAAACCCGAGTCGTTTGTCCCGACGAAGATCGAATGGAATTTGTGTTCCCGGGACGTGATTCGTGTAGTGAATGGTGAATAAGAGAAGAATATTGGTTTTTCTATACTACGAATAATGAAATAACAATTAAAAACAACTAATTAAGCTATGGGTACAATTATACTAAGCATGCAATCTTAAAAAAGAAAACCGTAATTTAAAAACGTTACGCGACGAATCATAAAAAGTAAATAAAAAGTGATTTTCTAAATTTTAAAACCTAAAAATATAAAAATAATTTTCCTATATTAAATCTAATAAAAGAAAATTTTTGGAAAAAGAAAAATATTTTTTTGACTTTTTAATAATTTTTTATGAATTAAAAACGAATTAAAACTATTTAAATGCTTTAAAAATATTAAAACAACTAGGAAAAATCTTGAAAAATTTGAGTAATTCTAATTTTTAATAAGAAATCTAGGAAAAATAATTTGAGAAACTAATTTTTCCTAAATAAGCTGTAACAGAGAATAAGCTAATAGGAAATAAGCTAAAAATAAGCAAAAGTTGACCAAAATTTCTCAAAAGCTCTAAACTGATTAATCATGCTACTAGAAACTTAAAACAACTGAAATTGATGCAATAAACAACAGCAATAAGCAGAAATTAAGCTGATCAGTTTCAAATTAGAACAAGAACAAATGGCTAATCAACACTTTTGCAGCTACACTAAAAGCCAGAAATAAGCTCTACTGGAGAAACAAAAAGCAGATTAATAAAATTCATACTTTAAACTACTTAAAAACTGAAAAGGCCTAAATTTGAACCACAATTGCTAGCTTATTTTCCCCCTAGATCAGATGCCCTAAGTTACCAAAAAAACTGATGCAGCAAATAAGCAGGTTGAGTTGCTGATTGCAGACCTTAAATGAGCTCTCTAAATAAGCTAATAACTAGGATCCCAGATATTAAACATGCAGCCTAGTATATGAACTAACTAAATTCCAAAAATCAGAATCTCAGCTTATCTAGTTAAGCCCAGAATAAGCTGAGATCAGCTAAGGTTTGGGGCAGAGACTGTGCAATCTTGCAGACTGCAGATGAAACTATGGATCTGGTTTTTTCTAGTACAGCCTCTAAACCCTTTGAAAACTAGACCTAGGCACTCAGAAAAGGCAAAAATTACTGACCAAATAAGCTCAGCTATTACTGAGCTTATTTGAATCAGTTGGATCTCACAATTCTACTCATGAACTAAAAACCCCTTAATAAATCAAAGTAACTCAAGTGCTACTACAATCTACTTATTTAACCTATGATAAGCCAAATTCAAACTCAGAAAACTGCATATGAATAGTGAATCCTGAATTCACCCATTTTGACCCATGAAAAAAATCAATTCTAAACAACCTTTATGAAGTCTGCTATGATTAAGCTAGTGAACTCTTAAACCAACCTATCAGTCTACTGATTACCTAACTGAGATTATACTAATGAGCAAGTCCAAACCACAAATTAGCAATGAAACAGAGGAATTAAGCAGTTTGACCATAACTTTGACTATAAGCCATAATGAAGAAAATTAAAAGCAAAGTAATATTAATCATTTATCTACTTAACAGACATCAAATTAATGACAAATAAGCAGAAAGATCAAGATAAACACTTACTTAACCATAAGCTGATTAACAGGAACCCTTGACCAAAAGTTGATTTTGATTAAAAACTAAATTGAAGTACACTGGATTGAAAAATTGAAATGAAATTACAAAGAACAGCAATAATAAACTACATTAATCCTACTCCTAAACCCTAAATCTAACCTACTAACTAGCTAACAGCCGAATCCGTGAGTGAGGTGGGGTATTTATACACCTCAGCAGAACCTTCTGGGGTATCCCAGCAAGCAATCCAAGCCCTTAATCCATCCCTTGCTCTCCACGCCTCATTTCCAGCCGTAGGATCAAGTATATGAGGTGTTGCTTCCAATCAATGGCCTCCACGTGTCATTCTTTCTGTCAGACCCTTCTAGAACCTTCAAATGATTGGGTAATTAATATTTATACGAGGTAATTTGGGAGCGGTGAATTTAGGGTTCTACGTACAGTACATTTTGGGGAAATATACTGGGCGCGTGTTTGTGGGAGAGAGAGTAATTATTTTTTTTTTTTTTTTTTTTTTTTTTTTACTTGGGAGGAGTAACAGAAGGAAGAGTTGACCGGGTTTATTATAAGAGTGGATCGGGTCAGAGTTTGATGGTGGGCTGGGCTAGGAATTTAAGAAGTGGGCTAAGGGTTTAAGGTTTGGTATGGAGGGTTTATTAGATCCGGGTAAGGTCTAATTTAAGGATTTTAAGGGTTTTAAATTTATAGACCATAATTGTAATTTTTGGATTTTTAAGGACCATTGCTGCCATTCTTCAAAACTAAATCCAAGGGCTGAATTTGACAAGCTTTCATACTTGGAGGACCTCAGTTGACTTTTTGACCATATATTCTTCCCCGGCTCCGGCTTCTGACACTCTTTCCAAATCCCGTGCTCGGTTTGTCTTTTTGTCTCGTTATTTGTCCATTTATACAATATCCATCCCTGCACAATCATAAACACAAAAACACGAGATATTTGGCATAATTGGTTAGTTTTTGGTCTTTTTGGGTCCGGTTTTGGTCAAGAAAAGGTATGTGTTTAAGCACATACCAAATTCCCCCAGACTAAGCTATTGCAATCTCCTCATGCAATGTCATAAAAACACATTTTTAAAACTGAAAATTTCCAATCTCTTTTTACTAACTTTGAGAAGTAGCAAAATTTTCATAAGAGATTAAGAAATCTTAAGTTCTAAAAACTCCCTGATTTTCCTTTTATTCTATTTTTGTATTTTTCTTATTATTCATGTGACGGCTTTGTTGACAATCATTATCTAATGATAACTTTTAGGGTCTTCGAGCAGGAAACACGACTCATAAAGAAGTGACCATACGGATAAAATTCGTCGTCCCCGATTTTTCACAAGTCCCCAAACTAAGCTTAAAAACGAGATCATTGCTATTTATAAGTTAGATTGCCGACACTACTCAGAAAGCTAATTGTGGACTCTTTGTTCCCAAATTCCTATTTTCCTCTATTTATTTTATTTTTGGTGAGAAATGAATTTCTTCAAATTCTCATTTCGATAATTTTTAGTCCGATAAAGATACCTAGTTTAGACGCTAAGTAGTTTCCAATCCTTCCCTCGAAAACCGTTGCATACAAAAATGAGGTCCACATCAAGGTCTCTGATTTAACACGATTTTGAGGATATCCATTTTATTTGCGACCGAAACAACTCATCTACGAGTCCAGAGACAGAAGCCTTTATTAGGATACCCCCGGAGTCGAAGTTTGGCATTTTTTTAACATTATTAAGCACATTAACGTATTTAATCCTTGGCCCTTTATAACAATCACAACATCGGCTGCGAACCGGCAAGATGTGATAGTCTATTATGACCTTGGAATTTTTCCTCTGCCTTTATTAGAAGTCTACAACATCGGCTGCGAACCGGCAAGATGTAGAAAACTTTTTATGGCTTTGGATTATTATTATACATTATTCATATTAATTAATTATTTGCCAAACCCCAAGTCCTACGGCTTTTATAACAATCCCAACATCGGTTGCGAGCCGGCAAGATGGAATAGTCTATTACACCGTAACACTGACAGTACCTTGATGTGTACCCAACTTTCATAAGCAAGAATTCTCTAAGGAAGAAATAAAAACTAATTATTGCCAAAACCAAAATACCTTTAATTATTCCTAGATTACTATTATAGGGGTGAAACAAGCTTATGAGAACAAAAAGCCACAAGTAACTTCGATGAGCTCTAAAGAGATCCAACTACTCCACGTTTAGCAATCTAACTTATAAACAACTCTATCATTTCTCGTTCTTCGCAAATTTAAAATCTTAAATAATAAGATCCGCGAATGCTTAGCCAATAATCAAGCCATGCATATATAAAGTCAAATACGGGAACTTGCAAACTCTTAAAAAGAATTCGCATTTTATAGCTCCTTGTGTAAAAGACTAGCACGAGCTTATAGATTATAGATGGTTAAGGAGACAAGCTAGGGCTCAACACGCCCGGTCAAGTCAGAATTTTATTCCTACTCTCTCCAGCGGAAAGTCAACAAAAATGTCAAAATTTATTATATTTTTGCAAAATTTTTTTAAAATTTTCTCATTTTTTTAAATTTTTTTTCAATTTTGGAGAAAAAACGGGGTTGCATGAGAAAACGGCAAAAATGCAAGGCAAAAATCAAATCGAAAGATTACCCCCCCAGACTAAAATGAGACATTGTCCTCAATGTCTTAAAGGTAAGGGTTCTCCTACATAAATCTAAGGCCGTTTATTAATTATGCCAAAAGATAAACGTAAAACGATAAGATTTAGGATATCTGATAAGCAACGAATGATGAATACTCGAGTGGCGTGAAGCAAACTACGAGCACGAGAGTCTTCATCATCGGGCATTCCTGGACATACCACAGAAAAACAACGAGACACAAGATATGGAAGAGGAAGCCCTCCTCACGTTTATTAGAAAGAAAGAAAGAAGAGAGATAGATAAGCATGGGGTGCCTCCCACGAAGCGCTTTTTTTTGTTAACCGAGTCACATGAACTTGACTCGACCCCGAATTTATTTGTCCTTGGGGGAGCATGTGGAAGAAATAATCTCAATCGGACTTTCGTTCAAGATGTTTGGATAAACATTGAAGCACACGAAAGTTCCATTCCGATGAGATACCCGCGGCTTAAAAGAAGGAGAAATGCCGGGGTCAAAGATGGTATCTTCACTCCCGAAGGAGTGAAAGATAGGAGAAGTCACCGGGTAGGTGAAGAAAGGAAGAAAGATCATAATTAGAATGGGGATCCATTCTTCATCATCAAAGCTCTTGAAAACCTCGGGATGGAGGGTCGGGGTGATATCATCATCAAGCAAACTCTTAGGATAGAGTTTACCTCCCCCCGGGTCAGGATCTTCTTCAATAACAAAATAATCATACTCCGGAGGAGGTATGATATGAGTGAGTTCTTCTGAGAACTCCTTATGAAGAGATTCGAGAATACGAGGAGAATCTGTGAGTTCCGGTATGGGCTCATCAAGATTAGAAAGAAGATCCTCCTCGCCCTCAACGTCCTCTAACCCTCCATCGAAAAGAGGATTAACTTTGCAAGAAGTATACTCATTATTGAATTCAAAAAGAGGGTTAGAGAAAATTCCGGAAGTAATCTCGGAAACGTTAAGGGAATCTCCATAAGATTGAAAATCACATTCATCGTCAGATATTTCCTCGGACTCACTTGGGATTGGAACGAGGTTCTCAACTTTGTCTGATTCCGTTGCCGGAATAGTGTCGAGAAGCTCGTCCCCCATTTTTAGAGAGTCCTCGGGTTCTTTGGTAGGAAAGACGGGTGCTATTTGAGGGAAGTTTAACGGAACAAGTCTCTCCTCGTCATCATCGGAATCATCGTCATAGTAAATTAAGTTCTTTCGAAAGTTAGCTGCTCTCTCTTCGGCAAGTAATTCTTCCATGGACTTCCCGGGAGTATTAAGACTAGCCGCTATCTCTCGATATTGAACCAAAAGTTTTTCAATTTCGCGCATTCCATCTTGATTTGGATAATTGACGGGATTTTGTGGGGGTTGGTAATTGTCAAAACCGGAAGTATTATAGCAAGGATTAGGTTCATAGTAATTTTGACCCCACGGTTGACATTGATAATCATTATGAGGACCCCCACAATTTGTACAAGAAAAGTTCGGTGTATCATTGAAATACGGTTCTTGCTCATAAAAGTTTTGAGGAGGGTGAGTGAAATTGTTTTGAGGATAATCGGAAATGTTCGGATTAAAATCATAAGTGTATGATTTTTCAGCTTCCGAAGCACAAAACGAACAAAATCCATTGATCAAATTACTACCACACCTCTCGCAAGTACACCGTTGACAACAAAAATCACCTAACGGATCTCCACACCCATCGCAATAACGTTGATTGAACGAAGATAAATCGGGCTGTGGCGGGCAGTCGGAAAAATTTGAGGAGTTGGTGAACGAATTCGGATTTGGATCATAACATGAATTACTTGAACCACAAAATAAACAACGTCCGTCCCGAATATCATTACCACACCGTTCGCACGTACACCACCGACACGGTGAACCGAAGAGCGGCTCTCCACAACCGACGCAGGGGATAAACGATTCCATCAGAATTAAAAATATAGAGGATTAAGAAGATAAGAATTAAACATTTAAGAGGATTTAAGAAGAATATTTTTGGGTTTTTAAGTTTAAAAACATAGAAAATAACAAATGGAAAATAATTTTGAAGAGAAAATCTTTTTGGATTTTTAATTAAGGAAAAATTAGAATTATTATCTTTTTGGTGATCGTTGATCAACCGTACTCGTTTCTTTCAAAACTACGCGCAGCGTGGCGGGAGAGAAGAATGGATCTCTCTTCAGTCTGCAATTTAATGTCAAGACTTCCTTAAACCCCGTGATTAGGTTGTAGCAAAGAAATAATCCGAGTAACGTTTAACTTCACGATCTCTTTTGTTGTTATTCGGAATGGTTTACAACGCCCTCTCGAGAGCGAGGATATATTATTAATGGTGAAAACACTTTAGGAAAAGTGTTTTTTAATTATTTTCTTTTTGTATTTTTATTTTTTATAAAAACGATAACTTCCGAGGAAGGGTCTTCAAAACACGAATCGAAAAACGGAATCACGAACTCACTTCAACCTTCCCCGGCAGCGGCGCAAAAAATTGATTCAACAATTATAGATCAAGGGAGAATTGCAAAGGAAATATGCAAAACCCGAGTCGTTTGTCCCGACGAAGATCGAATGGAATTTGTGTTCCCGGGACGTGATTCGTGTAGTGAATGGTGAATAAGAGAAGAATATTGGTTTTTCTATACTACGAATAATGAAATAACAATTAAAAACAACTAATTAAGCTATGGGTACAATTATACTAAGCATGCAATCTTAAAAATGAAAACCGTAATTTAAAAACGTTACGCGACGAATCATAAAAAGTAAATAAAAAGTGATTTTCTAAATTTTAAAACCTAAAAATATAAAAATAATTTTCCTATATTAAATCTGATAAAAGAAAATTTTTGGAAAAAGAAAAATATTTTTTTTGACTTTTTAATAATTTTTTATGAATTAAAAACGAATTAAAATTATTTAAATGCTTTAAAAATATTAAAACAACTAGGAAAAATCTGGAAAAATTTGAGTAATTCTAATTTTTAATAAGAAATCTAGGAAAAATAAGTTGAGAAACTAATTTTGCCTAAACAAGCTGTAACAGAGAATAAGCTAATAGGAAATAAGCTAAAAATAAGCAAAAGTTGACCAAAATTTCTCAAAAGCTCTAAACTGGTTAATCATGCTACTAGAAACTTAAAACAACTGAAATTGATGCAATAAAAAACAGCAATAAGCAGAAATTAAACTGATCAGTTTCAAATTAGAACAAGAACAAATGGCTAATCAACACTTTTGCAGCTACACTAAAAGCCAGAAATAAGCTCTACTGGAGAAACAAAAAGCAGATTAATAAAATTCATACTTTAAACTACTTAAAAACTGAAAAGGCCTAAATTTGAACCACAATTGCTAGCTTATTTTCCCCTAGATCAGATGCCCTAAGTTACCAAAAAAACTGATGCAGCAAATAAGCAGGTTGAGTTGCTGATTACAGACCTTAAATGAGCTCTCTAAATAAGCTAATAACTAGGATCCCAGATATTAAACATGCAGCCTAGTATATGAACTAACTAAATTCCAAAAATCAGAATCTCAGCTTATCTGGTTAAGCCCAGAATAAGCTGAGATCAGCTAAGGTTTGGGGCAGAGACTGTGCAGTCTTGCAGACTGCAGATGAAACTATGGATCTGGTTTTTTCTAGTACAGCCTCTAAACCCTTTGAAAACTAGACCTAGGCACTCAGAAAAGGCAAAAATTACTGACCAAATAAGCTCAGCTATTACTGAGCTTATTTGAATCAGTTGGATCTCACAATTCTACTCATGAACTAAAAACCCCTTAATAAATCAAAGTAACTCAAGTGCTACTACAATCTACTTATTTAACCTATGATAAGCCAAATTCAAACTCAGAAAACTGCATATGAATAGTGAATCCTGAATTCACCCATTTTGACCCATGAACAAAATCAATTCTAAACAACCTTTATGAAGTCTGCTATGATTAAGCTAGTGAACTCTTAAACCAACCTATCAGTCTACTGATTACCTAACTGAGATTATACTAATGAGCAAGTCCAAACCACAAATTAGCAATGAAACAGAGGAATTAAGCAGTTTGACCTTAACTTTGACTATAAGCCATAATGAAGAAAATTAAAAGCAAAGTAATATTAATCATTTATCTACTTAACAGACATCAAATTAATGACAAATAAGCAGAAAGATCAAGATAAACACTTACTTAACCATAAGCTAATTAACAGGAACCCTTGACCAAAAGTTGATTTTGATTAAAAACTAAATTCAAGTACACTGGATTGAAAAATTGAAATGAAATTACAAAGAACAGCAATAATAAACTACATTAATCCTACTCCTAAACCCTAAATCTAACCTACTAACTAGCTAACAGCCGAATCCGTGAGTGAGGTGGGGTATTTATACACCTCAGCAGAACCTTCTGGGGTATCCCAGCAAGCAATCCAAGCCCTTAATCCATCCCTTGCTCTCCACGCCTCATTTCCAGCCGTAGGATCAAGTATATGAGGTGTTGCTTCCAATCAATGGCCTCCACGTGTCATTCTTTCTGTCAGACCCTTCTAGAACCTTCAAATGATTGGGTAATTAATATTTATACGAGGTAATTTGGGAGCGGTGAATTTAGGGTTCTACGTACAGTACATTTTGGGGAAATATACTGGGCGCGTGTTTGTGGGAGAGAGAGTAATTATTTATTTTATTTTTTTTACTTGGGAGGAGTAACAGAAGGAAGAGTTGACCGGGTTTATTATAAGAGTGGATCGGGTCAGAGTTTGATGGTGGGTTGGGCTAGGAATTTAAGAAGTGGGCTAAGGGTTTAAGGTTTGGTCTGGAGGGTTTATTAGATCCGGGTAAGGTCTAATTTAAGGATTTTAAGGGTTTTAAATTTATAGACCATAATTGTAATTTCTGGATTTTTAAGGACCATTGCTGCCATTCTTCAAAACTAAATCCCAGGGCTGAATTTGACAAGCTTTCATACTTGGAGGACCTTAGTTGACTTTTTGACCATATATTCTTCCCCGGCTCCGGCTTCTGACACTCTTTCCAAATCCCGTGCTCGGTTTGTCTTTTTGTCTCGTTATTTGTCCATTTATACAATATCCATCCCTGCACAATCATAAACACAAAAACACGAGATATTTGGCATAATTGGTTAGTTTTTGGTCTTTTTGGGTCCGGTTTTGGTCAAGAAAAGGTATGTGTTTAAGCACATATCAGAAGGAAATAAACAGCCCCTTAGTGATTGGTTTTAGGCATGTTGTTGATGCAAATAATGTTCTAAAAACGTTATTTATATCTTTCGATAACTTCACTTTTTGAGGATGACAAAATGTGAAAACACGTTACGTTAAAATTAACGTAAACAAGTTTTTAGTCGAAAAATCTCATTTCAATGTAAATCACTCTAGGTATACACAAACAAATTTACAACTTGACAAATGATCAAAGAAGTGAATTTGTGTTTAAAACTTCACATTTTTAATGTGACAAAACATTTTTTCAAAAATATACTTTACAAGTTATTTTTGAATAATTAAGAATTGTTTTATTAGAAAAATAAGTTCAAATAACATAACAGCTATTTCCCCCCCAAAATCAGCTCCGAACTTCCCCAAATAAGTTTTCACCATTAAAGACAAAAAGAGGAGCGTTTTTGTCTGGCACGGTACCACGGTACCACTAAATTTAGTGGTACCGTGGCTGATTTAGCGGTACCGTGTCTTCATAACGGCTAGAATTTTTCTGCCTATAAATACCAGCCCTCTTCACAGTTTTTGGGCATCTTTTTTCACACAGAATTTTCTGGGTTCAATGCTCTTATCACATTTTCTCTTCTAGATCATTTAGTTTAGTTTTATTTTTTTTAAAGAGTGATCCAATCATCCAACCAAGTGATCACCTTCGTTCCTCTACTAGTGTAAGAGAAGAACATAAGGTATCCAAGAAGATACAAAGTGTTGTAGTTGTAGTTAGTTCACTTGTAACATTTGTTACACACTTGTTGTATCTTTGTATACATAAAGTTCATTTTTCTTTTGAGAATTTGTGAGAGAAGATCATTGTGATCTTATAGAGATATTGAATAACTTTTGTAGCTTGTGAGCTAGTGTGTTGATCAAATTGATCAAGGGTAGATCGGGTAGATCGAGTCTAGTGTGTTATTTGTGTGAAGTAGAAAGGATCGGGTGGATCGTGGTAGATTGGTGCTAGCTAAGAGTAGCACTCGACATTTAGCTTAGTGTCGGAAATTAGGATAAGTGACGTTGTACGGTTTTCTCCGCCTGAAGGGAGGTTTGTTGACATAGTGCTTGAAACTATCGAGTGTGGTACTCGGGGAGTAGAGTAGGGCGAAGAAGAGCTTCGTGACCGAACCATTATAAATCTCTTTGTCCCGGTTTGATATTTCCATCTCTTTTCTTTGCATTCATTGTTTATATTACATAGTATAATGTAGTGTTCATATTGGTGTTGATTGATTAAACATAAGATTCGAATCAAGGTTTTTCTATAGCAAAGTTTTGAAACAAATTAAAAACCAGTAAAACTATTCAACCCCCCTTCTAGTTTTCCAAAATTCGTACCAGAGTCACGTCAGTCAAGATTTTAAAGTCAATTGTATTTTAAAACTTGAACCGATCAATGGATTCCGACAAATACCAAGAAGGGCAATCTATGCAAAGACCACCACTTTTCAAAACAGATTGTTTTATATATTGGAAAACAAGATTCGAAACGTATGTGAAATCGAAAGACATTGATCTTTGACATATTATTACCGAGGGTGACTTTCAACCGATTCAAAAGAATCCAGAAACTAAAAGGGATGAAATAGTTCCTTATAGTAAACAAAGTGATGAACTTAAAAGAAAACTAGCCAAAAATGATGAGGCTAAAATGATGATTTATAATGCTTTGCCGAAAGAGGAATTAGAAAGAATTTTTATGTGTAACACGGCAAAAGATATTTGGAAAACTTTGTTAGTCACTCACCAAAGTAATAATCAAGTCAAAGAGAACAATATAGATCTTCTTGTGCAACAATATGAACAATTTTCCATTTCGGAAGATGAATCTATTGATAATGCTTTTGCTAGATTTAATACTATTATTACTAGTTTTAAAGCTCTTGATGAAGGTTACTCTAGCAAGAACTATGTTAAGAAGTTTCTTAGGGATCTACATCCCAAATGGAGAGCAAAGGTCACCGCCATTGAAGAGTCAAAGGACTTGGCGACATTATCACTTGATGAACTTATAGGAAACTTGAAAGTTCATGAAATGATAATCAAGAAAGACTCTGATATAGTTAAAGGCAAAAGCGAGAGAGTTAGATCTCTAGCATTGAAAGCCAAAAAGGAATCTAGTGTTGAGGAATGTTTGGATTCCGATAGTGAAGATGAAGAGTATGCGTTAGCCGTTAGAGACTTTAAAAAGTTCTTTAGGAGAAGAGGTAGGTTTGTTAGGCAACCTCGTGATGACAAGAAGCCGTCACACAAGAACCGATTTGAGAAGAAAGGAATGAGTGATAGAAAATGTTTTAGATGTGGAGATCCTAATCGTCTCATAGGAGAATGTCCCAAACCACCGAAAACCAACAACCAAAGAGCTTTCATTAGAGGCTCTTGGAGTGATTGCGGTGAAGAAGCAGGGAAGAAGCCCAACGATGAAACATGCCTAATGGCTCAGGCTTCGAATGAGGTACATTCCGACTCTTCTTATTATAGTGATGATAATTCATCAATAGATGACAATAGATTACATGACGAATATAATAAACTATGCAAAGTAAGTTCTAAAATTTTAGGTAGAAACAAAACAATAAAATTAAAATTGCATGAACTCGAAGTGCAAGTTTTAGAACTAAAGGGTCAAGTTAAAAGACTTGAGAAACATAAAGAAATAGATGTAGGATGCAAATCATGCATAAGTCTTCGAGTACAAAATGAAAAACTCAAAGAAAATGCGTTAAGGATCATTAAGTTTGAAAAAGGAACAAAGGCACTTAATGATATGCTTGAAAACATTAGGTTTAGTGAACATGACCGTGTAGGCTTAGGATTTGACCCAAACCAAGCTTTTACAAGTGGTACTAAACAAGTAAAATTTGTAAAGCCTGGAGAGTCTGGAATATCAGACGACGGCACCACTAAAGGTATAGACGACACCACTAAAATTAGTGGTACCGTGGTACCGTCTGGTGCTAAAGTCATATCTGGGTCAATTTTGAAAAATAACTTAAGTTCTAAACCGAGTCACTTAGTTATTAATAATGTAGAAGTACCTATTGCTAGTAAAAAGGTAGTCAAAAGTTTTTACAAACCCTTGTCAACTCCCGGAATTGGTTTTGTAAAACCTGATATTAGATCAAAGACTCCTTCACTTAGAAGAACAAATGTTCCTAAACCTCAGTCAAGTACTCCTATACCGAGAGGTAACTTTAGAAGACAAAGTTATCAAAGTAACTTTCCTGTAACTTGGAATAACCGTCAACCACGAAGTTACTTACCATGGGAAATGTGTCTTCCATTCCAACATCCCAACCAAATGCAACAAATGCATGGGATGTTTAACACTAACAAATTTGGACCCATGAGATATTGGGGACCAAATGTTTGAGCTTCTGTTTTGCTAGATAGATATGGTTGTGAATCAACTTGAAGTCCAACAAATGGAGTACGATTTATGATTGCACTAATCTTGTGACTCAAGGTCAAGTCATGTCTCATCTTGCTTAGCTTTCAACAAAGGTAGTCTAATCTTCTAGTTTTAAGGGCAACACCTCAGGCTAATGTACGCTTTCTTAAAACCCCATTTGTTAGTAGACATATCAAGCATGTAGTGTTCTTAGAATCTAACTTAGTAGGCACTAATATAATGGACATGAAAAGTGCATCCCCCAATGGTTTTGTCAACAAGGAGGTATATGTAGTACAACCTCCAGGATTTGTTGATCCATAAAAACCATATCATGTTTATAAACTCAAGAAAATATTGTATGTTCTTAAACAAGACTCTTAAGCTTGGAAAGACATATTAAAGGCTCTCTTACATAAACATGAATATACCATGAAAATGGTTGACAACATGCTTGTCACAAAGAAATGAAATTCACATCCCATCATGACTCAAATATTTGTCGAAGACAATTATGTCAAACTTAACTTTTCCGGAAATGTACAATGATCGCTCAAAGATCATGCATGAAAAGTTTGAAGATGAGCATGATGAGTGAATTAAGTATATGTCCTAACCCTCATACAATATTACTTGAAGATAGTATCTTCATAAATCTAAGTATACTAATATATATATATACATATATATATATATATATATATATATATATATATATATATATATATATAATATATATATATATATATATATATATATGTATGTATGTATGTATGTATATATGTATGTATATATGTATAAGATATTTCGCTTAGAACTATCTTAATCAATATTAACGCCCATGTCCGCGGAGACGAATCTCACAAGAGACGATGAAGGTGAGTGCGCGGATAGTACTAGGTTAGGGGCATGATAGGTAATTTAATTTACCTAACGACAAGTAGGCCCAATATCATGTCTAGTGTCTGCACTTGTGCTCGCTTGTAAGAAGGATCCCAAAACTTCTTACTTTAAAAGCGGTTAAATGTATCTTCCGATGCATTAAAGGCACTATACACATGGGATTGTAATATCTCAAGGGGATTGGTGTAGAAACCGTTGTCTATACCAACTCTGATAATGCGGGAGATAATGTGGATTGAAAAAGTAAGAGTGATGTTTTTACATTCATAGGTTGTTTTCAAACATCTTGGTTCTCCAAGAAACAAACGACTCTTGTTATCTCCACGACCGAAGTCGAATACGTAAGCTCCAGAAAGGCATGACAACGAGCACTATGGATGAAACAAGCTCTAATCGACTGCGACATCCATCTCAACAACATTCCTATGAAGTGTGACAACCGAAGTGCAAATTGATTTAACCAAGAACCCCGTGGATTGCTCATGTACCAAGCACATCAAAGTACGTCATCTCCTCAGTCGCGATAATGTCCAAAGAGAAATCATTTTCTTAGAAAAGTTTCCCTCAAAGGACAACATCGTCGATATTCCAACCAAACTTCTCGAACGAGAATCCTCTATCTATCTTCATCTAGATCTTGGAATGATGGAACACATTCCGTGAATTTCACAATTCCCATGTGTTCAAAATACGTCCTTTACATCCCTCATATGACTATTTGAATATTTCACTGGAATATTGAAGTCATCTCTTATATCTCGTCTCATGACTTTCTAAATATTTCACTAGAAATATTGAAGTCATTTCTTACGTTTCGCCTCATGACTTTTTAAGTCATTCCTCACATCCTCCGTCATTCCTCACATCCTCCTTATGACTACTTAAATATTTCACTGGAAGTATTAAAGTCATCCCTTACGTCTCATCTCATGACTTGCTAAATATTTCACTAGAAATATTAAGTCATCCTCCACATCCTTCTTATGACCGCTCAAATATTTTACTGGAAATATTGAAGTCATTTCTTACGTCTAGCCTCATGAATTTTTGAGTCTTCCTTTTAGTTAGTGTCATGACTACTTAAATATTTCATTGGAAATATTGAAGTCATCCTTTATGTCTCGTCTTATGACTCTTAGATATTTCACTGGAAATATTAAGTTATCCCTTACGTCTCGTCTCATGACTTTTAAATATTTCACTGGAAATGTTAAGTCATTCTTCACGTTCCTCGTATGATTACATGAATATTTCACTGGAAATATTGAAGTCATCTTTTCTATCTCGTCTCATGACTTTCTAAATATTTCATTGGAAATATTAAAGTCATCCATCGTATTCCTCCAATGACTGCTTATGCATTTCATCAGAAATACTAAGGTCATTTCTTGTCATCTCGCCTAATCGTTTCCGTTAAAAGGGTCTATTAGGTATAAACTCTTCCTCGCGTCAAAAAGTCTTACTAATTAAGTGAGATTAATTCGTCAAAAGTAAAAAAGGAACAAAAATGGGTCTCAGACATGCACGGCTCCACTAAAGTGGCACGGCACCACTAAACATTAGTGGTACCGTGGTACCGTGTGTCTGATGAACCTGTTTTCCTTCTTCCTTCCCTCTGCATACACATTCAAAACATAATACCTACTTTCCTTTTACTGTCAAAACCGAACACCACACCCAAATCCTACTACATTCTTGTAAATCAAGATCGAGGCATTGCAATTAAAGAATCTCAATCACTACAACATCAATTGTAAGTAAATTAACCTTAATTTATTTCTAATTTGAGTCTAGGGTTTGTTCTTATGCATAAAATTGAATTGGGGTTTTTCATTTTTAGTTGAATTTTTATGCAATTAGGACTAGCATTAGACAATGTATAACATACATGATTCCCTAATCATAGGATTTGCATAAACCCACTTATAACATATATTCTAGTCTGAATTTTACTATTTATATTAGATTAAGATTAAATATTTTTAGTGGAATTATGTCTAGGATACTTGAAATTGAGTTAGGAGTCATCAACATTGAAGCTTTTCAACTTCAAAAATTTTGGCACCAAATTGTCGCCTTTGCCAAACACCCCCAATTCCATTGTTTTCGAAAAATCTCACGAAACTAGGATCATGAAACATTTTTCGTGCATTGTTGATGCAAACTAAAAACGTTTTTGCATGCATACATGATCTCACAAATATTGATCGAATTACATAATTAATGTGTATTCTTCGACATATTTGATTGAGCAAAAGTGAAGATTAGGAGCGTTTGGGTAATCTCATTAGCTTTGTTTTAGAGTCGAGATTACCGCACCTCCACATTATTTGCATTTAGGCACACACACACTAGATATGTGATAAACAAAATGCAACAAGTTAACATATACATACTTATATTTTTGTAGGTAACAATGCCTCGTGTTGACTATCAAGATACCAAATCCTACATCCCTTCTCTCATTGATGACCCAAACATTCCCAATGAGCAAAAAGCTTATCTCCTTAGAGTCCAACATCGATATATACACGAAGGTCGTGTAGTCGATGCTTATTTTGTTCCTTTAAGTGGCATCCAAGCATGCTTTCCTGCAATCCAATTTGATTGTTTATACAAAATAAATGATCAAATTTGTCCTCGTTTCATTCTCGAATTCTACAGTCGTATTCGTACCTTCAATGATCTTGAGGGTAATGTCTTCCTTGATTTTTGGATCCAAAACCAAAATATCATGTTGTCCATCACCGAGCTTGGTGACATTCTTGGTGTTCCTTCATATGGTCAGTGTGCATACACAGAAGACCATTCTTTAGAGTCACTTGACTATCACCTTGAAAGTGAAGGTCCTTATCTTACCGAAATCCCCAACCTTGAAAGCATAAAACAAAACGTCCAAATCCCTCGAGTCGCCAACACGCACCAAAAGCGTGATGGTTCCATAGTTCATCTCAATCCCAATCTCATCTATCTCAAAGATATTCTTACCGATATCCCCAACCTTAAAAATTGGGAACTCCTTCTGCGTGAAAACGTCTTGTGTCTTGCGGGCAACCGGGATCATGTTCCGGCAAGTCTTGCCCATATGCTCTATTGCCTAAGTACCGAGGAGCCATACAACCTCGCATACTACATGGCAAAAAGAATGGCAAACATTCACAGTCGGACCGATAAGCTCATGCCATATGGTATGTTGCTTACTCGTCTATTCCGGTGGGTTATGGCAAATTACCCACATCTTAATAGTGTCGACTATTTTCTTGTTGATCCCGTCATGAAAACTCTTGGTGGACCACAACGCCGCACTAAGCCACGTAGTGACAAAGGGGCTAAACGTGGTCGTAAATCCACTTCCTTCGGTCATGGATCGTCATCTCAACCTATGGATGAGGATGATGATGAGGTGAACGAAGAAGGAACGTCTCGTACTCGTACTCCCTCTCCCGACACTTTTTTTCGTAACCTTGACACGTCATCGTTCACACCAACAACCGACCTTCCTTACAACCAAACCAATCTTAGTTCGGTGATGAGAAGGCAAACAACGATGTATAATCGACAAGTGTCCATGCATGAGCAAACGATCGGGGGGTTCAAGTCTATTGGAAAGGCACTCAAGGGGATCGGGAACAAGATTAAGAAGTTGGGGAAGTCAAGAGATTAGACAATGCTAACTTAATTAGTATCACTAACTCAAGTAGTATTAAGCTATTAGTAATGGGGTCTTGGCTACGACCATTTAACATTAACAAGTTTGAATTAAATTAGTATTTCTTACTTGGCATTGGTAACTTTGATTAGTTAATCAAGCTTAATGCTTAATCATTTTTATGAGCTTTATCTAGTTCATATCCTTTATTTTACATTTTTCTTGCATGCACTAGATGATCAAATTGCTTGATATGATGCATGCTTAATAGTTGCCTAATTCTAGATAATCACATGATCTTATTAGTTGCTAGTTGTGGCTACTGTTAGGAAAACTATGTAATTATTCTTTAGTGAATTGAGGCAATAGGATTTGCTGCAAATAGTTTCCCTAGAATTACCTATTTAGGCAGCCTAGATCCTGCAGAACTGGAAAAAATGTCAACTGCAGGTCACGGCACCACTAAATAGGGCACGAAACAACTAAATTTAGTGGTACTGTGGGTGATTTAGTGGTACCGTCCCCTGGGTAGACGTTTTTAACTGTTTACTTTCACCTTTTTGACTTTCCTTTCCTCAGAATCTGCAAACTTATGTTGATTCCAACATTCCCAATCCCTAAACTCACCATCCTATCCATCCTTGCATGCTTTGATTTGGCTATTTAAGCCCTTATCATGCATTGATCTTTTTCACCATTCCACACTCATCATACACTCACCATGTCTTCTACCATGGCTACCACCTCTCACAAAGCAAAGAAACCTAGACTAAACATTAAACCATCCAATGAGATACTTCTCATTAATCTCACATTGGATGATGATGAAGATGTTCACACACCACTACCCTCAACCAATTCAACCACATCAATCTCTACACCTTTGGCTCCGTCAAAAGCCACTTCAACCAAGCCTACCTCATCATCATCTTCCACCATTAGGGTTACCACCCCTTTACCTCCACCCAGTCCTCCTCAAACATTAGCACTCACCTTCACCCTATCACCCACAATTCCTTTTTAGCTTGGGTCCAACACATCATCATCTTCCGCCTCTCCATCACCACAACCACTAATGGGTCATCCCATTTTTTATCCTTTAGAGCTACATAGCTTGAGTTGTGCATGTTGTCATCACAACCGTAACCTCATCTTAAACCTTAGAGATTAGTTGAACTTTATGTTCTTCTACCTTGAACACCTCCTCACACCACCACAAGGACCCATCATACCACCTCCTCCACCAACAAATAGCCCAAACAACTAAACATTTTATGTTTAGTCATCAAAATAAAAACCTAGGATCCCTTTTGCTATTTGAAGCAAATCTTAGAGCCTCATATCACTTAAGATTTCTATATGCTTCTTGTAGATTTTTTTTCTTCTTTTTATGTTGTAGTCATACCTATGTATGACATTTATTTTTGTGAATGAATGGGCTTTTTATGTGGTTGTTTATCTTTTATGGTGTTTGGCTACTTAGCCAATTTCTTTTGCGGTTGGATATTTGTCGTGATTGCTACATATTATATATTGTATATTAGTCATCTAACTTTGTTTTGTAGCAAGAACCATTGCTCGACTCCTTGGTGTTCTCCAAACGAGGGGGAGTATACATCAAGGGGAGCCTTAGCAACCTTTTTGCTTCGACAAAAAGGGGGAGAAATAGGATATAAACTCATAAAAACTTGTCAAAATTAATTTTAACTTAAAATGAGTTTAGGTTTTGTCATTATCAAAAAGGGGGAGATTGTTGATGCAAATAATGTTCTAAAAACGTTATTTATATCTTTCGATAACTTCACGTTTTGAGGATGACAAAATGTGAAAACACGTGACGTTAAAATTAACGTAAACAAGTTTTTAGTCGAAAGATCCCATTTCTACGCAAATCACTCTAGGTATGCACAAACAAATTTACAACTTGACAAATGATCAAAGAAGTAAATTTGCGTTTAAAACTTCACATTTTTAATGTGACAAAAAAAATTTCAAAAATATACCTTACAAGTTATTTTTGAATATTTAAGAAATGTTTTATTAGAAAAATAAGTTCAAATAAAATAACAGCTATTTCCCCCCTCCCCCTACCAAAATCAGCTCCAAACTTCCCCAAATAAGTTTTCACCATTAAAGACAAAAAGAGGAGCGTTTTTTTCTGGCACGGTACCACTAAATTTAGTGGTACCGTGGGTGATTTAGCAGTACCGTGTCTTCATAACGGCTAGAATTTTTCTGCCTATAAATACCAGCCCTCTTCACAGTTTTTGGGCATCCTTTTTCACACAAAATTTTCTGAGTTCAATACTCTTATCACATTTTCTCTTCTAGATCATTTAGTTTAGTTTTCTTTTGTTTAAAGAGTGATCCAATCATCCAACCAAGTGATCACCTTCATTCGTCTACTAGTGCAAGAGAAGAACACAAGGTATCCAAGAAGATACAAAGTGTTGTAGTTGTAGTTAGTGCACTTGTAACATTTAATTTGTTACACACTTGTTGTATCTTTGTATACATCAAGTTCATTTTTCTTTTGAGAGTTTGTGAGATAAGATCATTGTGATCTTATAGAGATATTGAATATCTCTTGTAACTTGTGAGCTAGTGTGTTGATCAAATTGATCAAGGGTAGATCAGGTAGATTGAGTCTAGTGTGTTGTTTGTGTGAAGTAGAAAGGATCGGGTGGATCGTGGTAGATTGGTGCCAGCTAAGATTAACACTCGACATTTAGCTTAGTGTCGGAAATTAGTATAAGCGACGTTGTACGGTTTTCTCCGCCTGAAGGGAGGTTTGTGGACATAGTGCTTGAAACTCTCGTGTGTGGTACTCGGGGGAGTGGTGTAGGGCGAAGAAGAGCTTCGTGACCGAACCACTATAAATCTCTTTGTCCCGGTTTGATCTTTCCATCTTTTCTTTACATTCATTGTTTTTTATTATATAGTATAGTGTAGTGTTCATATTGGTGTTGATTGATTACACGTACGATTCGAATCAAGGTTTTTCAATAGCAAAGTTTTGAAACAAATTAAAAACCGGTAAAACTATTCAACCCCCTTCTAGTTTTCCACACATGTCTTGACTTAACTGGACTTAATATATGTATAATTAGTGTATATATTAAAGGGGGAATTGCATATATATCCTTTCAAAGTCTCATAATTACGTATATATCCAACATAAACTAATAATTAAATATATATCCTTCTTAAGCTACAGAAATATCATATATGTCCAAGTAATTAAATTTTATATAATAAGTACATAATTAATTATACATAGACCATTAACCCTTAGAGCACGAGGTATGTTAACGCATTTCTGCGTTAAGCCCTCACTTTGCTCGCGTTAAACCTGCGTGAACCACACCCCTTAGCCACGTTAAAGCTGCGTTAAAGGGCTGCGTTAACCCTTTAACGCAGCGTTAAACGTTGAGTTGAATAATTTTTTTTTCACTTTACCCCCTCAACGGCTATATATCCGTTGCATTTGAAAAAAAAAAAGTTTCATTTTACCCCCCTCAACGGGTTTAAATGGCTAGTTTGCCTAAAAAAAATTCAAAACCATTTTCCGAGTATCGTATCAAACAAGAAACCGCCCAAGCGCGTATCGGGCGGCTCAAGTAAAAAGATGAAACGATAACAAGGTTGGAAGAGATGAAATTTTTGATGATCGACACTGATGGAAATGATCCAAACGTTGTGTGATGTATCAATGAAGAAAAAGACCGAATCATCAAAAAATATAACTTGCAACCTCGTCACTAGATTTAATTGTATTTTCGTAATTTTCTTTTTGTAATTTTCTTTATGTTGTAGTTTGCTTTGTGTTGTGTTTTTTTTTTTTATTTCGTAATTTTTTTTATTTTTATTTTTTCGTTGTAACATTTTTTTTAAAATTTCGTATTGTAATATGTTTAAAAATTAATGTTATGTTTTTAATAAATGAAGTATTAGTTTTAGTTTAGGGGTTGGATTTGAAAATATTTGAGTTAAAGTTGAGTTAAGGTTGAGTTATAATAAGGGGTGTTTTTTTGAGTTAAAGATGAAAAGATTAAAACTGATGTGGCACTGACGTGGCAGTGAGTGAAACTTTAACTCACGTTAACACACCCCATGCTCTTATACTTTTCATGTTCTTGACTATATTTTAAACCACACACAACCCACCGCAAATTAGTGAATTACCGAAATCCCCAACCTTGAAAGTTTTAAACAACACGATGACATGTTTGTAGTTAGATCGGTGGGAGTAATTTAATTTATTTATGTTGTCGTTCAACCTACACATTTCCTATGAAAAAACTCAACTCGATATTAAAGGCTCAATGTTGTATTAATTTTAGTAGACATAGAAAGGGAATCTATGGATATCTATATGCTCTTTTATGATAAATAAATGGGTTTACAACCATAACATTGAAATTTTCTAATTTATAATTTTTGGTTCAAGACAAAAAATACTGACAAATGAGAGTGGCATTTTGGTTACTCGGTTAGAAAAACATAGCATACGTGACGCTGTAAATGAAACGATTGTCGAATGATGTTTGGCAAATGAATATCAGAAAAGGTAATTGTGTGGTGGTTGTGTGTTCATTAAAATGTAGCCAATAAGATGAAAAAGAATAAGGGTATAATGGTTCATGTATAATTAATTATGTAGTAAATTGCAAAAATCGTACTTGTGGTTTGGTCAAATTGCACGTTTCGTCCTTGTGGTTCATTAAGTGCAAAGATCGTCCTTATTTTGCACTGTTACGTACACTTTTGGTCCTCCATCATTGCGAAAATCGTCCTTGTGGTTTGCCAAATTTCACTATTGAAGGACCAAAAGTGCACGTAACAGTGCAAATTAAGGACGATCTTTGCACTTAATGAACCACAAGGACGAAAAGTGCAATTTGGTCAAACCACAAGGACGATTTTTGCAATTTACTCATTAATTATGTATTTACTATATAAAAGAGTAAATTGCAGAAATGGTCCATGTGGTTTGCTTAGATTGCACGTTTAGTCCCTGGTCTTTTGAAATTGCAGGAGGCGTCCCTATGGGAAAATGTTGGTTCCGTTTTGGTCCCTGGTTCGGCGTTAAAAAGATTCTGTTAGTAGTTACACGTTAGCCCTTTTGGCCAATGACCATTGCAGCGTTCATCTTTTAAACTAACGACCGTTTATAATTAAAAAATTTTGGTTTAATTAAAGTTTTATTTTAATTGCAGAAATGGTCCATGTGGTTTGCTCAAATTGCATGTTTAGTCCCTGGTCTTTAGAAATTGCAGGCGGCCTCCTTGTGGGGAGTTTTTGGTTCCGTTTTGGTCGCTGACCAAGGACTAAATGTGCAATTATGAGCAAACCACAGGGACCATTTCTGCAATGGCCAGGGACCAAAACGGAACCAAAAACTCCCTACAGGGAGGCTGCCTGCAATTTCGAAAGACCAGGGACTAAACATGCAATCTGAGCAAACCACAGGGACCATTTCTGCAATTTACTCTATTTTTATATAAGTTTTTATACGCTTTTATATACGTTTTTATATACGTTTCTATATATGTTTTTATACACGTTCTTATATAGCATTTTGTATATATTCTTACATATTTTTTATACGTTTTTATATACGTTTTTGTATGCGTTTATATATATATATATATATATATATATATATATATATATATATATATATATATATATAGTATATATATATGTATATATATATGTATATATATATATATGTATATATATATATATATATATATACGTATATATATATATATATATATATATATATATATACGTGTATATATATATATATATAATATATATATATATATATATATATACGTATATATATACATACGTATATATATATATATATATATATATATATATATATATATATCTATATATATATACGTAATATATATATATGTATATATATATATATATATATATATATATATATATATATATATTATATATTATATATATATGTATATACATATATATATATAATATGTATATAGATATATATATATCATATATATATATACATATATATATATTAATATATAATATTATATATATATATATATATATATATATATATATATATATATATATTATATATATATATATATATATATTTATATATATATATATTACCTATACATATATATATATATATACTATACATATATATATATATATATACATATATATAATATATATATATATATATACATATATATATATATATATACATATATATATATATTAATATATATATATATATAATATATATATATATATAATATATATAATCATATTATATATATATACATATAATATATTATATAATATATATATATATATATATATATATATATTTATATATATATATATGTATATATATATATGTATACATGTTTTTCTACGCTTTTATATACGTATTTATAAAAACATATATGTTATTAACCACTTAAGGGTGGGCTAGTGGCAAAAATGCTTGTGACTATCACTCTAAAATATGTGAGGTCTCAACTTTAATTCCTGCTAGGTGCAAACAACTTTAAGTGGCCACACCAACCTCCTGAAACTGGAGGGCTTTACCTGGTTTGAGTCTGTGTGGCGGTGGGTTCAAACCTCGTGGATTAGTCGACCAAAAGGTCGGAAATCATGGTTACAAAAAAAAAAAAAAAAAAAAAAACATATACGTTATTATATACGTTTTTATACATGTTCTTATATACTTTTTATACGTGTTTATATACGTTTTTGTATACGTTTTTATATACATTTTTGTTTATGTTTTTATTATACTTTTTTGTATATGTTTTTATATACTTTTTTTTATATGTATATATACGTTTTTGTATACGTATATAGACGTATACAAAAACGTATATATACTTATACAAAAATGTATATAAAAACATATAAAAAGTATATAAGAACGTGTATAAAAACACATATAAACACATATATGTTTTTATAAATACGTATATAAAAGCGTATAAAAACGTATATAAAAACATATATAAAAAGTATATAAAAGCGTATACAAAAACGTATAAAAAAATGTCTAAAAAGTATATAAGAACATATATAAAAAGTAAAAAAAGTATATAAGAGTGTATACAAAAACGTATATAAGAATGTGTATAAAAACGCATAGAAAACATATATAAACACGTATATAAAAGCGTATAAAAAACGTATACAATGACGTATATAAAAAGGTATATAATAACGTATATATTTTTATAAATGTGTATATAATAATGTATAAGAATGTACACAAAAACGTGTATAAAAACGTATATAAAAATGTATATAAAAACGTATATAAAAGTGTATAAAAATTTATATAAAAACGTATATGTTTTTATAACAATGTATATAAAAAATTAAAAAACTTTAATTAAACTGAAAATTTTAAACGGCCGTTAGTTTAAAGGATGAACACTGCAACGGTCGTTGGCCAAAAGGGCTAACGTGTAACTGCTAACGAAATATACTTAACGCCGTTTAAAACTAGGGACCAAAACGGAACCAACATTTCCCCACAGGGACGCCGCCTGTTATTTCGAAAGACCAAGTACTAAACGTGCAATCTGAGCAAACCACAGGGACCATTTCTACAATTTACTCTTATATAAAGTTTAATTATTTGGATATATATGAAATTTATGTAGCTTAAGAAGGATATATCTGTAATTGTTAGTTTATATATATATATATATATATTTATATATATATATATATATATATATATTATATAGGGGGGCTTTATTTTCAGAACCCTGTTAAGTGCGGGAACTGCGAGAACTCCAATTTTGCATTAGAAAACATGCATGTTCATATAAAACATGTATGTTTTCTTACATACACCTTAATTGTATGTAAGAAAACATACATGTTTTATATGAACATGCATGTTTTCTAATGCATAATTGGAGTTCTCGCAGTTCCCGCACTTAACAGGGTTCTAAAAATAAAACCATTTTGCATTGATTTGTTGCACTTAACAGGTTTTTATTTGAACATGTATGTTATGCATGTATGTGTATTAAGGTGTATGTAAGAAAACATACATGTTTTATATGAACATGCATGTTTTCTAATGCAAAATTAGAGTTCTCGCAGTTCCCGCACTTAACAGGGTTCTGAAAATAAAGATACACTATATATATATATATATATATATATATATATATATATATATATATATAATTATGAGACTTTAAATATATATGCAATTCCCTATGGGTTTTGAGCCTTGGGGCCTCTAGTTGAAAATTTCTATATTTATTTTTATATATACAGATTAGATTTTCATTGTGTCTATTAACAAACTGATGCATTTCATTTTTTTTGCCAATTACACCTATAGCGGTAATTTGAAGAGTTGCAATGGTCGGTGATACCCTTTCATGCACTATATATACATCATCAAAATCTATCATGAAGCATCATTCAGATTCTTTAGATTCAAGACTTTGTTCTTGAATTGATTGTTGAATCCTCAAAATGATCGCATCAATTGGGGCGAAAATATGTTTTAGGACACTGCTAATCGTATGCCTCAATCTCTTTGTTATAATATGAGATATTTGTATTATACAGTTGTATTACTATTTATAAATTCTTAACATGAAGTTACCCAATTGAATATTTTTTAAAAATTGAGTGACTAAAAAATAGCCGGTTTCGTGGGTATAATGATTTTAGTGAGTATAAATTAGTAGAATGACTAAATTTTTTTATAAATAAACGCATAGTATAAAACCGTCTAGTGAAAGTACATGTGTTTGCTTTGGTCCTTTTAGTGAAAAGTACATAGTATTAAACGACGAAAACCCCGTGATATCATTTAGCATTGTGACAATTTATATTGTTACGTGAAAAGACATAACTAGATACAATATTTATGCCACTACTTATTGTGAAAGTGGTTTCTAAAATGAAAAAAATTTATAAACTAATTGGTCGTATGGGCTTGTCACATAAGTATTGTATCTATAGAAAAAGATATATGATACAGAACAAAAATTATGGCATCGTAATTAGGTACCTGCAGAAACAAGCACCAATTATGTTTTAATACGTGCTACGTAGTTACCAAAGATTGCCGGCAAAATCTAAATGCAACCAGAATGATCGAATGGGTATCTGTCTTGCTGCCGACCAACATATTCTTAACAATTTTATTTTATCTTGAGTTTGATAGTGACATAGATGATATTTTAATCATGCTCTAAATTAATTAATAAACAAAAAACTTATCATTATCATTCTAGTGAATATAACTACATACTAGTAACATAAAACAAACCATACACCTTAACTGGGGTTTGTTATACGACTATATATAACACAAACATGTTTATGTTGTTGGAATAAACCAACTAGCAAGGATGACGAGTAGCCGAGAGCGACAATGGTCTCTCAAGGGCATGGCGGCTCTTGTCACCGGTGGTACTAGAGGCATCGGGTTAGTTACGTTGTTGGCCATTTACTTATAACTTCTAGCTATTTATGATATGTATATACTCATAGTTTAAATATTGCCGTTCGTATGTAGTTATGCAATAGTGGAAGAACTAGCAGGATTTGGTGCAAGTATACATACGTGTTCGAGAAATGAAAAAGAGATTAATGAAAGGCTTGAAGAATGGAAAGGCAAAGGATATAATGTTACTGCTTCGGTTTGTGACTTGTCTTCTAAGGAGCAAAGGAAGGAGCTTATCGACACAGTCTCTTCTGTTTTCAATGGCAAACTGAACATCCTTGTAAGTCATTACCTCCAAAACTTGGTACATTTTGTTTTAGAATATGGCTGAAATTTTAACTGTTGAACACGCTCATATTACACAAATTTTATTATTCAAGTTCAAATTTTTACGCAAACTCAAATCTAACAAACTTGACTTGAGTTCGAGTCTTATTTACTCTTAATAAAAGCTCTAGTACTTTGCAGCTTCTGAATTTACTTTCAATAGTATTTCTGGTCCATAGCCTAAAAATGAACTTGAGTAAATTAATTAAATGTTTGTGTTTATTATTTATTTTCACTTGATATCAAGTATTAACAAAATGGGCTAATGGTTTGATGCTAAAGGATAATAATTCAGCTAACTTTTGAACTAATATGATGTCATTTTAGTTTCTTTTCTAAACATGAATCAGGCCATTATTGAACTTGATTAAGTCAGCTTGAATTCTAGTTTTATGAATTACGCGCTTTTCTATTTTTTATTATTTTTTCCTTTTATAGTTCCGAACTTGTTCCGGTTGGTTCCGGTTCTGGTTCTCACTAGAATGACTAAAACTGCATATCAACATATTTCGCTGACAACTTTTATACACTTTATAACAAATTGTGTCAACAAAATGTGCATAAGTACGTTATTCGTTGTAGTGTTCAGTTGTTCAAAACGACAGTTAAAACAGAAAAGATATTATCTGGAGAATTATTTTTTGTGTTTTTATAGATAAACAATGCTGGAACGACGTTACTTAAGGATGCCACTGAGCATACAGCCGACGATTATGCATATATAATGGGGACCAACTTTGAATCCCCCTACCATTTGACTCAACTCGCATACCCACTGCTTAAGTCATCAGGCAATGCTAGTATCGTTTTCATCTCCTCTGTTGCTGGTGTCATGGCTCTTCCTTCAATCTCTGTCTATGCAGCCTCTAAAGGTCAGTAACCTAACTATTTGTTTTATTTATTTTATTTTTTATCATAAACTATGAAATTTATATACTCGGTTATTGTTCGGTTCATGCAGGTGCTATCAATCAGTTGACCAAGAACTTGGCTTGTGAGTGGGCAAAAGACAATATTCGCACCAACACTGTTGCACCATGGGCCGTCAAAACCACCATTCAGAATTCTGTAAGATTCTTAAAAAGCAATGAACAGCTCTTTGATTTAAAAAAAAAAAAAAAAAAAAAAAAAAAAAAAAAAAAAAAAAAAAAAAAAACCTTCACCTTATATGGGTAAAAGTTTAGGAGCTTTGTTAATTGATGCGTTTTAAACCGGAAAGTAAGCAAGCGCTAAAAAACACGTAAATTAATGTGTTATTAAACTCGAGCAAAACAAGTGTGAGTACCAAAAATGTGTTAATGTGTGTGTTTAAATCCTGAATATAAAAATTCCAAAATTTCATATAACAAGAGGCAATCTCATTCAAGGATTAAATAAATGCCAATTGTAGATAATAAATTACATAATAATTCCAGCAGTGTGTGAAAGTGTTTATTCACTTTTGTACGCAGGAAAAGGAAACGAAAGAAGTTTGTTTATTTTCTAATTGCACAAATGAGCGATTTCATGATTTGCTAACGATTAACAAGTACTTGTACATATCAACTGGATTCATTCACAAACAACACTTCTACCACAATCAACTAGCAAATACTTGTACAGTAGCAGACAACAATTCGATAACGATTAACTAACATATAACCGATACACGTAACTGTTAACAACTAAACTAATCAACATAATATAACACCTTCAGTTCCAGATACATACAATTCAACCAAGCATAGCATTCAACTAATCCAGACCGAATCGTTATATCTCTAAACTACTTAACCATCACAAAACACATAATAATAATCGTTATCGAATTGTACATCACAAAACACATTAATAAACGATTAACTAACCACGACGACGATTACAAAACCACGAAGATTACAGTTCCACGGAGACGATTCCAAAACCACGACGATTACAGATCCACGGAGATGATTCCAAAACCACGGCGATTACGAAACCACGGCGATTACAGATCCACGGAGACGATTCCAAAACCACGGCGATTAGAGATCCACGACGACGATTACGACAACGATTAACGGACCATGGCGATAACAAAAGCACAACTACATAGTGATTAAAAGTTAGTGTGTGTGTATAGGGTTTGATTTTATGATTTTATTTTGATTTTTATGAATTTCTTTTGAGTGAGGAGGAGGATTAGTTATTTTGATGGAACAGTAATAAGGGAATGGATAGGCTCGTTATTTTTATTTTGTGGCTTTTTTATATAGTGTAATACTACACTTTTTTTTTTCATCATTTTTGTAGCTTTTGTTTCCACATTTATAAATGTGATTTTTTTATGAAGTTATTTTTACATTTATATAAGTGTAGCATTTTTTAAGTGTTTTCTTACCCCTACTTATAAGTTTGGCTTTTTAAGAATTTGTTTTACTTCAATTATAAGTGTAGCGTTATTGTAATTGTCCAAACTTATATATGTGGAGTATTTTTTAAAATATTTGTGACACTTATAAATGTAGCAAAATTATGATTTATATAAAAAAAAAGTTCACGGTTGACTGTAATGTGGAGAAATAAGTGTAAAGAATTCAATTTTTTTTGTAGTGCTTGCTGCTTAATTGCATGTGTTGGCGTCTTCTTTAATTCTTACCCTTGCTTAGGATTTATATATTGTTTGATCACTTCATTTGATATTGTTTATATCATGCAGCAAGGGTATATCGACCCTAAAATTATGGAAGCATATGGAGCACTAATGGCTCGCACTCCACTTCGGCCAATAGCAGAAGCTGATGAAATATCTCCTTTGGTTGCATTCCTATGTCTTCCTGCAGCATCTTACATTACTGGACAAATTATTGTTGTTGATGCCGGATATACGGCTGGTGGATTCAAATCCTAGAGCCATGAGGCTAGCTAATGTTACCCTTTTCAAAATATAATGATTTTCCAATTTGATTTGTGCAACTCCTCTTGTTGACACTTTGAATGTATGATTATTCAACATTGAAATATCAGCTACCTACAGTAGTTGGTGTTTTTTTTTTTTTTTTTTTTTTAACTTCTCCAGAATATGGTAGATGCATTTTTTTTATTATTATTAGTCAGAATATTGTATATGTTTATGCTTGGTCACTTTCTCGTTATCTATATTTGAAATAATGGTAAAACTGTAGACATACAGGGAATGCCTTATAGTGTACAAGGTTAGTAGCAAAAGAAAACTAACTGTATGCGGCTTTAAATTAAAACAAGCTAAAAAGATATTAAAAGGTTATCTATCGGAAGATCTTTTTTTTTTTTTTTTTTTTGTCTCTATTAAGTTGTCAGTGACGACCTTTCTTCACTAGATGTCAATGATCATGCTCTATCGGTCACTAGTGTCAGTGACCATTTATACCTTGACGGATCCATTAGCAGACCAATTAGTGAAGCCTTTGGTACCTACTAATCTTTCTCACTAACTTAATTGATAAGATTAGTGATGACCCATTACGTAGTGTCTATATTCGACTCAAATGGCCGGCACAAATACATTTGCTTGATTATGTCTATTTAGTGACCGCTTAGTGCTCAGGTATTATCATTATCATATAATACAATTATGGGAGTAAAATTACTGTTGATTTGGAAAAAATGACCCTGTTCTTAACCCCGTAACCCGTTCATCTCCACCAAAAAAAATTAGTTACAAAACTCATATGCCAACCTACAAAACAGCGCAACTAAAAAAAACTCTCTAGTTTCAAGAAAGGGTCGGAAGAAGATTGCCGCGATAAACATTTATTTCCATATAACTTATATTTTTAATGTAAGGTTCTTGATTATTCAGCTTTCAATGTTTTATAAATGGTTTCATTATGGATTTTGATTGCTGATTTGCGTTTTGGGTTTTGATTATTCCATAGGTCATGTTACAGTATTTATTACATGATTAATATTATGGATCACAAATAGTGATGAACCTTTGGTAGTGACATTTTTCTTGAACCGCATGAATTAAAATGTCATTAAAAAAACTTAGCAATTAGCTAAATAATTCAAAGAACCATAAAAACAACAAAAACACCAAACCTAACACTTAAGCACATGATGTAGTCTAAAGACACTCCAAACTTGAAAATAACATCAAAATAATCCTAAAAGGATGTAGTCTAAAGACACTCCAAACTTGAAAAGGATGTAGTCTAAAGACACTCCAAACTTGTAAACAATATCAAAATAATCTTAAGAAAAGCTTGAAACGTCACCTATAAAATACAACAATAACCTCCACAAACACTGCTTAATCCAAAGAAGCTAAAATTGTGCACTTAAACGCCTTTGGGGTTCGTTCGAAATCAGAATCCTCGATCCTCACAAGAATCCTCCTCGTTGGAATAGTCCAAATCCTTGATAAATCCATAAAACGAGCTCGGCGACACCATCCAAAGAAACACAAGAAGGGTTATGTTTCAAGTTCTTCCTTTGGATATGATTCAAGGACGGAAATAGTTCCTTTTTGTTGCGACGGTTTGTGTCACTGTACAGTTTTTGTAATTAATTATATATGATGTTAGTAATTAACAAGTTTGTTATTGTCACTTGGTTAAAATTTCTTGTGACCTCGTATATAATCCAGCTTGATCGTCATGCATGGCTGGTTTCTCAGGAAGACATTGCACAACAATGTTGATTTGACAATACAAATAATCGGTCTATTGGTCTCGGTTACAACACACGCACACATAATACATCAACTAACAACATATGGGTATCCAAATTAAATGAAAAATCTACTTTCTTTAATTACAAGTAGATGTATGAAATTGTATTGCAAATTAAAAAATACAAAAACTAGAAGCCGGTTATAACAAAGCACCATGAAACCTTCTAACATAAACCTCTACCTCAACCAGCATGCATGGATTACCTGCTACACTTCTTTATAATAATTTATATGATACAAATTTCATAATAGAAAAAATTATACACGTTCTGATTGATGTAAATCTGACGAAATCATTTTTAATTACTTGTCTTTTAACTTTTTAAATGTGGTTTTCTTGATCTTCAAGCAAACCAACCAATTAACAAACAAATAGTTTTTTCACAGGACGTGCCTTTGTTACCTTTCAATTAATATTATATATCGTTGTATTAAAAAATATCAACAGAATTCAAGGGAAGAATTGAAACAGTCAAAAACACTTTCAAGTAATTAATAACACAAAAGAAAGATGTTATTAATGAATATGAACACTTGTTTTCACAGCACTTTGTAAAATGCAAGGAAAAAACTGGATGCAAAGACTTCTATCTCTAACCCTTACATAAAACAGGAACCAAGTTACATATTTATGTTCACTTGTTCGATATATAATATACCTTCGGCTTTCCATATATAGCGCCATGCATGCAACAATCTTCAAATCTTGATTACTGGTCATCACAAAACCGCATGACGGTTAAACACTGACATGGATGCTCCCACATTCCTACGATGGGTGGTCGAGGAAGGTGATGTTGACGAGGAAGAGAACCTCTTCTCCGACCGAAAAATATTAATATCAGAGGCTTGGAACCGACCAGAATCACCGCTTGGTAGCCTAACATATGAAGACGAACCAGAAGGTACCTCCTCCTTTAGTTGCATGATCGCCCTATAAACTAAAGGGATTAGTCCTTCCATGAGTAGCTAGGATTTTGTTTTCTATTTTTGGTTGGTGTTATGATTATCATATCAATTCGTTTATAAATGGGATGCTTGGTGATGATGTGGCATTATAATTTGGTTTAATGCCAGCTTATAACTTACACTTCAACAAGTAACAAATGAGGTTATGATTAACGCGTAAAACCATAAGCAGGCCTTGATAGCTGTTTGTGAACAAACATCAATAGCACCTGGATTTATATTTACATCCCACACCTAATCATACTATTAAAATATGATTCACCTTTTTCTTTTGCTTTTTTCAGAATTTATTACAGTAACTTGATAATTAACGCAAGACCTAGAATCATGTTTGACAAATCAAAAGTAAACAAAATTCGATAAGTAAACAAAGTCATAATCTTTTTATAATCAAACCGAATTGAACTAATGATCGTGTTGGATGATGTCCTGTTCTTTACTTGAATGCATCTTAAAAACGGTGGAAAAGAGCTTTGATAAACCCTAGAATCGACTGTGGAATGAATATATGGTAACTTAAAACACATTTTTGAGTTTGTATTTATAGGCTTGGGCTGGGCTCGCTGGCTCTACGATGTAGAGCTAAACCTATCTATACGGCGTAGAGCTCTCGTGTAAATAATTCCACCCGTCTTCAACTCTCTACGGCGTAAAGAGAAAGATCCCTCTACGAGGTAGAGCTCTCGTCAAGGATTTTCCTGATTCTTCATTCCTCTATGGCGTAAAGACAAATATGTCCTTACACCGAAGAGGTCTCGTCAAGGATTTTCTTCTAAGGGACTTCTCTATGGCGTAAAGGGTAGAATCCCTCTACGCCGTAGAAGGCTTGAATCCACAAATCTTCATTAAGCTTCAATGTTGGTTATTTTCCGCGTCTTTCCGTTTCATTGCTTCATTTCATGCTATAATGCAAATAAGAAGTAAATAAGTACCAAATATCATCAAAATACTATAAACAAAGCAATAAACATCGAATGATGATATCTAAATGATGATATTATTTGATGCTATCAAACACATTTACAATGTGAGGGAGAAGACATTCGTTGAATCAGAATGGATATATATTCGGAAGTCGATAAACCAAGATGTGTAGTGAAGACTATTATACGACAAAGATCGAAACCGAGCTGAAGATTCTTCATCTACATAAAAAACATGTATGTCAACATCTTCTACTTCAACAACACAATTATCATCCATAACAACTTCCTCAACTTTCACGTTCTGAAAATGATAATATATCATGATTGGAGGAGATTGTTTATTACCGTTTCCAAGGTCAATTCTGCTGCTACTCTGAATGAGCCCACCACATGTCCAAAGGATTCTATCCAAATATGATGATTGAAGATATAGAAGATAATGAGTTTACAATGCGAAAATCTCATCTGGTAACACTAAACTTAACCATTTTCTGCATATAAATTTTTTTTTATTTACTTGCCTGAGCGTAACCACTATCTTATGTGACGTAACTCACACCTATGATAAACGTATTCGCAGGCGACCTAACCTTGACCTATTTTATGTTTATATGTCAAGTATAGTACTTTACAAATATCCATTTGCCACTTTACGTTAATTCGTTAACGTACTAATTTAACTAAACTATTTTCACCCAATATAGTTTCTATGAGACTTTAAACCACTATAATACCAAAAATAGTTAACGAAACCCTAGAAATACCAAAGTATAAGTTACCTAAGTAAAGTACAAGTCACTAAAGCATAAAAACCCTAATTTCACTATAACTCCCGGTAAAACCCTAATTTCACAGAAATAATTATTTATTTACAAACCTTAGTTAATATTCACTATGTTAGCATTGAAATTTATGCTACTTAGAAGTGATGGTCATTTTGGCATTTAGAATAAATGTGTCAAGTGTAATATGTATTAAAAGTGTGGGCTTAAGGCATTAGAAATGTTAGTATCTTATGTATAAGTGTAGTGCACATCTTAAGTCCACACAAGGTCCAACAAAAGCCCATCAAACCCATTTAGAGTTGATGGCAGTCACGTATAAACACACACACTCTTTAGTTTCATTAGATGCCTCATTTTAGATAAGAAAGAGTGTGTGTGTGTGTGTGAGAGAGTCCCACCCAAGTCACTTGTATTATTTCTTTTCTCTTTGAAGATTAATAAACATTTGACTTGAAAATTTACATATGATCCATACCACTCTTGTGCTATAAATGTGTTTGTGAGTGTCATCTAGTAAGCTTGTGTTGTGTGATAAAGAGGAGAAGCTTTGGCTGTTACAAGTGGTATACATAGAGCAAGGTTTCAAGGTAGGATCATCTTTATTTTTGTATGATCATTAAGAGTAAAAAACATCCTTTGTCATTTTTCTTTCACTAGGAAAATTACAACCTATGTTCTTTTCTTCTAAATCGATCTATACAAAATTTAAGGTGACTGTGTTTGTTTTGTGTTGACACGAAGTGGGACATCAAAAGCTTCTGTGATTATTTTACTTGTTTAAAGCTTGTGGAATCTTGGTTTTGGTCTATTATTCACTTTTGTGTTCGTATGAATCATTAACAATTCTTGTATAAGAATTGTTTTGATTATTTTAAGTGATAAAAGGTGAATTATTGAAGTTAGTAGAAGTTAGTAAAAGTGGCAGAAAGTTTACTGAGAAGCATGGAGAAGTGCATGGGCTAGTAGCTAAAGTACAAAAAGTGGGTGAAAGTTGGTAGATATCTGCGTTTTATCGCAATTGAGGTCTGCAGTCGTTTTATCGCATTTCAAAAAATTTGTCGCAATTGAGCACATTTGTCGCATTTGGCGTCTGCTAGGCCTTATCGCATTTCAACTTTGTTATCGCAGTTGAGGTCTGCTAGGTTCTATCGCAGTTGAGGTCTGCTAGGTTCTTGTCGCATTTGGGTTTTCGCATTTGACATATCGCAATTGCAACTGCGATACATATCGCAATTGGCATTTTCAGAAGTTATCGCAGTTGAGCTTTTGTTAGTGTCATCCGATATCTTATCTCAATTCCGATATCGGACAACTCAGCAACTGCGATATCGGACAACAAAGAGTTTTCACCAGTTTTCAGACTTGTCAACTTCAGTCCCTGTACTTTCTAGCAGCCTTTGGGAACTTCCAGATTTGGCAGTTTTGGCCCTCGTACTTCTGTGAAACTTCAAACGGCCATAACTTTTGAACCGTAACTCCGTTTTCAGCGAAACACCTGTCAAAACGACCGTGAGAACGAGGAGAATGACACGTTGAATTAATTTATTCATTCAACCCAAGTTTCGAGGCCTGAAAACGCTCCAAAATGAAGTTATTGAGGTTTTAAGTTTTCGGACCAAAATTTCCACCGTAACAAAGCTTCACAACAACAACAACCAAGTTCAACCGTCAACAACAACGTCTCCTACTTTGTTGCAAAGATCCTAAATCCACTTTATCATACATTATATTTTAAAGATGACTACACAACAAGACATTCATGCCGCAGGTTCAGAAAACCGACCTCCAATGTTAGAAAAGGGTGGTTACCTTCCATGGACAAGTCGTATGCTTCGATATATGAGATCCAAACCAAATGGACAAGGTATACTCTTGGTTAACTCTGTCAAAAAAGGTCCATTCCAGCCTGGTGAGATTGAAGAAACAGCTGGAAACCCTACTGCAGAACCTCCCGTCGATCCAACGTACCGACCCAAAGAGGAATCGGATTACACTGAAGCAGATTGGAAGCAAATTGAAGCTGATCACCTAGCAATGCATCTAATCCAACTCGGTCTACCACAAGAAATATTTTGTGCTGTAGATAGCTGTGAAACTGCCAAAGAAATGTGGGATCGAGTTCGACGTCTTTGTCATGGTACAGAAATTGGCATTCAGGAAATGGAAAACAAGCTTCTGACAGAATGGGAGAAGTTCACAGCAACACCAGCTGAACAGATTGAATCTTACTACACACGGTTTTGTACTCTAATGAATGAGTTGATCAGAAACAATTTGGCACCTAAGCAAATTGTTCAAAACATCAAGTTTATCAACAACCTTCCAGAAGAATGGGGACGATATGTTACTATTGTCAACCAAACTAAGAATCTTCATGATGTGAACTACGATCAACTCTATGACTTTCTCAAACAAAACCAAGCAGAGGCAAATGAAGTCAGAAAAGAGAAGCAAGCAAAACAACAAGATCCTCTTGCACTCATAGTCCAATCACCTTCACCTGCAACAGTCAGTGCACAACCATCATCATCATCATCCACTCAGCAATTCATGCAACAACAGTATATTCCACAATCACCATTCTACCCACAACAACAACATGTAATCCCACAACAACAATACCCACAACACCCAGATCAAGATGATCAGGATGAGTCAACTGCTGCTTTGACTCAAGCTTTTGCTTACCTATCAAAAGCATTCCAAGGACGTTACTCCACACCCACCAACAACAATCAACGAATCTCATCGAACACTCGCAACAAGCAGATTGCACAGCCGAGTTTCAACATGGGACAGCAAGGACAGATGGTTGGGGGATATGGGAATCAGCAGGGATATGCTCCAAGATTTCAGATGGGTAATCAGAATGCAGGGCAGTATGTTGGTAATCAGATGGGTCAGTATGTAGGGAATCATATGAGTACAGCTGTTGGTAATCAAAGGGTACAGAATGCTGGGAATCAGTTTGGTAATGTTGCTCAGGGAGCTGGGAATAGAAATCAGGGAAATATGATGAAGTGCTTCAACTGTCAGGGTATTGGTCACATGGCTAGGAACTGTCCAGACAAGCCGAATAAGAGGGATCCAGCGTATTTGCAGAAAGCATTAATGTTGGCAAACAAGGAAACGGCTGGGCTTCAGTTGAGTGCAGAAGAGAATGACTTCATGGCCATTATGGATGCTTCAGAAGATCAAGAGGACATCGATGCAAACTGCATTTTTATGGCAAATCTCCAGGAGGCAAAGTACGACACGGACTCAGAAGCACCTCCTGCTTTTGATACTAATGCGGTTTCTGAGGTACAACCATATGCTACATGTCACAATAATGAAATGTTTGATATGTCACCTCAAAATGAACAGCATCCTGAGACTCCTAATCTCATTTATGATACATACATGGACGAACCAAGTTGTAGTAATACTAATTTGGTAACTCCAGATATGGATCCTAATGAAGAATTCGAGTCACATCATACTGATAATGATGAGGAAACACGTGCTATGTTTGAATCATTATTGCAAAATTGTAGTGTAGAAATAGAAAAGGTCAAAAAGGCCAATCGCGATGTTAAGGCCGCGAATGAAAAATTGACCACTGAGCTTGAGAGATATAAGGTGAATGCAAGAGCTTATGATTTTCATAACAAAAAACAGTCGGAACTTGAGGTTAGTTTAAAAGATTCTGAGTTAAGAGAAAAACGTTTACAAATCAAATTTAACACTCTAGATGTTAATTTGAACAATCAAATCAAATCTCTAAACAAGGAAATTTTTGAACTAACCAACCAACTTTCAAAACAAAAATCAACTTATTCCAATCTTGAAAAAGAAAAGAAGGAGTTGAATGAAAGGTTTTTAAAACGTGAAAAGGATCTTCTTAAAGAGATCAATGACAAAAAGGAAACCATTGCAAAGTTGGATGAGTTGCTTGTAAAAACGGGTCATTCTGCACAAACAGTTAACTTGTTAATAAATGATCCAAACCCGATTTTACATACAATAAAGAAAGTGGCTATCGGTTATGAAAACCCTTGTAATCTCAAGAAAGCTCAGAAAGGACAGAATGTGTTATATGATGGTAGTGTGCTAAATGATAAACATGATCCGATTGAAATTTATGATTCAGATGAAACTATTGAGCGTACTGAAAAGAGACGAGTCAAAATGAGACAAATGAACCCAGAAATTAAACCAATTGATTATAACAAGCTTAATAAAGATTCTGGTGTTCATCTTATTAAAAAAGAGTCACAATTGTTTTTTCAAAGACCAGTGGTCTTCACAAAACAAAAGGCAGTTTCAAAACATCTGCCTAACATCGAACAAATGGCATCTAAAAACACTTATGATTCAAGTGCAGCTAGACTATATTTGGTCGATCTTAAACAGAGAATTGAGAAACTTCAACGTATTGTGGCTTCCAAAATTAACAATAACAAGTTTGAATGGTTTCCGGGTGTTCAGGATGAACTGAAAAAGATTTTTGCAAAGGAAATTAATCCACATGTTGCTGCAATCTATGCGGTTGTTCAAAATGTGGAAAATAATCTTTTAAAAGAGTCTGCAGAATTCGTTAAGGATCACAAATCCTTAGTGAAGGAAGCAAATGAATACTTGGAACGGATAAAGGTTTTGGAACATCAAAATGACTCTCTCTCTTTCGAAGCTCTCTCGACCGATATCATGTCTATTATTTTCCAAACATATTCTGTTGAGGATGATGAAACACTTCGAGCTGAGACTTCTCAAATTGTTGAAAAATATGAAAAGGCGCTTTTGAAACTTGAAAAACAAAATTGCACATATTTTAAACAACTTGATACAAAAAAGGAAGAATGCAAGTATGACAAACTGTCGTATGAGCATTCTTACAAACAGTTGAAAGAACAAATTGATATTTTGAAGTCTCAGCTTGAATGTCAAAAAGGGAAGGGTGCGGAAACTACGGGTATTGCACCATTAACCCCCTTGCCTAGTGAGAAACAAAAAGAGAAAGTTGTTGTCAAGAACACTAATGTTATAGCACCTGGCCTTTATAGGATTAGTCCCACTACTGCGTCTGCCTCTACATCTAAAACATATAGGGAGATAGACAAAAGTAAGAAAGATACTCCAAATGAGTCTAGGAATGCTACTACAACATCTCAGGACAACAACAAAAATTCTAATGAGTGTGCCTTACCTTCTACAGGAATAGAAAGCAACTCTAGGAGCAAAAGACAGTCTAGGAGCCATAACAAGAAACCTAGTGTCTCGCCTGTTTCTGAGAGTGCAAGCAAGAAAGTAGAAGAACACCCTAGGAATTTATCGCTTTCCAAGAAGAAACATGTATCATCTAGTTGTAATGATAAGACTCCTGTTTCTAATGCATGTAATGATTCTGATTGTTTAATGCAAAAGAAAAATTTGTCTATAAATGCTTGTGATGATAATGTTTCTAATGCTGTGAAAAAGAATGATTTGCCTGAACAGAAAAAGGTTCCTTTAGTGACTAAGGCTAAGTCTAGATTTATTCGAAGACTTATTGCAAAAGCTAGAAAAACCACTAGCAGCCTATTGCCTAAGGATCACTCTAAGTTTTGTGCATGGAAACCAACGGGTAGAATGTTTACACTTAAGAATGGCACATTAGAAATAGTTCCCAATGCATCTAAGGAAACCATATCTAAGTGTGACTCACCTGTTACATCTAACCCCTTGGAACCAAATGTTACACGGTTTCCATATACAAATTCTTCTGTTCTTCTCAGGTCATTGAAATCTGTCTTTGGATCGTCGACTCGGGTTGCTCCAAGCACATGACCGGGAATCTGAAGCTGCTGATCAATTTTGTGTGGCAGTTCATGGGGACTGTACGTTTTGGTAATGATCATGTTGCAGCTATTCTGGGTTATGGAGATCTTCGGTTTGGAAACTACTTAATCACTCGGGTTTACTATGTCGAAGGGTTGGGACACAATCTGTTCTCTGTCGGGCAGTTTTGTGATGCAGATTTAGAGGTTGCTTTTAGGAGAAACACTTGTTTTGTCAGGAATTTGGTGGGGAATGATCTCTTAATTGGGAATCGTGGCACCAATCTCTATGCAATTGACATAAACCAAATGGCCTCTTCATCTCCTATTTGTCTCATGACCAGGGCAGGTGAAACAAAATCCTGGTTATGGCATAGACGCTTGTCCCATCTTAACTTTGACACGATCAACAAGCTTGCCAAAGACAACATTGTCTCCGGTCTTCCTAAATTTAAATACACCAAAGAACACCTATGTCCATCATGTGAGCAAGGAAAGAGCAAAAGAGCAACATTCAAACCTAAACCCGTACCTAGTTCGGTTGATAGGTTGCATTTGTTGCACATGGACTTATGTGGCCCGATGAGAGTTCAAAGCATAAATGGGAAGAAGTATATTCTTGTAATTGTTGACGACTATTCAAGATATACATGGGTAAAGTTCTTGAGATCAAAAGATGAAGCACCAAGCACCATCATCGCCTTTCTGAAGCGGATTCAAGTTCTACTTCAAGCTCCAGTTAGGATAGTCAGAACGGATAATGGCACGGAATTTGTCAATCAGGAGTTAAGATCATTCTTTGAAGAAACTGGTATTACTCACCAGACATCAGCTGTTCGAACTCCACAGCAGAATGGGGTAGTTGAAAGAAGGAATCGAACCCTTGTAGAAGCTGCTCGCACTATGCTAATTTATTCCAGTGCTCCGTTATTTTTATGGGCTGATGCTGTTTCTACTGCTTGTTTTACTCAAAACCGATCCCTAATCCATCCAAGATTCAATAAAACCCCATACGAACTTGTCAACAACCGAAAACCGGATATTTCTTATCTTCATGTATTTGGCGCTTTATGCTATCCAACAAATGACAGGGAAGATCTGGGAAAGTTGAAGGCTAAGGGTGATATTGGAATCTTCATTGGTTATTCTGAAAACTCGAGGGCATTCAGGGTGTATAACAGGAGAACGAAAAAGATCATGGAGACGATGAATGTGAAGTTTGATGAAATTTCACAAATGGCTTCTGAGAGACTCGCTCTAGAACCCGCGCTTAACCCGATGACTTCCGGACATATCAGTTCGGGACTCGCACATCAAGGAGCTCAATCAATTCATGACGAACAACCCTCAGCTCAAGAAATGGATAATTTCTTCGAGTTCATGTATGATGAATACTATGGTGGCGCTTCGAAAAATGCATCTAACCAACATTCCGCTGCACCCACTCAACATCAACAACCACCACCACCACCACCAACTCCAGGTGCATCCACAACATTCGAAGCCGGCGCACCAACTCCCTCGACATCAACATCATCTACATCTACTCCAGCAACTCCATTCATTGAAATTGTTCTACCAAGAATTGATGAGCAAGAACCAAATAATGTTGTGTTAGACGAAGAAGTCTTTGAAAACCCGTTTGGAACGGAATCTGGTGAATCATCTTCCAGATTACATGAACCGACTAACACACAGTTATTCAGTCCAAGGTATCCTTCAACTCTACAGTGGACAAAAGACCATCCGATTGAACAGGTTATTGGTGAACCCTCAAGACCAATTCAGACGAGAAAACAACTTCATACCGATTGCGACATGTGCATCTATGTCTGCTCAGTCAGTCTCATAGAACCTAAGAACATTCGGGAAGCAATGGCAGATAATGCCTGGATTGAAGCGATGCAGGAAGAACTTCTTCAATTTCAAATCCATGACACCTGGGATTTAGTTCCAAGACCAATTGACAAACTAGTCATTGATCTTAAGTGGTTATGGAAAAACAAAAAGGATGAAGAAATGACTGTGATTCGCAACAAAGCTCGTCTGGTGGCAAAGGGATTCAGACAAGAAGAAGGAATAGATTTTGAAGAGTCATTCGCACTGGTTGCAAGGCTTGAAGCAGTCAGGATTTTCTTAGCTTATGCCGCTCACAAGAACATCACGGTTTATCAGATGGACATCAAGACAGCTTTCTTGAATGGAACTCTGAAAGAAGAAGTGTATGTGAGTCAACCAGACGGTTTCGTTGACAAAGATCATCCGGAATACGTCTACAAGCTAAAGAAGGCAATCTATGGTTTGAAACAAGCCCCACGGGCGTGGTATGACGAGTTATCATCTTTCTTGTTGTCAAATAATTTCACCAAAGGAACAATTGATCCAACCTTGTTTACAAGAAAATACAAAAATGACATTTTGATTGTTCAGATTTATGTGGACGACATAATATTTGGGTCCACTAATCCGCAACATTCAAAACATTTTGAAAATCTCATGAAAAGCAAATTCGAAATGTCCATGATGGGTGAATTAAAATTCTTTTTAGGTTTACAAATTCATCAATCCCCACGTGGAATTTTTCTTAATCAGGCTAAATACACAATTGAGATTTTGAAAAAACATGGTATGGAAAATTGTGACTCTGTTGGTACTCCTATGGTCACTTCACCAAAAATTGGCGCTGACCTATATGGGAAACCCATGGATCCGAAGAAATATCGGAGCATGATTGGTTCTCTCATGTACTTAACTGCAAGCCGACCAGATATACATTTTGCTGTGTGCTTACTTGCACGGTTTCAGGCAAGGCCTACCGAACTTCACCTCCAAGAGGTTAAACGGATCTTTCGATACCTTCGAAGAACCATTAACATGGGACTTTGGTATCCGAAGGATTCGGAGTTTACACTAATTGCCTTTTCAGATGCCGATCATGCTGGATGCCAAGTAACAGCGAAAAGTACATCAGGCGGAGCGCAATTTCTTGGAGAAAAGCTAGTAGGTTGGTCGTCAAGAAAACAAGATTGCACTGCTTTATCAACAGCAGAAGCCGAGTATGTGTCTCTATCTGCGTGTTGTGCTCAAGTCCTTTGGATGAGAACTCAACTCACAGATTATGGTTTCTCTTTCAACCGCATACCTTTGTATTGCGATTCAAAAAGTGCCATAGCCATCTCGTGCAACCCAGTGCAACACTCGAAGACCAAGCATATTAGAGTCCGCTACCACTTCATAAAAGAGCACGTTGAAGAGGGTACTGTTGAATTGTTTTTCGTTAAGACTGAATACCAGCTCGCCGATCTATTTACTAAGGCCCTCCCAAAAGAGCGGTTTGAAAACTTAGTTCGTCGAATTGGAATGCGAAGCCTAACTCCCGTAGAGTTAGAAAGTCTTCTCGAATCTCAATGATTTACTTCATAAAGCTTCGCATGTAAATATTTATGTAAATATTTTGGTAAACATTTTTTGTAAATATTTATGTATATATTTTTGGTAAATATATACATACCTTTTAAAAAATCAAAATAAAAAAAAAAATAGAAAATTTGAAAAAGCCATAAAAAATATAAAACATCAAAAACCAAAAATATTCTTCTCACGACATGTCTCTCGTCTAATCGATATTCTGTACGTACTTAGAAATGTCATTCAACAATGATACGGGTATTTACAGATGCTTGAGCGAGAGTTATTTTTTATGTTTTTCTAAAACATGTCGTTTCTCAAATTTTTCTTCAATAAGGCTTTCGTGCATTTCAGTACGAAACCCGTGCTTTATTGTGAAATCTTTTATCGTGGACCGAGTTCTCAACTCGAAAAGATTTCATACTAAAGGCCACACTGATGACTTCTGATTATTTCCGATCAGGACTCGCAATGTTAATGGCGAAAAGCAAATACCTTGAGCACTTAATCAAAATGATTTCTAAGAGATTTTTTCAAAGTCTTTAAAATGCATTTTGTGCTCAAGATCACTCCCTCTAACACCCTTAACTGCTTTTAAACTCAATTGTTTAAATAAAATGCTTTGTTAAAGGGGGAGTATAAAAAGAAAAATGTTCCATTTTTCATGCTAAAATCAGTCCGTCTCTCCACAAAAAAAAAAAGTTTCATTTTAATCAACTGCTTTCAAAAATACCACTTCATGCTATTTTTGAGGGGGAGATTAAGTGTTTAAATATAAGGGGGAGAGGACGTGATTAAAATGTGATCTAAATGAAGTTTTGTCGTTTGAATCTTAAAACGAGTTCTTCAAAAAGACTCAGCATGAACCCTCGAATTGACGAAACTAACTGTCCGTTATCGAAAAGACTAGTCCGGGACGGGTAATAATTTCAAGATGGTTATCCATTGATGTAAACGTGTCTCGCAAAGGACTTGTCTGAGTAGAATGTACCAATTCGAGAGATGATCTTTGAATATGACCAGGACGGGTAATAATTTCAAGCTAGTCTAACTAGTGATGCAAGCGTGTCTCGCAAAGGTCATGTTCATTGAAAATCGATCATTTCAAATGTGCGAACTCTACCCAACATGTGCAATTTATTTCAAAAATGCATGAGCACATGTGAAGGGGGAGTGTTTCAAAAATGCAAAACTCTCGATGTGTTAACAAAATGTGTTTTCTCATAAACATGTTGAGAGATTTTCACAAGGTTTAATGGCATGTGACAAATAATCTAGGATAATCATGGAGCAATAAGGTGATTATGGTTAGGTTATGTCCAATGATCCGCCAGAACCGGAGGGATCTACCCAAGGACAACTCCAATAGCTTAGCATTAGAAGTCCTTAGGTAAGATTGAAAAAAGGAGTATAATGAGAAAGGAGAAAGAAGGGGTTGAAGAATGAAAAAGAAAAGTTTTTGTAAGGGTGAAAAGAAATAGCCCTCCATGAAAACTTAGGTCAGAAACCGGGTCAATACATCTGCTATCGGTACTCACTAAGGTGATACTGGTATTGAAGACAAGACGTCATGGACCCAGTGACGCATTTTGCACCACCCCTCCTATCCACTCAGATATCTCTTAAAAGATATTTGTTTCATTTCTCACGGAGAACACTGCATAATCTATCGACCTCTCACTCCGAGAAGTGTTGATATTGAAAAGGTGGCACTCTGCTCCATGCCTCCGACGACTAAAACCAAAACGCACATTATTGAGTCTAGAGACATGAGATTCATCAAAGATCTCTTAGGAACACTTCCTATGCAATACACTTGTGTTCACCTCAAAGGATACAAGTTGTATGAGTCTTAATGAGATCCAAAGATCTTGCCTCACGACATGATGGCCGAAGGACGATTTATTACTAACTGTTTTATGCAGGTACCGACGAAAGTCCATTCACCATCATCATCTACAACGGCGATGCAGCTGAACTGAAGATGTAGATCAAGGCGAAGAAGACCACAAGACGACTCTATGAAGATCACAGCGCATGAAGGAACATTGAATGAAGAAGATTACACATTGACACACGAAGATCAAGATGTCAAAAGCTAAAGACCAATCAAGGGAGCATCATTTGAAATGACCATCCCTTAGGGGGAGATTGTTAGCATTGAAATTTATGCTACTTAGAAGTGATGGTCATTTTGGCATTTAGAATAAATGTGTCAAGTGTAATATGTATTAAAAGTGTGGGCTTAAGGCATTAGAAATGTTAGTATCTTATGTATAAGTGTAGTGCACATCTTAAGTCCACACAAGGTCCAACAAAAGCCCATCAAACCCATTTAGAGTTGATGGCAGTCACGTATAAACACACACACTCTTTAGTTTCATTAGATGCCTCATTTTAGATAAGAAAGAGTGTGTGTGTGTGTGAGAGAGTCCCACCCAAGTCTCTTGTATTATTTCTTTTCTCTTTGAAGATTAATAAACATTTGACTTGAAAATTTACATATGATCCATACCACTCTTGTGCTATAAATGTGTTTGTGAGTGTCATCTAGTAAGCTTGTGTTGTGTGATAAAGAGGAGAAGCTTTGGCTGTTACAAATATTTTTATAAAAATATTAAGTATGAGTCCTTTAAGCTAAGGTACAAGTCATTTAAGCATAAAACTTAAATGAAAATAAAAATCTTATAAAAACTTTTAAAATAGTTATTTAAATGCCATATTTTGTAATATTTTCACACAATAAATTCTAAAAATAATTTATTAAGTTATTTAACATATGTACAACTCCTTTATCTCAATGTACAACCCTTTAATGCATAAAATCTTAAAAACTCATTAATTTGTATTTAAAGCCTAATAAAATTACATAAAAATTATGTAAAAATAAGAAATAATTAAAAATATATTTTTCTTATTTTCTTATCATTAGTAAAAGTCTCTTAAGCCTAGAGTACAACCTTCTTAAGCACAAAAATCATTTTTCTACTTATATATAGAAATCGATAGACATAAAAGTATGCCATATAATTTTAGAAACCATTTCTAGCTAAACCCTAAACCTAGAAACCCTAACCATGCCTAAAACCCTAGAGTACAAACAAACTAAGCCTAAGTACTACACCCTAATGCACCATTCGAACCTAACTAACCTAGTTCTTCCAATCTAGTTCGACTACAATCTAAACTGTAGAGGAATAGATTCACGTATGGAGGTGGAGGAAACATGATAAACACGAACATAAGATTAAACTTTAACTTTTCGGTTTATTGACTGGCGGGGTGTGTATGTTTTTCTAGAGAGAAGCTAGAGAAAACACACACACCCCTTTGATACAAATGAATCCTCAACCCTCCTAGTATTGACATAGGAGGGTATTTATACAAAGAATACAATGACTAACTTAGCCTAAATGTCTAAACTAGTCCTTGTATAAAGAATGAAGTGCAATTCCCAAATATGACAAACTTTAAGGCTAACATAAACCAACTAAACCCTAGCAATTCTTAAGCCCTAAGTATACACTTGTATGAACCCTAATTAAACACATTGCCCCTCTTCAAGAAATGGGCACAAGTGTGTGATTTGTAAACTTACACCTCATCAAAACCCCCTTCTACCCATGTGTCGCCCCTCACAGCCATACACCTCACTTCCCTCACTCCCATAATACTCCTAGAACACACAAGAAACCCTAGATAATCCTTATAAATAGGAGAGAACCATGAAACCCTAATTCACTACCAAACCATTCGAACCAATCCAAACAGCCTCAAACCACTACACCACAGATCTCATTAGTCTAGTATAAGTTCAATAAAACCTAAGGAAGCAGTGGAAGTAAGCTAGAGCCAAGGGGAGTCAATTCGAGTCATATTTCACAAAAACCTACCCTAGTCGAACAAATAAATCTAGGTATGTTTATAACCCTTTTTATTTACTTTCTTACATTTAATATGAGTCTAAATACTTAGTATATTATGTCTTGAAAGTTATATTAATACAGAATGAGTAGAAATTAAGTTTTGATCATAAAAACCCAAACCGAACACTTTTAAAACAAATATATATGAAATGAATTTCTGAAAACCCTAGGATCATAAAAATGGATTAAGAGTACTATAAACATGTTAGAAATACTAAGTAAACATTAAAAACACTAGGTATAAAAATCGGATAGCAAAAAAACAAAGTTTTCTTTTCTTTTTCTTCCTGTCGACCAGCAGCAGACCTGCTGCTTTGGTCTTTAAATTCGAATAGTAAACAGATCTCTAAAATCCTAGTTTTTGGCATAGTGAAAGACCACTAAAAGGGCTACGTTTAGGAAAAAGAATCACTAAAATTCATTAAGAAACGAGTGAGAACGAAGCATGTTTTGTGAGTCCATTTTCTGTGTCGAACAAACCCCAAGTCGCAACTTTCTGAAAATGTTTCTGAGGTCGTGAGTTCGAACCAAGCTGAGATCTTTTGCAAAAATACTCTTAATACACTTATACATGTTTTGGCTAAGGAGTCATAAATGGTCTCGTCTTAAATCGTATGTAATAAATTGTTGTTGTGAGGTAAGGATGTCGAATGGAAATGTTTAGGAGTCTCAAGGGCTGTTTTTGCCAAAGCTCTAATAAACTTTGTATTTTGGACTAGTTTTGCAGTCGAGTAAAACCCTAGGGGTGTAAACTGTCATTTTTGAAACTTAAGGGTAGAAAGTGTTATTTAACTAAAAGTTCAGGGGTAAAAGTTGTCATTTTCATAAATTTTGAGGGAAAAAGTTGCCAACCCTAGATACTTGAAGGTCTAAAATGAAAATATACTCATAAACCTTAAATTAATATTATTATTATTAAATTAATATAATTATTATTATTATGATTATCATTATCATTATTAGGAATTAAAAACCTAATACCGGAACTGAAAACGTAAACGGAAAATAAAACTTATATATTCCAAAACAATTACTGAGAACTTGACACACCAACCCAGGTAGCGTGCCGGAGACGTTTATCAACTTTGTATTTCATCCAGACTACCCAGGTGAGTTCATAGTCCCACTTTTTACTATGTTTTTATAAACTTGTGGGGAGATACATGCTACAAACCGAACACAAGTATTTTCTGTATGCTTTCCTGATTTATATTGCATAAGTTTTCTTTTGCCAAAAAGACCCCTAATCATGGACCTCTAATCACTTGCGGGTGAACGCGAATATAATGGATAGATCTATTGGGTTTGACAGCCCCTTTGTGTTACCGTAACGTAACCAAATGTATTTTATTTGAGTTAAATAAAGAGACTGACAATCTCCTACTCGGGGGCAAGGTTACCTACATTTAATTATGGGGTAATTTATATCTCATAGCTTATAACTATGAAGATAACCTGTTAACGTTTTGCGTGCCATGAGACTTAATGCAATATATATATTTTACACTGCAGTATTACTGATTACTTTTTATCTAGCTTGTGTTCAAACTCATTATAACTGAAAACACTATGGATTCACTCAACCTTTGTGTTGACTTTTTAAGCATGTTTATCTCAGGTGACTAAAAGGCATGACTTGGCACGGAGTGGCTGTGGACTTTCTTCTTATAACAAAAGTGTCCACTTTGTTATCATTCAAAGAATAATGTATTTTATTTACGTATTTCAAAAACTTCCCTCTGGGACCTATCCTATGTACTCTGATAAATAAATGAATGATAACAATTTTATCTAAAACGTCTCTTTTTTAGTCGTTTTCTATACTCATGACTGTGAACCATGAAGTAATACCCCAACTTATATTCCGCTGCGTATATCGAAAAATGGGGTGTTACACATTGGTATCAGAGCTCATGGTTATAGAGAACCAAATGTTTTCAAACATTGGACTATAACCGATTTTTCACAAAAATTTACCCTGAAAGTCCTCCGTGCCACAGTTTCACTGAAATATTATTTATGTGATTACTATTTAATTTACTAGTGAGATATTTATAATATTCGGGTGGTTACAGAGTTATGGTTTCCCCTATCCACACAATTACTCTTATGTCGGACTCGGACACTGAAAATGTCATGACAGTTCCGGACATCACGATACCCAGGCGAATAACAGAATCGGATCCATCCGAGGATGTTTCTATAGTACCTGAGGCAGTATTCGGACACGATACGGAGACGATTCCATCAGAAGAGCCATCTGAAGATATTGCGATGCCAGATGTTCTACCACTTCCAGATGATCCATATATATAAACCCGCGAGGGAGTTCGGAGAACGGCGCGAATGCGAACGCTTCCCGTATTTTCCTCACCTTTACCCCGTCCATATCCATATATGGTGCCTAATTATGATCTCATAGTCCCATTGTCTTCACCTCAGCCACCACCGTCATCTACTGATTTTACTCCTCCATCTGTACCGTACGAACTCAGTGATGAGGTCAGAGCTATTATTGCTCGATATCATGAGTTACCTCGATCGCCTACGCCTGATTTCCCGACACCACCGAGAGTTTTTGAAGTAGGAGAGAGTTCGCAGGCAGCTCAGGAGCGACCTCCGACCATATCCACTCTGCTGACACGATTGGAGAAACAGGAAGAGCAAATTGAGACTGCTCTAGGCCATCTGGATGAGTTACCACTAGAACGTATCGAAAGTATGGAGTAGGGAATTGAAGAGTTGGCGACAGAACAAAAGGTTATACGACAAAAGCTGGAGGGAAGTCGTAAGGAGATAGGTGAGCTTGGTAAGCAAGTCATACAAGAAATATCTACTCTTTACAGTAATGAGTTAAAGTTGATAGACGAAATGCTACTACGAAATGAAGAGCTGAAGATTGCACATGAGAAGATTGCTGCTCTGGAGACGACCATGGAAACAATGAAGACCCAGTATCAGGAGAATCAACAAGTCATCGCCAGTATGATAGCTGACCTGGAGACTCGACTGGAGAAAACGACCGATAGCCGTTAGATTAGATCCTATCCGTATCCTTTGTACTATATCTCAGTAGTGAGATCTATAGTATAACTAGGAAACTAGCACATAGTTTATATCTAATAGCTTTTGCGTTTTGTACTAGCCACAGGATGTGTAGCATAAAATTGGCACTTGTGTCAAAATTTTGTTATATATATAGCAAGATATTTATGACTATACGTGGTTAAGTAAAAATGCAGTGAACGATATAAATAGATATGGGCTAGAAACTAAATACATGTGTGATGATTCAAGACATATTTTGATATGATCAAATATGCGAAATCTAAACATATGTTTTCTTGTGATAAAAAATGCCTCGTAATTCCCCAGACCCCGTCATGTCCCAAGCCGCCATCCGACAGCTCATTGATGACAGAGTAGCCGCAGCTTTAGAGAATCAAGCCGCAATGTTGGCCAGATCTGGAAGTACCAGCCGACAAAATGGAGAAGGCGAAATGGCAGCAAATCGCAAGTGTACTGATGAACTCAAATAAGTACATTTTATTGTCATCATTTATCCTATTTATTTGACTTGTTTTATTATATTATACATGAGAATCGATACATTAATGTTTACTTTAGTGATTCTCAGGTAAAAACAAGCATTATGTGAAACTTGGCGATTTTGGACTAATTATGGAGCAAAACAAGCAAGATGTCAAAAGCCTACTGAAATCCAGAAGATCAAGCTCGTTCTACTCCAGATACGCCGCATTATACTTCTAACATACGGCGTATCACTATCAAGATTTCACAAGTTACAATCCAAGTACATGCGCCGCATACAAAGATCAAGATACGCCGCATCTGAAGACGGTGTACGAATATTCCAGAATATATTAATCTTGGACCCCACGCAAAGTTAAGTCAATCCGCCGCATCTATAAACTCTATGCGCCGCATCGATCCCTCATGCAGAAACTATAAATACCCCAAGGCCAGACGAATTTCGAGAGCGAGATTTTAGAGAGAGAGATATAACCCTAGAGCCGAATTCAGGCGACCGAGCAGCACAAGACACACCTAAACAAAGATACAAGAGCTGTAAGAAGGTCCTGCATGTATTCAATTCATTAAGTAGTTTTGTTTTATTGTATTAGTACACTTTAATTCATCAGGATTGATGGGCTTGTGTCATGTGACTACGAAAAATCATGCACTCTCCTTAATATTGCCATTAATTAAAGTTTATATGTTGATGTCTTTGGTGACTTTTATTAGTGCATTGATAACCTCTATGTCTAGCTGAGTCTTGCTTGGGTCGCCATGCCCCTTCCTCGCCTTTCTATTCTAGCGTATACGAGACGTGGGCATCACAAATGCCCAATACTCTAGAAAAGTAGGATAGACATAAGTAATCATTAAGGGTTTACTCGCCGATAAGATTAGAGCCAACGAGAAAGGTTTAATTACATACACTTCATATAAAACTAGCAATAAAACAAGTGACAAGCTACTTAATTATCAGGACAGGTCTTCTTATTGTCTCAAGTATCTATCTGTGTACGTGTGTGCTAATCGTTGATTCGTGCTCATTAGTTTAGTTTACTATTTAATCATAACCAAACCGTGCCAGTCTCTCAGGCTGAACCCCCTTGCGTTAGATTAGGTTGTATAGCTAACTTAGGATATTAAAATACTGATTAGAATAACTAGATAATACGTTCCACTCGTAGTGATCGACACTCTACTTACCATTATATTTATACTGACCGGGTACACTGCTCGTTAAGTGTGTGTGTTATTGATAAGTCGGTTAAATATAAATTTAAAACTTGAGTAGGCATTAATACTGCTAAACCGCAACGACACATCACGCGCATCAAGTTTTTGGCGCCGCTGCCAGGGAGTGAATTGTTATTATCTGTTAATTTGATTAATATTTTAATTAGGTTTTTTTTTTTTTTTTTTTTTTTTTTTTTTTTTTTTTTTTTTTTTTTTTAATTCTAACCACTAACCCTGTTATATATTAGATAGATTGCATTCATTGTATAATTTGCATTTTTTTATTTTTGTGTTTTTTTTTTTTGTTTTCTGTAATTTTTGTTTCTTTTTTTATTTTTTATTTTTGTTTTTGTTTTTCTGTATTTTTTTGCATTCTGCTGTCGTTGTATTGTGCTGATACAAACGATACGGCGCATCTGTTTTCACAGATACGGCGTATTGCGTTTGATTTTTATAAAATACAACGCGTTTAATAAATTCGAGTACGACGCATCTTTCCCCAAGATACGGCGTATTCTATTTTTAATAAGAAATTTTTCTAAACCCTAACGCCATACGACGCATCTGTTTTCACAGATACGGCGTATTTTCTATTTAAATTAAAAACAGTTTTTCGAATTATTAAACAGAAGCGACGCATCGATTTTTATCTATACGGCGCATCTACTAAATCAAAAATCTTGTATTTTGAAACGTAACGAAAATACGGCGCATTAGCTTTTGTTAATACGACGCATTTAATTTTAATAAATATAATCGATTTTTGATAATTTAAACTTGATACGGCGCATTCTAATTCATAAGCGGCGTATCTGTTTTCTGAATAAAAGTCTGATTAAATTTTAACGTAATAAGATACGGCGTATCCAACTTTCTGGATACGGCGCATCGTCCGCTGATATCAGCCATTTTTATTCTTTATATTCGTTTCTAAATTCATTAATTTCTCTTCTAAATACTCTTTGGGACCATATGAGGAATATGTTGTGACGAAGACCAAAGAATATATTAGATTAAGTCGAACGGAAGAAAATGTTGCGGAGCTATACGGTAACATCTTTCGGATGAAAGAAGAAGGATGGCACGTAACAAGAACAAAATAAGGAGCTGAACGTGAGTCTAACTTGAAGACTCTGGAATAAAGACAAGTGCTGACCGGGAGACAACCCGAAGGAAAATTTTTACTTTTCTGTTCTGTGTCGAGTCTGTCAGACCTGCAGAAGATGCGGCGCATCTCCATCATAAGATGCGACGCATCACCTGCACTGGTCATATCTTATTTCATTTTCTGCATTTTTATTTTTGACTTTAAAACTTTCTGTCAGTTTATTTAATGCGGCGCATCCCTGGTTAAGGATGCGACGCATCTTTTATTCTGATTCGTATTTATTCCAGGCTCGATACGGCGTATCGACTGACCTGATGATTTACAGTTTAATTTTTTAGGTTTTATTTTTACTAACTACTAATGTATTATGCAAGTTTGAACCTTCTTAACTCAGGTGTGTTAAAGTCTAAATGGTATTATAGATTCCTGCATTTTTTTGTGGATACATCATCTATGAAGCTTAAACGTTCTCATCCACAAGAAAGTTGATTTTTGCTCTTATACAAATGGAGGATCATACCGAGCAAATCTCAGGGGAGTTTTTCTGTTCTAATTCTTTTATTTTCCAGTTTTTAACCTTTGACACAAACAACGAGGACGTTGTTTAACTTAAGTGGGGGGATTGGAGAATTAGAACACTTACTGTAGGTCACGTAAATATCTCAAACACACACTCGTTAACAACTAATAACGCAAGTACTACTAATTTAGATTAAGCTACGTATGAAGATAAATAAGCTAATTCGATAACTAAATAAGAGAAGAGAATACGAAGAGAAGAATAGAGAATGGAAGGCTTTCACTTAATTCACTTTACACACGAGCAGAGCTTTCGCACATACATGAAAAACCAACATAAAATGAGGCACCCCATGCCTTCTATTTATAGGCAACAATCTGGGGTAAGCACATGGGGTGATTCTTCTAGAAACTAATTACATTTTAATCACTATAAACCGGCCCATGGGCTACTAATAGGCCGGATCTTTAAAAACAAACAAATATAGCCCTTAATGCTTAGCAACATTTAATACAAGTGATCGAGACTTGAAATATGATTAAAAACAAGTTCCTAACACTTACTTGTCCTAAACTTTTGCAAAATATGCTTAAAATGCGCTTAATATATCAAAATTTAAAATTTCTAGCATGTTTTTGTTTAAAGTCTAAATTACATAACCGCACACATAACTCTATTCTTTCAAAAATATTAAAACTTTAGTGTGCTGGTGACTTGTAAACTTTAGAACTTGGCTTGTATACTATTCGAGACCACAATAATAAGTATTATCTATATAATTGGAATGACTTGTCTAAATTGGTAAATTTCTAGGATTACACCCAAATAGCCTTTATATGTTATGTGATATTAACTAACTACACTGGTTAGTTAACCCCCGTATAAACCCTTTGTTACTCTCACTTTTAAAGTAAGATACCCCTAGAAAAACCCTCAGAGCCATTCCTTTCGTTTCTTACACCTTTGTTATAATGTTTCGATACACCCTTACACCTTAGCCTACCCTGTAGATTAAAATCCGTGGTTAATTGCTTTAGGCAAAGTGTGTTTCCTTACATTACCTGTGTTCGCGTGCGTAATTCATTATCTTTGGTTAGGTCAGGAAATTGCACAATGCAATTGGTATGAAAGTAAATATTGTATAACTTTTAGTTTATTTTTCGTGTGTTTGCTACTTTCACTATTACAGTTATTTCTGAAAGTATGAAGAGTATGGAAAAATTATCCGGAAAAATAGTGATAGAAAAGTTGTGAAATTTTAAACATATATGTTGATGTCAAAAAAAAAAAAAAAAAAAAAAAAAAAAATCGAAAAAATAGAAAAGAAAAAGAAAAAGGAAAAGTTGGAAGTTTGTTTTAACCAACTTATGTAAAGTTTTGTATTAAGTGGGAGATATCACCACTATTTGTTGTATTTTATTTATGGATTGAATGAGAGTTGGCCGTTATGGGAACGCCAACTAAGGTTATTCTTTGATTGAGATCTTGTTGAGTATAATTCGTGTCTACCTAAAGCGTGTGTTTCAAGTGTTAAAGCGTGAGTTATTCAATGATATGAGTCTTATTCATGAGATGGTTGGGAAAGTGATTAACCACACTTAGGATTTTAATTTATCTGTTTTGTTTATTTTTCATTTTACACCAATTTGTATCCCAAATATTATCCATACCCTATATCATTCTTCATCCAAACCTTTGATTTATTGAGATTAGGGATTTGAGCAATCTTAAGTATCGTAGTCGTGGATTCGGCTATGTATTTATGATTTTGTCGCTCTTTTTGATATAATATTATTGGTGAAGATTACTTGGTCCTATCTTTAGCCCATTCGAGTTAAGGATTTGAGCAATTGCAAGTATCGTGGCCGTGGATTCAATCATGTATTTGTAATTTTGTCGCCTTTTCTGAAATGTGAGATCGATAGAGATTAAAAAGGATGATCAACCCTTAACCAACAAACCCTTTTTACCGCTTTAGACTTGTTACTCCTTGGCTTTAGTGGGGGAGATGCGTATACTTGCCAAGCCTATGATAGAATATTCGTCACGACTAAGCAACTAAACGATTTAGAATTGTTTTACATTAAAAATTATTTTGGTTTCTACTTCGTTAAGTGTTTGGTTGTGTGATTATGACAAAACTAATACGTGCTTAAATATAAAAATAAATCTTAATATCTTTTAGGATACATTTTCATACGATTAATTCTAAGGTTTACTTGGGGACAAGTAAAGTTCAAGTGGGGGGATATTTGATGAACTCAAATAAGTACATTTTATTATCATCATTTATCCTATTTATTTGACTTGTTTTATTATATTATACATGAGAATCGATACATTAATGTTTACTTTAGTGATTCTCAGGTAAAAACAAGCATTATGTGAAACTTGGCGATTTTGGACTAATTATGGAGCAAAACAAGCAAGATGTCAAAAGCCTACTGAAATCCAGAAGATCAAGCTCGTTCTACTCCAGATACGCCGTATTATACTTCTAACATACGGCGTATCACTATCAAGATTTCACAAGTTACAATCCAAGTACATGCGCCGCATACAAAGATCAAGATACGCCGCATCTGAAGACGATGTACGAATATTCCATAATATATTAATCTTGGACCCCACGCGAAGTTAAGTCAATGCGCCGCATCTATAAACTCTATGCGCCGCATCGATCCCTCATGCAGAAACTATAAATACCCAAGGCCAGACGAATTTCGAGAGCGAGATTTTAGAGAGAGAGATATAACCCTAGAGCCGAATTCAGACGACCGAGCAGCACAAGACACACCTAAACAAAGATACAAGAGCTGTAAGAAGGTCCTGCATGTATTCAATTCATTAAGTAGTTTTGTTTTATTGTATTAGTACACTTTAATTCATCAGGATTGATGGGCTTGTGTCATGTGACTACGAAAAATCATGCACTCACCTTAATATTGCTTTCCCATTAATTAAAGTTTATATGTTGATGTCTTTGGTGACTTTTATTAGTGCATTGATAACCTCTGTGTCTAGCTGAGTCTTGCTTGGGTCGCCATGCCCCTTCCTCGCCTTTCTATTCTAGCGTATACGAGACGTGGGCATCACAAATGCCCAATACTCTAGAAAAGTAGGATAGACATAAGTAATCATTAAGGGTTTACTCGCCGATAAGATTAGAGCCAACGAGAAAGGTTTAATTACATACACTTCATATAAAACTAGCAATAAAACAAGTGACAAGCTACTTAATTATCAGGACAGGTCTTCTTATTGTCTCAAGTATCTATCTGTGTACGTGTGTGCTAATCGTTGATTCGTGCTCATTAGTTTAGTTTACTATTTAATCATAACCAAACCGTGCCAGTCTCTCAGGCTGAACCCCCTTGCGTTAGATTAGGTTGTATAGCTAACTTAGGATATTAAAATACTGATTAGAATAACTAGATAATATGTTCCACTCTTAGTGATCGACACTCTACTTACCATTATATTCATACTGACCGGGTACACTGCTCGTTAAGTGTGTGTGTTATTGATAAGTCGGTTAAATATAAATTTAAAACTTGAGTAGGCATTAATACTGCTAAACTGAAATGACACGCGCACGCATCATGTACTTATATAGACTTTATTAACTGCGAACCAACTTTCTTTAAAGGAACTGAAGGAGCAACAGAGTTAGCTCGTTGGTTTGAGCGTACTGAAGTAGTCTTTATGAGGTGCGGATGCACTGATGACTGTAAGGTTACCTTTGCAACAGGGACTTTCTTGGAAGATGCCCTGTCTTGGTGGACCTCTATTTCCCAGACAATGGGAGTAGAAGCAGCTCATCAGCTCACTTGGGATGATCTTAAGAAGAAGATGTTGAAAAAGTACTGTCCACGAACTGAGATTAAGAAGCTGGAAGATGAGTTTCACCAGCTAGTTGTGAAAGGGACAGATCTGAGAGCCTACAATAGGAGATTTCAGGAGCTTGCTCTCCTATGTCCATCTGTAGTGCCTGATCTAGAAAAGATGCTGGAGAAGTATATTGAGGGTTTGCCCCGTAGCATTGAAGGAAATGTTACTGCGTCTAAACCCCAGACACTGGAAGAAGCGATTACCATAGCTCAACAGCTAATGGATCGTGAGATTAAGCGTGGTACTACCCAAGGGAATTTAGATAACAAACAAAAGTTTGATGATCGGAAAGTTTCCCATTACCCCAATCACCATCCTAATAAGCCCAACTTTAACCGAAACAACCAAAGCAACTATCAGCAAAACCGTAATAACCGCCATCATCAACAAAACCGCCGACAAGAGACCGCCAGAGTAAATGCCAACGCACCTGCTGAGAAAACTGGTTATGTCGGAACCAAGCCATTCTGCAACCGATGCTCGTTGCACCATCATGGTCCATGTGCTGTCAAGTGCGCAAAGTGTCAAAAGATTGGACACCAGACCAAAGACTGTAGGGCAACTGGAGCAAATCTGCAGCCGGTAATCATAACCTGTCACGGGTGTGGTGAGAAAGGGCATTACAAGAATCAGTGCCCGAAGGCAAACGATAATCTGAGCAACGGTGGTCGCGAAAGGGTTTATGTGCTTGGAGATGTTCAGGAAAACCCCGACATAGTCACCGGTACGTTCCCTCTAAATCAGCATTTAGCTAAACTATTATTTGATACTGGAGCTGATAAAAGTTTCATATCTCTTACGTTTGCTACTTTACTTAAAATCCCTCCTACCGCTTTACATAACACGTACAAAATCGAGCTAGCTAATGGGAAATTAGTGAGCACAAACTCTATAATCCGAAATTGCACTCTAACCTTACTAAATCAATCTTTCGACATCGACCTTATGCCTATTGAACTCGGTAGTTTCGACGTCATAGTTGGCATGGATTGGTTATCCAAATATCATGCTAGAATTCTGTGCGACGAAAAAGTAGTTCATATTCCTTTCGAAGGTGAAACTTTGATTATCAGAGGTAATCAGAGTTAGACCCGACTGAGTTTAATATCCTGTCTAAAAACCTTGAAATACATCAATAGAGGATGTCAAGTGTTTTTAGCTAATATTACCGAGAAGGAAACGGATGAAAAACGACTGGAAGATGTACCTGTGGTACGAGATTTTCCAGAAGTCTTTCCTGAAGAATTACCTGGACTACCACCTGTACGACAGGTAGAGTTTCAGATCGACTTGGTACCAGGAGCAGTACCAATAGCTCGAGCGCCTTATCGTCTAGCACCGACGGAGATGCAAGAACTGTCCAACCAACTGCAAGAGTTATTGGACAAGAGATTTATTCGACCTAGTACTTCACCTTGGGGAGCTCCTGTTCTCTTTGTTAAAAAGAAGGACGGAACTTTTAGGATGTGTATCAATTACCGAGAGTTGAATAAACTTACGGTTAAGAATCGATATCCATTACCGAGAATCGACGATTTGTTCGACCAATTGCAAGGATCAAGCGTCTACTCGAAAATAGATTTGAGATCAGGATATCATCAACTGCGTGTTAAGGAAGAAGATATTCCTAAAACAGCTTTTCGAACGAGGTACGGTCATTACGAATTTCAAGTGATGCCATTTGGGTTAACCAATGCACCAGCAGTATTCATGGATCTCATGAATCGCGTGTGTAAACCTTATCTGGACAAATTCGTGATCGTGTTCATTGATGATATTCTTATCTATTCTCGAAATGAAGAAGAGCATGCGGAGCATTTAAGGATTATTTTGGAATTACTCAAGAGAGAACAATTGTACGCGAAATTTTCTAAGTGTGATTTCTGGATTCACACAGTACAATTTCTTGGGCACGTGATAGACCGGGATGGTATTCACGTGGATCCTTCCAAAATAGAAGCGGTTAAGAGTTGGCTGATCCCGACAAACCCCACTGAGATACGTCAATTTCTAGGACTTGCTGGTTATTATCGAAGATTCATTGAGAGATTTTCGAAGATTACCAAGTCTTTAACGGAATTGACACAGAAGAATAAAAAGTATGTATGGGGAGAAGATCAAGAAAAAGCTTTCCAGCTGTTAAAGCAAAAGCTTTGTGAAGCACCAATCTTAGCCTTACCAGAAGGAAGTGATGATTTCGTTGTTTACTGCGATGCGTCTCATCAAGGTCTAGGTGCGGTGTTAATGCAAAGAAACAAAGTTATTGCTTACGCCTCCCGTCAACTCAAGACTCATGAGAAGAATTATACGACTCATGATTTAGAGTTAGGAGCCGTTGTGTTTGCACTCAAAATCTGGAGACACTATTTGTATGGTACAAAGTGTGTTGTCTTTACAGATCACAAGAGTCTACAGCACATTCTCGACCAGAAGGAGTTAAATATGAGACAACGAAGATGGTTAGAGTTGTTAAGTGATTATGACTGTGAGATTCGTTATCACCCTGGAAAAGCAAATGTTGTAGCAGATGCTTTGAGCAGGAAGGAACGAATTAAGCCACTTAGAGTAAGGGCTTTAGTCATGACCATTAACTCAGATCTTCCATCCCAAATTCTCAATGCGCAGACTGAGGCAGTAAAAGAAGAAAATATTCAAGCTGAGAATTTAAGGGGCATGGACAAAGTGTTTGAACTTCGCCCTAATGGAACCCGTTGTATCAAGAATCGAAGTTGGATTCCACTCTTTGGTGATTTAAGAAATGTGGTTATGCACGAATCACATAAGTCCAAGTATTCTATCCACCCAGGATCTGAAAAGATGTACCAGGATCTCAAAAAGCTTTACTGGTGGCCAAACATGAAAGCTGACATTGCAGAGTATGTCAGTAAATGTTTGACGTGTGCACGAGTTAAGGCTGAGCATAAAAAACCATTTGGTTTATTGACGCAACCTGAGATTCCTGAATGGAAATGGGAAAGGATAACTATGGATTTTATCACTAAATTACCTAGGACGTCAAGCGGATACGACACCATTTGGGTCATAGTTGATCGTCTTACTAAGTCAGCTCGCTTTTTGCCGATCAAGGAAACTGATGAAGTAGAAGATTTAGCCAAGCTATATCTGAAAGAGATAGTCTCTCAGCATGGAGTGCCGATTTCCATTATTTCTGATCGTGATTCTCGTTTCACGTCAAGATTTTGGGAAAAACTCCAGGATGCTTTGGGTACTAGTTTGGATATGAGTACGGCTTACCATCCGCAAACCGACGGACAGAGTGAGAGGACCATTCAAACGTTGGAGGATATGCTTAGAGCTTGTGTGATAGATTTTGGCAAAGGATGGGATAGACATCTACCTTTGGCAGAATTCTCGTACAACAATAGTTACCATGCAAGTATCAAAGCAGCCCCGTTTGAAGCACTTTATGGGAGAAAGTGTCGGTCACCCGTCTGTTGGGCAGAAGTCGGAGAATCTCAACTTACCGGACCAGAGATAGTCCAAGAGACTACCGACAAGATTGTGCAAATCCGACAACATCTGCAAGCTGCCCGAGATAGGCAGAAGAGTTATGCAGATGTGAGACGAAAACCTATGGAGTTTGAAGTGGGAGACAGAGTAATGCAGAAAGTGTCACCATGGAAGGGAATGGTTAGATTCGGAAAACGCGGAAAGTTAAATCCTCGATATATTGGACCATTCGAGATTCTGGAGAGAATCGGTCCAGTAGCCTATCGTCTTGAACTTCCTATAGAACTTAGTAAAGTTCATCACGTCTTTCACGTCTCTAACCTAAAGAAATGCCTATCCGATGAAACACTCGTTATTCCTATGAAAGAGCTTCGTCTCAATGACAAGCTTAACTTTGTAGAAGAGCCTGTGGAGATCATGGATAGAGAAGTCAAACAACTCAAGCGAAGTCGCGTTCCTATCGTCAAGGTAAGATGGAACTCCAAGAGAGGACCAGAATTTACCTGGGAACGAGAAGATCAAATCCGGGAAAAGTACCCACATCTTTTTCCAAACTCTTCGACCAACACAGACTGAATCTCGGGACGAGATTCCTTCAACGGGGGGATACTGTAACCACTGCGAAAATCTCATCTGGTAACACTAAACTTAACCATTTTCTGCATATAATTTTTTTTTTATTTACTTGCCTGAGCGTAACCACTATCTTATGTGACGTAACTCACACCTATGATAAACGTATTCGCACGCGACCTAACCTTGACCTAATATATGTTTATATATTTTCTTATGTCAAGTATAGTACTTTACAAATTACCATTTGCCACTTTACGTTAATTCGTTAACGTACTAGTTTAACTAAACTATTTTCACCCAATATAGTTTCTATGAGACTTTAAACCACTATAATACCAAAAATAGTTAACGAAACCCTAGAAATACCAAAGTATAAGTTACCTAAGTAAAGTACAAGTCACTAAAGCATAAAAACCCTAATTTCACTATAACTCCCGGTAAAACCCTAATTTCACAGAAACTATTATTTATTTACAAACCTTAGTTAATATTTTTATAAAAATATTAAGTATGAGTCCTTTAAGCTAAGGTACAAGTTATTTAAGCATAAAACTTAAATGAAAATAAAAATCTTATAAAAACTTTAAAAATAGTTATTTAAATGCCATATTTTGTAATATTTTCACACAATAAATTCTAAAAATAATTTATAAATTTATTTAACATATGTACAACTCCTTTAACTCAATGTACAACCCTTTAATGCATAAAATCTTAAAAACTCATTAATATGTATTTAAAGCCTAATAAAATTACATAAAAATTATGTAAAATTAAGAAATAATTAAAAATATATTTTTATTATTTTCTTATCATTAGTACAAGTCTCTTAAGCCTAGAGTACAACCTTCTTAAGCACAAAAATCATTTTTCTACTTATATATAGAAATCGATAGACATAAAAGTGTGCCATATAATTTTAGAAACCATTTCTAGCTAAACCCTAAACCTAGAAACCCTAACTATTCCTAAAACCCTAGAGTACAAACAAACTAAGCCTAAGTACTACACCCTAATGCACCATTCGAACCTAAACTAACCTAGTTCTTCCAATCTAGTTCGACTACAACCTGAATCAACTAAACCCTAGCAATTCTTAAGCCCTAAGTATACACTTGTATGAACCCTAGCAAGCCACATTGCCCCTCTTCTAGAAATGGGCACAAGTGTGTGAATTGTAAACTTACACATCATCAAACCCCCCTTCTACCCATGTGTCGCCCCTCACAGCCATACACCTCACTTCCCTCACTCCCATAATACTCCTAGAACACACAAGAAACCCTAGATAATCCTTATAAATAGGAGAGAACCATGAAACCCTAATTCACTACCAAACCATTCGAACCAATCCAAACAGCCTCAAACCACTACACCACTGATCTCATTAGTCTAGTATAAGTTCAATAAGACCTAAGGAAGCAGTGGAAGTAAGCTAGAGCCAAGGGGAGTCAATTCGAGTCATATTTCACAAAAACCTACCCTAGTCGAACAAATAAATCTAGGTATGTTTATAACCCTTTTTATTTACTTTCTTACATTTAATATGAGTCTAAATACTTAGTATATTATGTCTTGAAAGTTATATTAATCCAGAATGAGTAGAAATTAAGTTTTGATCATAAAAACCCAAACCGAACACTTTTATAACAAATATATATGAAATGAATTTCTGAAAACCCTAGGATCATAAAAATGGATTAAGAGTACTATAAACATGTTAGAAATACTAAGTAAACATTAAAAACACTAGGTATAAAAATCGGATAGCAAGAAAACAAAGTTTTCTTTTCTTTTTCTTCCTGTCGACCAGCAGCAGACCTGCTGCTTTGGTCTTTAAATTTGAATAGTAAACAGATCTCAAAAATCCTAGTTTTTGGCATAGTGAAAGACCACTAAAAGGGCTACGTTTAGGAAAAAGAATCACTAAAATTCATTAAGAAACGAGTGAGAACGAAGCATGTTTTGTGAGTCCATTTTCTGTGTCGAACAAACCCCAAGTCGCAACTTTCTGAAAATGTTTCTAAGGTCGTGAGTTCGAACCAAGCTGAGATCTTTTGCAAAAATACTCTTAATACACTTATACATGTTTTGGCTAAGGAGTCATAAATGGTCTCGTCTTAAATCGTATGTATTAAATTATTGTTGTGAGGTAAGGATGTCGAATGGAAATGTTTAGGAGTCTCAAGGGCTGTTTTTGCCAAAGCTCTAATAAACTTTGTATTTTGGACTAGTTTTGCAGTCGAGTAAAACCCTAGGGGTGTAAACTGTCATTTTTGAAACTTAAGGGTAGAAAGTGTTATTTAACTAAAAGTTCAGGGGTAAAAGTTGTCATTTTCATAAAGTTTGAGGGTAAAAGTTGCCAACCCTAGATACTTGAAGGTCTAAAATGAAAATATACTCATAAACCTTAAATTAATATTATTATTATTAAATTAATATAATTATTATTATTATTATTATTATCATTATCATTATTAGGAATTAAAAACATAATACCGGAACTGAAAACGTAAACGGAAAATAAAACTTATATATTCCAAAACAATTACTGAGAACTTGACACACCAACCCAGGTAGCGTGCCGGAGACGTTTATCAACTTTGTATAACTTTGTATTTCATCCAGACTACCCAGGTGAGTTCATAGTCCCACTTTTTACTATATTTTTATAAACTTGTGGGGAGATACTTGCTACAAACCGAACACAAGTATTTTCTGTATGCTTTCCTGATTTATATTGCATAAGTTTGCTTTTGCCAAAAAGACCCCTAATCATGGACCTCTAATCACTTGCGGGTGAGCGCGAATATAATGGATAGATCTATTGGGTTTGACAGCCCCTTTGTGTTACCGTAACGTAACCAAATGCATTTTATTTGAGTTAAATAAAGAGACTGGCAATCTCCTACTCGGGGGCAAGGTTACCTACATTTAATTATGGGGTAATTTATATCTCATAGCTTATAACTATGAAGATAACCTGTTAACGTTTTGCGTGCCATGAGACTTAATGCAATATATATATTTTACACTGCAGTATTACTGATTACTTTTTATCTAGCTTGTGTTCAAACTCATTATAACTGAAAACACTATGGATTCACTCAACCTTTGTGTTGACTTTTTAAGCATGTTTATCTCAGGTGACTAAAAGGCATGACTTGGCACGGAGTGGCTGTGGACTTTCTTCTTATAACAAAAGTGTCCACTTTGTTATCATTCAAAGAATAATGTATTTTATTCACGTATTTCAAAAACTTCCCTCTGGGACCTATCCTATGTACTCTGATAAATAAATGAATGATAACAATTTTATCTAAAACGTCTCTTTTTGAGTCGTTTTCTATACTCATGACTGTGAACCATGAAGTAATACCCCAACTTATATTCCACTGCGTATATCGAAAAATGGGGGTGTTATATAATGAGTTTACAATGGTTATCAAAGTATCTACAAAGATCAACTTCCACAAAACTATCATTATTACACAATGTTCTTACAAGATGACGAGCAAAGACATAGAATCAAGCTAAGTCAAATTGTCATAGACTATTCTTCATCAGCTCCAAACGTTCAATATTGAAGACAAACATAAAGATGAAGATTAAGTGTCAGAGTTGCAGATGAAGAACAAGATATAACCGTCTTCAAGTTTGTTCAAGGTTAAAGCTGGATCAAGATGAGAAAGAGAGACAAAGTTCCTCAAAGATGATTTTAGCATTCATTAATCATTCTCAGCATTCAAGCTTTAGAGAAATCAAGAAATGAAGACAAAGATTATGCCAGACTAGACTATTATTACATCTGAGGAGATGTTAGGAATTATAAATTAAATGAATGTAATAATATTCTATCATACGTCTTGGGTTAGTTTTGTTATCACTGTAATAGTCTAGGTACTAGGGACTAAATGTGTAATAAGTCTATTGTCAACCAATGATTAGAAGTATAAATACTCAATCATTTAATTGATGTAGACAACTCTTCCCCATTTTGTATATATTTTTATATACGTTTCTATATAAGTTTTTATATACGTTTTTGTATGCGTTTATATATATATATATATATATATATATATATACATAATATATACATACATATATATACATAATATATATATATATATATATATATATATATATATATATATATATATATATATATATATATATATATATATATATATACATATACATATATATATATATATATACATATACATATATATATATATATATAGATATTACATATACATTAATATATATATATATATATATATATATATATATATATATATATATATATATATATATAAATGTTTTTATACGTTTTTATATACGTATTTATAAAAACATATACGTTATTAACCACTTAAGGGTGGGCTAGTGGCAAAAATGCTTGTGACTATCACTCTAAAATGTGTGAGGTCTCAAGTTCAATTCCTGCTAGGTGCAAACAACTTTAAGTGGCCACACCAACCTCCTGAAAATGGAGGGCTTTACCTGGTTTGAGTCTGTGTGGCGGTGGGTTCAAACTTCGTTGATTAGTTGACCAAAAGGTCGGAAATCATGGTTACAAAAAAAAAAAACATATACGTTATTATATACGTTTTTATACACGTTCTTATATACTTTTTATACATGTTTATATATGTTTTTGTATACGTTTTTATCTATATTTTTGTTTATGTTTTTATTATACTTTTTTGTATATGTTTTTATATACTTTTTTGTATATGTATATATACGTATATAGACGTATACAAAAACGTATATATACGTATACAAAAATGTATATAAAAATATATAAAAAGTATATAAGAACGTGTATAAAAACATATATAAACACATATATGTTTTTACAAATACGTATATAAAAGTATATAAAAACGTATATAAAAACATATATAAAAAGTATATAAAAGCGTATACAAAAACGTATACAAAAATGTCTAAAAAGTATATAAGAACACATATAGAAAGTAAAAAAAGTATATAAGCATGTATACAAAAACGTATATAAGAATGTGTATAAAAACGCATATAAAACATATATAAAAACGTATATAAAAGCGTATAAAAAACGTATATAAAGACGTATATAAAAAGGTATATAATAACGTATATATTTTTATAAATATGTATAAAATTTATATAAGAATGTACACAAAAACGTGTATAAAAACGTATATAAAAATGTATATAAAAACGTATATAAAAGTGTGTAAAAATTTATATAAAAACGTATATGTTTTTATAACAATGTATATAAAAAATTAAAAAACTTTAATTAAACTAAAAATTTTAAATTATAAACGGCCGTTAGTTTAAATGATGAACGCTGCAACGGTCGTTGGCCAAAAAGGCTAACGTGTAACTGCTAATTAAATATACTTAACGTCGGTTAAAACCAGGTACCAAAACGGAACCAACAATTCCCCACAGGGACGCCGCCTGTTATTACGAAAGACCAAGGACTAAACGTGCAATCTGAGCAAACCACAGGGACCATTTCTACAGTCTACTCTTATATAAAGTTTAATTATTTGAATATATATGAAATTTATGTAGCTTAAGAAGGATATATCTGTAATTGTTAGTTTATGTTGGATATATATATAATTATGAGACTTTAAAAAAATATATATGCAATTCCCTATTTGTTTTGAGCCTTGGGGCCTCTTGTTGAAAATTTCTATATTTATTTTTATATATACAGATTAGATTTTCATTGTGTCTATTAACAAAATGATGCATTTCATTTTTTTTGACAATTATACCTATAACGGTAATTTGAAGAGTTGCAATGGTCGATGATACCCTTTCATGCACTATATATACATCATCAAAATCTATCATGAAGCATCATTCAGATTCTTCAGATTCAAGACTTTGTTCTAGAATTGATTGTTGAATTCTCAAAATGATCGCACCAATTGGGTCGAAAATATGTTTTAGGACACTGCTAATCGTTTGCCTCAATCTCTTTGTTGTAATATGAGATATTTGTATTATACAGTTGTATTACTATTTATAAATTCTTAACACGAAGTTACCCAATTGAATATTTTTTAAAAATTGAGTGACTAAAAAATAGCCGGTTTCGTGGGTATAATGATTTTAGTGAGTATAAATTTGTAGAATGACTAAATTTTTTATAAATAAACGCAAAGTATAAAACCGTCTAGTTTTTAATGAATCGACAAAACCGTCTAGTTTATTAATAAATCGACCTTTGGCATCTCAATATATTTACCGGCCTTTTACCCAAAAAAATGTCTTAACATGAGAAGCTCGGATTAAATTTCATTCTTTATTTATTTAACTGTGTTTGCTTTGGTCCTTTTAGTGAAAAGTTCATAGTATTAAACGACGAAAACCCCGTGATATCATTTAGCATTGTGACAATTTATATTGTTACGTGAAAAGACATAACTAGATACAATATTTATGCCACTACTTATTGTGAAAGTGGTTTCTAAAATGAAAAAAATTTATAAACTAATTGGTCGTATGGGCTTGTCACATAAGTATTGTATCTATAGAAAAAGATATATGATACAGAACAAAAATTATGGCATCGTAGGTACCTGCAGAAACAAGCACCAATTATGTTTTAATACGTGCTACGTAGTTACCAAAGATTGCCGGCAAAATCTAAATGCAACCAGAATGATCGAATGGGTATCTGTCTTGCTGCCGACCAACATATTCTTAACAATTTTATTTTATCTTGAGTTTGATAGTGACATAGATGATATTTTAATCATGCTCTAAATTAATTAATAAACAAAAAACTTATCATTATCATTCTAGTTATTATATAAAAATGAGTTGCCTTGTACGACTATATTCGGACAAGTGAATATAACTACATACTAGTAACATAAAACAAACCATACACCTTAACTGGGGTTTGTTATACGACTATATATAACACAAACATGGCGTCGGCCGGCCGCGTTGCGGCCTAGCGGGGTTTTTATCCGTTGTATTTGGTGTATAATGTTTTCCTTTTTATTGTACCTGCAAAAAAAGCGCATAATTTGTTGCAACTTATGACTAAACAACTGTGCACATTGCTATTGAGATGGTAGCACATTGACTAAGAAGAAGGATTAGTATTAATTTAGAAAAGTGTGCTTACAATCTGCCTTAATGTAGCCACAGCTACAACCCCTAACAGGAAATGAATAAAAACATTGGTTCGATGCATTGTGCCGTTGATTGGCTTATTGTCTTTACAAACCACAATATGGAGTTAAAATGAAGGTTTGAACTAAAGATCATAATTATTTTCTTTAGCACAAACATAAAATATAAGCAATCCAAACACTCATACTAAACAGTTTAAAGCACTATGCGGCTAATGATATAACGGACCAGCTATTTCATTTATCCTAGCGACCTCTGATTCAGCAACGGCAATTTCCTTCGCGGCGAACCTTTTTTCCAGTTTAAACAGAGATTAATTAGTCGCTAAAAAACGTAGATAGCTTAATAGAAACCAAGTAGTGGAAAGCGTAAACCCTTTGTATCCACCGTGCATTTGTTATATGCAAGCTGCCTACTGAAGTCAGTCGCATTTTTTTTATGGAATTTTAGCTGCAAAGTCCTACATTAAAGACCAAATAAATAGTAATAGATGCTTATTAAAATCTCCATTGAATTCCGATATTGTTTAAGCATACCTAGAGTTGTAAAAATCTATATACTTTTTTACCACACGAAGATATATAGCGAAATAAGTAGATATGTATTCCAAAGTTGAGGCTCACAGACATAGTAACGGTAACACATCATGTAAAAAGTATATATTATAATTGGATGACTCACCATATGCAGGCATGGGAACGTGTGGGCTGAAGGCTAAAGACCTGTTGGCAACGGTGCTACTCTGCCCTATGAAAAGAAGAAAAGAAGATAGATTCTGATCAGGAAAGAGGACCATATCTTGAAACGTAAAAAGCTAACAGTACCAGAACATCGGTCAAGCGACACTTGTAGGCCTTTGGAAACTTTTGTAAGTGTGTACCTGTGACATGGGAAACAGAGTTTGAAGCCTCCGATGCAGCTGTAAAAAAAACAACAAAAGTATGATCATCCATACCTATGGCAAACGTATTAGAAAACAACTTAAAACTAACGGCCTACGAATCCATAATGACGAAAGAACTGATCGTAGAGCACGATAACAGCAGGCACATGCACGTCATTTGTATCATGTCGAACTGTAACAATGATAATTACAGATAAGTTAGTACACGAAACAGGGACAAACAATAGCAACCAATAACCGATAAGTTACCATTAACGAAAGCAGGCTGCATCGATGTTTGGTGACCGTTAAGACATACATCAGCTTCTTTCAAAAGAACAAAAGACTACATATAATGAGCCTCGTAAACCATATAGAGTTAGAAGGCAAAAAAAGAAACCAAGAAGTCATCAATGAACATACCGACAGTAGTGTGGATGTCTCCAACAGCCAGTTCAGTCAACAATGTTCTAGAAGTAGAACCGGCCATTGTATAGCCGCCTGCACACAGAAAACATAACAGACAATTACAGATGCACGCACAATACTAAAAGGCAAAAAAGCCAAAGAAATACATACACCATCTACAACAACATGTGTCGCACAACTCTGACAACCAAGATTGCCACACGCAATCATAGCATCAGCTGTAATTTACAGAAACATTTTGATCATAAAAGGTTGCACTAATACATAACAAACACGAAAAACCTTTAGCGGGAATGAAACTACCTGCTGTACATAACTCATCAGTTCCTTGTTCACCAACACCATCCACTTGACATTCAACTACATCATGGGCAACAGTTGCCTTATACCGGATAAGGCCTGCTTCAAAATCCAATAGCACTAATCCATGACCCTTATGCGTGTAACCTGGGATCAAAAGCAACATTTATTAAGGGTATAACACTCACATTAGTTAACAATTTTTAGTGTTTGGGTTTAATACATAAGAACGGAAACTGATCAACAAACAAATTGGTATCATAACATGAGATATGCATTGGTCTAAGAAGTAGTCATTTTGACGCAATACTACTGAACAGTTTGATTCTTGTTGAGTATTATGTCAAAGACTGAAGAAAAACTTTTAGAAGTTCTCAAATGGGTTGAACGGGTCAAAAGTCACACAAAGTGAATTTTTAATTGCCTAATCGCTTCTTATCAACTACATGTACTTTTTCTCATTTGGAATTACTGCAATCCACTTATTTGGAATTACTGCCTAATCTCATTTGGAATTACTGCAATCCACTTATTGAACACTACTTTTTCTCACATAAGCAAGTTGGATGCCGTATTGCCCCAGAACATTTCCAGAAGCAAACGCTCCCGAAATCTTGTTCACTGTAAATCCTCATAAATAAATAAACCAAGTTAAGAGAAAAAAATAGTAACCTGGTGCTTAAAGGAGCTACAGGATTATACCTGCAATTAGCTTTTTCATTTCCTGACGGCCACACCGCAAGCTCAAAACTGGTGCCATAACATAAGCAGGGTCTGAAGCAAAAACGAAAACATATGTTGCTATACTATTAGCAGATAAATAAGTGTTTTATATAAACGTAATACAAACCTTTTGGAGATGCAGCCACATAATAAAGTGAGCCCGTAAGTGCAGCTGTGATAACTGATGCAAACACTTGAGCAAACGAATGAGCGCAACACTCCAGTCTAAAAGTTAGAAAAATATAATATCCATTAGATAGAGGTTAACAACATACTATTTGCCTTCTAACATGTTAAGGGGCTCATATTTGTTCATATATAAACTAATTGTTCAGCTACCTAGAGTTTCAACCGTAAAAGTAGTTTTTTTTACTCTTAAGTCAAAATTATAGCTTTGCGCTTGCAGCGAAGCCAAAATACTTTTATTATTGCTTCTAAAAAATAGCCAAAAAATGAAGAATATTTAACTTTGTAAACCTTTTCTTGTTCTTTCTCGGACGCTAGATGGTATACAGAATCGTCAGGTACCAGATCATGCATGGTATGTACTCGGCAAGCAATGCTTCACATTCGCCATGTTTAGGTTTATTAAGATGCGTATTTGCTCGTGTAATATGAGTAGTGCACATCTGTCAAATGGCTATAAATATCAAAAGATCAGGTTATATAAGAACTACATAGCTCACAACCTAATATTGTAATACAACCATACTAAAATCCTACATTCCTACTGCACATACTTACTCTGGATTCACGAAAAGCAATGTAGATCTCGGCAAGTACCTTTTGTGGCTACATGTTCCACAAATATGTAAAAGCCATATGGTTTAATCATCCTTTTGATGTCTGCACACAATCCAGATGACGATTACTTTTTGAGATTAGAATTTAAAAGGCTAAAAAATGAAGGAATAAATAAAAAGCTATTGGTCTCTAGTTTTGATATATGCGTTAAGGCTAATAATCATATATCACAACTTGAATTTTTATACATTTAGTTTTCAATGTTTGATTACATTGCAAAGAATTAATGTTAACTTGAACCAATATTCTTTGTAATTAACCCAAAAAGTTATTTATAGTTTGATTGCGCCACCTGTTGCAATCCAAACTAACCTATTTGAACCCCATTTCTGCATCCGAAGCCACCTTTCTCATCCCCTAAACCCAGCCGTTTCAGCCCTCATTACAGAGCCCGAGCAACCCGGTTTTAGCACCCGAACCCACCCAACTCAGCCCCCACATCAGCACCTAAACATAGCCATTAAGAGGCATGTAGCGATATTTTTTTGGAAAGTTTTTCACAACCAAACACAACATTTTCAAAAACTTATCATCACAGTATATGACAACAAAACACAACATTAAATACTTATCATCACAAAGATTTTAAAAAAGAAAGCATACCTTAATTAACCGACCCGCCATCACCAACAACCTCCGAAATCCAAATAAACAAACCATCCCCTGAAACCCCTTTAAAATATCAGTGTCTCCAATCATTACTATATATATTAAAGATTTTCAAAAAGAAAGCATACCTTAATTAACCGACCCGCCATCACCAACAACCTCCGAAATCCAAATAAACAAACCATCCCCTGAAACCCCTTTAAAATATCAGTGTCTCCAATCATTTAATATAATAAAGCACACCTGATAAATTAAAACACAAATGAATAATCAAAAGATAAAGCATAAAAATCGATAACCCGTCAACTACAATCAACAATTAAAACAACAAAGTCAATATTAAAATAAAATGATTAGTACCTTAAAACATTTGTAATTAGCAACCTGCAATCCATATAAACATCAAAGAACCCCCAGAAAATCAAAGGCTAACACTCATGTTTCGATACAAAACACCAGTAACAATCAAACCCTAAATCTGACCATGTGTGGCTTTGATGGAGAAGATGTAGGCGATTCTGGAAGCAGCTGGCTATACTTATCTGCTTCTAAGACGAGCCAAAACATTGGGCATGGACTGGGCGGGAAAACGGGCCGGAAATTCGAGGTACTGTAGCAGTCCAAAACGACGTATACTGTAGAAAGAGCGACGTCGTATTAAATCACTTTTAATATATATAGTTATATAACACAAACATGTTTATGTTGTTGGAATAAACCAACTAGCAAGGATGACGAGTAGCCGAGAGCGACAATGGTCTCTCAAGGGCATGACGGCTCTTGTCACCGGTGGTACTAGAGGCATCGGGTTAGTTACGTTGTTGGCCATTTACTTATATCTTCTAGCTATTTATGATATGTATATACTCATAGTTTAAATATTGCTGTTCGTATGTAGTTATGCAATAGTGGAAGAACTAGCAGGATTTGGTGCAAGTATACATACGTGTTCGAGAAATGAAAAAGAGATTAATGAAAGGCTTGAAGAATGGAAAGGCAAAGGATATAATGTTACTGCTTCGGTTTGTGACTTGTCTTCTAAGGAGCACAGGAAGGAGCTTATCGACACAGTCTCTTCTGTTTTCAATGGCAAACTGAACATCCTTGTAAGTCATTACCTCCAAAAGTTGGTGTCTAAGTGTACATTTTGTTTTAGAATATGGCAGAAATTTTGTATTACACAAACTAGTTATAACGCCCGTGCACGCACGGGGTTTTTTCTAAATTTTTCAAATAATGTATTTGTATTACTTTTATTTATTAATTGGTAGAGGTAAGTCAAATTTAATGGACATAATTGAAATTCTTATGGTGATCCATATTAATTGGTGGAATCAATAGATAGATAATAGCCTGCATGTCATCATTGAATAATGAATATGCAGATCTTCTTATAATGTCTTTCAAGAGATTCAAAAACTTACTTGAATTGAAAGTGTTCAAACAAATACAAATTAGACGATCATAAATGATAATTGTGTTCATATGAGTTTAATGCCACATAAGCCGGTAAGCCACCAAACACTTGGAAAGAACTGAACCCGCACAACTACTTTTGGCCAATCAAATATAAAGTTGTACAGTTACTTTTTAACAAAAAATCACACATTTTTATTACAAAAAAACCCTCACAGACTTTTCATCAAACACTTTATATCCGCACCGTAACTACCTGAATGAAAAAATCTAAAATTAAATTCATTTATCCATCCAGTTCAATACAACAATACTAAAAAGGAAGAAGAAAAAAAATACTCATCTACTCTCATTCAAAACTTCAATCATAAAAACCCACCTTCATCTCCTTAATAACATTTTGTTCCATTTTTTCTTTTTGTGTAAACCACTCAACCAATCAATCATCCAAAAAATCTGAAAACAAAAGATAATTGTACCTGCACTTTTTATTTACGCCTAAAAAACACACGAACACTCTTTCTCTCTTTCTCTCCCAAAAGAAATCATCAATGTCGGGTCATGGTGGTCAAACCACCGCACCCCGGTTGTCGTCGTTAGAGTATTATTCTGATGATGATGGTGATTGTGCATCGCTATGGTTGTGGCGCGTGGATCTCACGCGCTGTTGTTGTTGCTCACGTTTTTTGAGATCTGCGAGTCAAAGCTGGTAATATGAAGATGATAATGAGTTGATAATATGAAGATGATAATGGGAACTCAAATTGGTTGTTTTAGAGATTTGAGGAGAATGAAAAAATGATACCCATATAAAATATACGGAGTATTGACTAATCTTGGAAAGGACGGGGATACCCTTGTGACTGGGCCCCTTTAGAAACATGGAGTCTAGACAAATCCAACGGTTGATATTACTTTTTAGACTTTGCAAACTTTACTTCATTTTTAATAGATTCGCTACCTTGGAAACAAACCTCAAAAAACACTCAAAATATGTTATCTAATACATCAATGGAATAAACATAACACTCAAAATTGTTATCTAAACATGTAAAATGACACCAAAAATAATCACTTTACCGAAACATTAAAAGTTGATTATACTACACACTCCAGATAAGTACTATATACCACTTTTAGAGCAAAATACCAAAAATCTTCTTGAAATAAATTATGACCACCACGTCTTATACATTTTTCCGGATGAAAGTTAAAAAACATAAACAAAAAATGGGTACTCATGGTCCAACAACATCAAACTTTCTATTATACCTCATTTGATCAAATATGCTTAATTATGAGGATTTGGTTATTGTTGATGTTGAAAACTTGCAACTGTTGTTGCTCAAAATTCCTGAACATTTTTTGTTCTCTAGCAACATCAACTAATTGATGTTGTTGTGCCTCAAATAACTGATGTTGATGTTGAGCATCTCGCGAAGTACGCAGTCGTTGAAGGCCTAACATCGGTTGCATTTTAGAAGACGTACTCGGTCCCATTGGTCCAACCGGTCCCATTTGTCCCAAAGCCGGTTGCATATACCCATGGGGGTAAGTTATTTGGACCCTCTCATAAGGAGGGTTTCCAATCATTGCACGCATCGTCGGTTTGTACGGTGTGCATAGCGGGTTTTACGGTTTGACCAAACCCCCCTATGTGACAATATATGGAGGGTTTGTATAACACAACCCATACCCATGGGATCATCCATATTTAAGAGCTTCTTCATCGCGTTCTGAAAAACGATAACAATGCATAAGATAAATACAGTGCACTCCTAAAAAAAACCCTAATTTAAGACAATTTATAGAAAATCAAAAACCACAAATCTTCCAATATTAAAATCTGAAACTGAAATTATATAGCCTTTCATGTGAATTTTGGTTTTGGTTCTTCAATCGTTGAAATAGGGTGCTCATAAGTTGTTCATATTGAACATTAACCCTACAAAACTAATATGCATATAATATAATTGTTAAGAAAACCAATACCTTTTATGCAATCATCATTAATATGTTCTTCTTTTCTTCTCAGTGTTGTTATATTGGATTAAAGTAGAAACCGCAGCCTATAGGACAGGATTAGGTAGAGATTTTTGTTGTATATAGGTGACTGCGTTTTTTCTTATTTTCTTGATTTTACATTTTACCACAAAACCACATTTACACCCGTTTTCCAAATTAATATAAGTCTAATGTAGTGAATAATAACTCGCTTTAGGCCTCTTACTCTCTAAGTATCTCAAGACACCCTAAAATCCAAAATTATCCCATTCAGAGATTCATTTTTGTAATCATGATTGACACACAAAATGATCGACAAATATTTTAGATTTTTTGAAAAAAAAGTATTTTGGGTCAGCTGACCCGTTTCAACCTGTACCAAATTTTGCCCATTTATTTAGTTAGCCCATTGTTGCCTCTAGCCCAAATTTTACCTCTAGCCATAATGATTATTAATAGTAATAGTTAGTCAGGCCTAGACCATGTACATACATACGCATACACATCAGCACATGCAATGATAGTATGTATTTAAACTGTCGTCAGATTTTACAATCCTTTTTATTCAAGGGAATTTCGGTTATTTCAGGCCCTTCATGGTCTGTTCACTTAAGAACTTGAATCTACACAGGCCTACTTTGTTTAGTAAGGTAAATTTTTTTGTCTTTTCGCCCAGGGCATCAAATAGCTCAGGACCGGTCCTCCATCTACATTCTACACTGAACAATGTATTCCCTATAGCTTGGTCTTAAATCAAAAAAATACATGCCATCACTTACGGGTCTAATATCAATAATCACATAGCTTTGTTATGAACATAAGACAACTAAGCCCGTCACAAACATATGCCAATGAGTTAAGTTTAAAAGCAAGTAAGAACATGTGATTAGCATGAATAAGTAAATAGAAAATGATACATACGCTGTCTCTTCTCAGTCTTGTGTATCATAATCGATTTTTGGTCACTGCATTTTCGCTTCTATTAGCCATATACTTTACTTAACTAATATTTGATTCTATTTGTTCATATACAATAATCAATATTAGAACAAATATCCAAAAACCCCCTGCATCTCACTTGTAAGTAGTGCTCTGTACCTAAGTTCAAAATAGGAACTCCGACTATATCATAACTCATAAATCCTACATCAAGAAACATTCAAATTATGCACACAAAAAATAAATCAAAAGTCAAAAAATATTATCACAACCTTAAAACAAAAGTTCACAGAGGCATAACATCAAACACCTTTAGTGCAATCTTAAAACTAACCTTTTATTCCCATATACGTCAATAACTATGAATCACGTTAATTCATAATTGTGTTTTACGTCTGGTTACCAAAATTGTACACTTTAGTGGCGGGTGGCAGTGGTGGAAGTGGCCGAAACAATTCGGTTGTTGGTTATTTTGAATAATCTTTTTTGTGGAGTACGGTTTTTTTCTTTTTTGGTTTTTGGAAGGGAATGAATGATGATCAGCTTTTCTAAAATTATCAGGGTTTATGAAGATGAATCAGGTTTTTGGTTAATGGATGTGAATGTGGTTTTCCTGTGATTTGGTTGGTGGAATCAGATGTGTGTTTGTGTTAACTTTTGATTATTGTGTGGATGTGGATTGTGCGTTTTTTTTTTTAAATTTAACAAATTAGCCCAAATATATTAAAAAATACCCAGTAAGGACATGTGTATTTTTCACTTTTTTTTACTTATTATGAGAAAAACGAATTTTCATACAGATTAGACCAATTAAGGAAATATTTTGGTTTTTTTAATTAAATATTCTTGAGAAAAATAACAATAATAATTTGATTATTACCAAATAAGGTATGATTTAATTTTTTTGAAATGAAAAAGTTTCCACTATGGGTTTTGTTTTATTATATAAAAGAAATTTTATTATTCAAGTTCAAATTTTTACGCAAACTCAAATCTAACAAACTTGACTTGAGTTCGAGTCTTATTTACTCTTAATAAAAGTACTTTGCAACTTCTGAATTTACTTTCAATAGTATTTCTGGTCCATAGCCTAAAAATGAACTTGAGTAAATTAATTAAATGTTTGTGTTTGTTATTTATTTTCACTTGATATCAAGTATTAACAAAATGGGCTAATGGTTTGATGCTAAAGGAACTGATAATAATTCAGCTAACTTTTGAACTAATATGATGTCATTTTAGTTTCTTTTCTAAACATGAATCAGGCCATTATTGAACTTGATTAAGTCAGCTTGAATTCTAGTTTTATGAATTGCGTGCTTTTCTGTTTTTTATTATTTTTTCCTTTTATAGTTCCGAACTGGTTCTGGTTGGTTCCGGTTATGGTTCTCAATAGAATGACAAAAACTGTGTGGACTAATAATCTCGACATTGCTTCTATGTAACAAACGAAAGACGAAGGACTAAATGTAACGTTTAGATAGTTTATAACCGTTTGTTAGTTAAAAACGGTTAAGTAGTTAAGTTAGTTATTTTCGGTTGTGACTGTTCTGAACAGTCATGATGGTTCGATGGAACCTTAGAAACCTATAAATAGATACCGAATGTAAACATGTAAAAGGTTAGATCGATATACAATTATTATTCAGTATTTTACTTAGCAACTTTTGTATCGAACTGGGACAACATTTGGCATCAGATCAAGGCACGTTTTGATTCCAAAATTGTGATCGAAAACGCTGGTCAAGGAAGAAGATACAGCGGACGAACAGAACCTGAATAAAAATTGGAGTACGTTGGAGACGATAGTGCACGATCAGAACCAAAGGGGAGTTGCAAACTTGAAACAAATTCAATCTACTCTTGAAGATTAAGAGGGATACGTTACAGATTGAAGAAGGATTACACGACAAAGAACACACCAAACGAATTGGTGGGAAGAACTTTTGTGGGACACGGCTGATTGAAGACCGACACAGAAGGAAGGAAAGAAAAGACAACGCTTCAAGTTGAAAGCGTGATAGAAGTGGTATACCGAGAAGAAACCTAGGCATTTTGTGGGAAATCGCTGCAGAAAAGGCGACACAGAAGAACAAAAAAAACACAACGCTTCAAGTTGAAAGCGTGAGACCAACAAGGACTTCGTGGGTAACGGTTAGTTGGAGACCGTCACGAAAGGAAAAGAAAGAAAAGAATTGTTATACGTGTGGATAACAATTGTTGAACAAAAACTTGCTGTTGGAGGAATACCGAGAGAGAACAAGAGGACTTTGGGTTTGTTTGAAGTCGACACAAACAAAAACAAAAAAAAAACAACAAAGTTTGTAATATCAAAAAGAAAAGGAGGCAACTTGTTTTCTGTTTGTGGTAGCAACAACGAGACAGCAACAACAGTGGAAGTATTAACGTGAGAACAAAGAAGAGAAGGAGGAACAAAGTCAGTGGGTATCACATTAGAAACGAAACAAAAAAGGGGATACGTTGTGTTTTGAAAAACACAACAACGCGGTTAGAAATTTCTAAATTTCTGATTTCATATCATATAGTAGAATAGACGCCTAGTTTTACATTATTAGGAATCCCCGAGAACTGTTTATTGATCACATATTATTAGGATTCCCGAAAAACTATTTTGTTCCCATAATAGTAAGAGAAACCCCCGCACGTTAGAAGGTGAAGATCATAAGCACACTTAAGATGTCTGGTGACGATACGAATGGTACTACGCCACCAAAACCCATAACACCAATCGCACAATATCAATGCCCAAAATTGAAAACCAAAAATTACACCGTTTGGGCTATTCAAATTAAAGTTATATTAGAAGCACATGGTTTATGGGAAGCGATAGAATCTAAGGAAAATGTGCAAGTAGATGATAAAAAGGATAAGGCAACGACGGCCTTCCTATATCAAGCACTAACCGAAGATGTGATTTTACAAGTAGCGGGCTGTAAAACGGCAAAAGAATTATGGGAATCACTAAAGAAGAGACACGTTGGAGAAGAGAAAGTGCAACAAGCACGGTTACAATCATTGATGATTGGATTTCAAACACTTCAAATGAAGGAAGACGACACAGTGGATGCATTTGCGGCTAAACTAAACGGTTATGCCACTAAGGCAAAAGAATTAGGAAAAACATTGGATGAATCACTTTTAGTACGAAAACTATTAGATTCCACACCAGATAGGTTCATTCACATAGTAGCATCCATAGAACAAACAAATGATCTTGACGATATTACCTTAGATGAGATCATTGGAAAACTCAAGGCATTTAAGGAAAGAAAAAAACTCCGGAAAGGAGGACAAGAGGAAAGCCAGGAAAACTTACTATTCGCACATGGCGAACACTCGAGAAAGGGAAAGCGATTTGGTAATCGCGAAAGTAGATCAAACTTTTCACGAGGAAACTGGCAACGTAATAGAAATAAATATGACTCAAAGGAGGAAGGTTCAACTCACAAAGGAGAGTCAAATAGGAATAAACGTGAGTGGGATATGAGCAAAGCAAAATGTTTCAAGTGTGGGAAACTATGACATCTTAAGAAAAACTGCAAAGAAACATCGACAACTCAGGAACAATCAAACCTTATCTTAGAAGACGAAGAACCATCACTATTAATGGCAACACACGAAACTGAACACGAGGAAGTACTATTGAATGAAGGACAAATTCAACCCAGAAAATATGCTACAATAGATACTAGCATATGGTATTTAGATAATGGTGCGAGTAACCATATGACGGGAACTAAGAGTCATTTTAGAGATATTGACCAAAGTATGACAGGACGCGTTCGTTTTGGAGATGGATCGTATGTGAAGATAAAGGGAAAAGGCTCTATATTGATAGGTTGTAGGAACCAAGAACAAAAGTTAGTATCGGATGTATACTACATACCAAACCTCAAGAGCAACATACTAAGTTTAGGACAACTCACAGAGAAAGGTTGTAAGGTCATCATGGATGGAAACCAACTGAATTGTATGATAAGAACAAGAAGTTGTTGATGAAGATTGAAAGATCAAAGAATAGACTTTACAGTATTAGACTACAAATAGAAGCACCTTTATGCCTCTTAGCAAATATAGATAACCAAGCATGGTTATGGCATGCTAGACTAGGTCATTTAAACTTTGACGACATCAATAAGATGACAAGGAAGGGTCTAGTGGAAGAAATACCAAGAATAAATCATGCGGGACAGATTTGTGATGCATGTTTATTGGGAAAGCACAATAGAACACCATTTCCAAATCAAGCTAAATTCATATCAAAGAACCCATTGGATTTAGTATATGGAGATCTATGTGGTCCTATAAGTCCAGCCACACACTCCGGAAAGAAATATATTTTCTTGTTAGTGGACGATTGTACACGATTTATGTGGGCTTACTTTCTGACATCGAAAGATCAAGCATTTAACACTTTCAAGGAATTTAGACAACAAATTGAGATGGAAATGAGATTGAAGCTAAGGATGCTAAGAACAGATAGGGGAGGTGAATTCACATCAAAAGAATTCACCAAGTACTGTAAAGAAAATGGAATAGCACGACAGTTGACAGCACCTTACTCACCACAGCAAAATGGAGTAGTGGAGAGAAGAAATAGAACAGTGTTATCAACTACGAGGAGTATGATGAAAGCGATGAAGTTACCATTAACTTTTTGGGCGGAAGCAGTTAGACACGCCATTTACATATTCAACAGGGTACCTACACGAGCCCTGGTAGATAAAACTCCATATGAGGCACTCTACAACAGAAAACCAAACCTGGAAAACCTAAGGATATTCGGATGCACAGCTTATGCCAAGATAACAATACCTCACTTGCAAAAGCTAGATGATAGAAGCATACCCATGATTTACTTAGGAGTAGAGGAAGGATCAAAAGCATGTAGGTTATATGATCCAAAAGGAAAAAGGAAACATGTTAGCAGGGATGTAAAGTTTATGGAAACAAAACCGTGGGATTGGAATAACAATGGAGAGGAAACAAGTACACAAGACTCATTTTGGGGAAGTTTTGTGGTAGAAGGAGTTGACAATGAAAACCCTACACAAGTCAACACAGAAAACAATGATAACATATATCAGGAACAGGATCTAATTCCAGATCCAGACTCACCAATAACCCCACCAGCATACACTTACAACCCAAACTCAGAAGAGGAGGAAGAAGAAGCTACTATTAGTTCAATTAAGAGCTCAGGAAAAGGATTTGATGATACACCAGTACGAGGTTTCAAAGAGATAACAGAAATATATAAGGATGCACGTGAAGTTGAAACTGAAAGTCTACTATTTACAGAAGAAGAACCACGTAATTACAAGGAAGCATCAACGGATAAGAAATGGATTGAGGCCATGGAGATTGAATTGGATTCAATCAACAAGAATAACACATGGACTCTTACTACTTTGCCTGAAAATCAGAAGGCAATAGGACTCAAATGGGTCTTCAAGACCAAGAGGGATGCAAAAGGGAAGATCATCAAATATAAGGCAAGATTACTAGCAAAAGGATATGTACAAGAACAAGGAATAGACTTCGATGAAGTATTTGCACCAGTTACTCGGATAGAGACAGTTCGGTTGATATTAGCACTAGCAGCATATCATGGATGGCAAGTACACCACTTAGATGTAAAATCAGCATTTTTACATGGAGATTTGAAGGAAGAAGTCTATGTTACACAACCTGAAGGATTTATTCAACAAGAAAATTTAGGGAAAGTCTACAAGCTCACTAAAGCTTTGTACGGCTTAAGACAAGCACCACGAGCTTGGAATATGAAACTTGATCAAACCTTAAAGTCATTAGACTTTAAGAAATGTAATCTCGAACAAGCAGTTTACACGAAGAGAAGCAAGAATTCTACACTGATAGTTGGAGTTTATGTGGATGATTTGATAATCACGGGCACTCCAAGGAAGGAAATAGATTTGTTCAAATCCCGGATGGAAGATAAATTTGAAATGAGCGACTTAGGGTTGTTAGCTTATTACCTAGGGATAGAAGTTACTCAGACAGGAGGAGAGATTACAATCAAGCAAACAGGTTACATCAACAAGATTTTGAAAGAAACAAGTATGATGGATAGTAATGACACGAAGATACCAATGAATCCCGGTACTAAGTTGGTCAATGTTGAAGATGGAAACTCAGTTGACGCAACTTATTACAGAAGCTTAATAGGATGTCTCAGGTATCTACTACATACAAGACCAGATCTTAGTTAATCAGTCGGACTACTCAGCAGATTTATGCAAGACCCAAAGGATCATCACCTAAAGGCAATAAAGCAAGTAATTCGATACATCAAAGGACAAAGGAGCATGGAATTATATACAAGAAGGACGGCGGCTGCATGATTATAGGTTATAGCGATAGTAGTTATGGAATCAATACTGATCAAGGAAAAGGAACTACTGGAATAGTATTCTATTTTGGAGAATCACCTATTACCTGGTGCACTCAGAAGCAACCAACAGTGGCACTCTCATCATGTGAATCAAAATTCATGGCAGCTACTGGAGCAGCATGTCAAGCATTATGGTTGAAAAGGCTACTTAGTGAACTAACGGGTTGGAAGGATGAAAGAATAACACTGAAGATTGATAACATCTCAGGAATAGCACTCGTCAAGAACCCAATTTTTCATGGAAGAAGTAAGCATATCGACATTCGCTATCATTTCATTCGTGAATGTGTAGAGAATGGTCACATCAATGTGGAACACGTTAGTGGCGAACTACAAAGAGCTGATATATTGACTAAAGCTTTACCAAGATTAAAATTTGTCACTATGCGTCAAATGCTCGGAGTTCAAGATCTAGGACGAAGCAACGATCAAGATTAAGGAGGAGAATGTGGACTAATAATCTCGACATTGCTTCTATGTAACAAACAAAAGACGAAGGACTAAATGTAATGTTTAGATAGTTTATAACCGTTTGTTAGTTAAAAACGGTTAAGTAGTTAAGTTAGTTATTTTCGGTTGTGACTTTTCTGAACAGTCATGATGGTTCGATGGAACCTTAGAAACCTATAAATAGATACCGAATGTAAACATGTAAAAGGTTAGATCGATATACAATTATTATTCAGTATTTTACTTTGCAACTTTTGTATCGAACTGGGAAAACAAACTGCATATCAACATATTTCACTGACAACTTTTATACACTTTAAAACAAATTGTGTCAACAAAATGTGCATAAGTACGTTATTCGTTGTAGTGTTCAGTTGTTCAAAACGACAGTTAAAACAGAAAAGATATTATCTGGAGAATTATTTTTTGTGTTTTTATAGATAAACAATGCTGGAACGACGTTACTTAAGGATGCCACTGAGGATACAGCCGACGATTATGCATATATAATGGGGACCAACTTTGAATCCCCCTACCATTTGACTCAACTCGCATACCCACTGCTTAAGTCATCAGGCAATGCTAGTATCGTTTTCATCTCCTCTGTTGCTGGTGTCATGGCTCTTCCTTCAATCTCTGTCTATACAGCCTCTAAAGGTCAGTAACCTAACTATTTGTTTATTTTATTTTATTTTTATCATAAACTATGAAATTTATATACTCGGTTCTTGTTCGGTTCATGCAGGTGCTATCAATCAGTTGACTAAGAACTTGGCTTGTGAGTGGGCAAAAGACAATATTTGCACCAACACTGTTGCACCATGGGCCGTCAAAACCACCATTCAGAATTCTGTAAGATTCTTAAATAGCAATGAACAACACTTTGATTAAAAAAAAAAAAAAAAAAAAAAAAAAAAAAAAAAAAAAAAAAAAAAAAAAAAAACCTTCACCTTATATGGGTAAAAGTTTAGGAGCTTTGTTAATTGATGCGTTTTAAACCGGAAGGTAAGCAATCGCTAAAAAACATGTAAATTAATGTGTTATTAAACTCGAGCAAAACAAGTGTGAGTACCAAAAATGTGTTAATGTGTGTGTTTAAATCAGTAAGCCGATAGATTACTGAATATAAAAATTCCAAAATTTCATATAACAAGAGGCAATCTCATTCAAGGATTAAATAAATGCCAATTGCAGATAATAAATCACATAATAATTCCAGCAGTGTGTGAAAGTGTTTATTCACTTTTGTACAGGAAACGAAAGAAGTTTGTTTGTTTTTTAAGACATGGATATAAGGCTGTGTAATGGTGACCAACTTTCCACTTAACCAAACATACCATCAACTTGACAACCCAAACATACCCACTTAAACACAAAGTATTTACTCTCTCCATACAACTCGGTCGTAGCCTAAGAGGCAAAAAATGACATTTTTTCACTTCAGTTTTTTTCATTTCATTTTTTTAAGTCTGTAATTTCTTAATTGCATATGACACATAAAAAAATTTTGTGAAAAAAGTAACAACGCCTAATACTACATCATTTCATAAAATTAAACAGATCAAGTGTGCAAATCATCTACAACAACAGGCTCTCATGTTGCTCGATTACAAAAAAAGGAACACAATTATTATACTCGAGTCATTTTCACTATAACTTTTTTGTTCCTTTACTCTTAAACATCCTAACACTAACTAAAAAATCTAAATTATAGTTATTAAAGCTGATTATATCAAAAATCCTTTCATCAATAATTGCACAAACGAGCGATTTCATGATTTGCTAACGATTAACAAGTACTTGTACATATCACCTGGATTCATTCACAAACAACACTTCTACCACAATCAACTAGCAAATACTTGTACAGTAGCAGACAACAATTCGATAACGATTAACTAACATATAACCGATACACGTAACAGTTAACAACTAAACTAAGCAACATAATATAACACCTTCAGTTCCAGATACATACAATTCAACCAAGCATAGCATTCAACTAATCCGGACCGAATCGTTATATCTCTAAACTACTTAACCATCACAAAACACATAATAATAATCGTTATCGAATTGTACATCACAAAACACATTAATAAACGATTAACTAACCACGATGACGATTACAAAACCACGGCGATTACAGATCCACGGAGACGATTCCAAAACCATGGCGATTACGAAACCACGACAATTACGAAACCACGGAGACGATTACAAATCCACGGCAATTACGAAACCACGGCGATTACAGATCCACGATGACGATTACGAAACCACGGCAATTACGGAAACGATTAACGGACCATTGCGATAACAAAACCACGACTAGATAGTGATTAAAAGTTAGTGTGTGTGTATAGGGTTTGATTTTATGATTTTATTTTGATTTTTATGAATTTATTTTGAGTGAGGAGGACGTTCACTTATTTTGATGGAACAATAATAAGGGAATGGATAGGCTCGTTATTTTTATTTTGTGGCTTTTTTACATAGTGTAATACTACAACTTTTTTTTTTTTTTTTTTTTTTTTTTTTTTTTTTTTTTTTTTTAAAAATAAAAAATTGTTTTTGTTTTTTGTTTTTTAATTTTTGTAGCTTTTGTTTCCACAATTATAAATGGGTTTTGCTAATCTCTGCCCACTAGGAAAATGATTAGCTATATATATAAGGAATATTGGAGTTAATTAATATCAAAATATTGATCAATTACGATAATTGTAGAGATGAATAAATGTTTATTACATGCATTTTTTGATTTAATAGGAAATTTTGTCTTCACTAAATGCATTTATAATGTGGCTTTTTTGTGAAGTTATTTTTACATTTATATAAGTGTAGTATTTTTTAAGTGTTTTCTTACACTTATAAGTGTGGTCTTTTAAGAAATTGTTTTACTTCAATTATAAGAGTAGCGTTATTGTAATTGTCCACACTTATATATGTGGAATATTTTTTAAAATATTTGTGACACTTATAAATGTAGCAAAATTATGATTTATATAAAAAAAAGTTCACGGTTAACTGTAATGTGGAGAAATAAGTGTAGAGAATTAATTTTTTTTGCAGTGCTTGCTGCTTACTTGCATGTGTTGGCGTCTTCTTTAATTCTTACCCTTGCTTAGGATTTATATATTGTTTGATCACTTCATTTGATATTGTTAATATCATGCAGCAAGGGTATATCGAACCTAAAATTGCGGAAGCATGTGGAGCACTAATGGCTCGCACTCCACTTCGGCCAATAGCAGAAGCTGATGAAATATCTCCTTTGGTTGCATTCCTATGTCTTCCTGCAGCATCTTACATTACTGGACAAATTATTGTTGTTGATGCCGGATATACGGCTGGTGGATTCAAATCCTAGAGCCATGAGGCTAGCTAATGTTACCCTTTTCAAAATATAATGACTTTCCAATTTGATTTGTGCAACTCCTCTTGTTGACACTTTGAATGTATGATTATTCAACATTGAAATATCAGCTACCTACAGTAGTGTATATATATATATATATATATATATATATATATATATATATATATATATATATATATATATATATATATATATATATATATATATGAGACGTAGTCATGCTATTCTAACACCCCCATCCATAAATTTACCAAACATATATAAAGTTCATATGTAACAAACTTTGATAACTGCTTTTTAAAGTTCATCTTTTTTCTAGGTGACATCACAAAGCAAATCATTGATTCAACAATGGAAAACAATGTGAACGACTTACTTATCCGGTGTAGGGGCAGACCTAAAAAAAACAAATACAACAAGGTTAGAAAAATATTCCATTTTTGTTTCCTAACAATACTTATTAAATAACAAATTGTTTATACATTATGTTTTGTTTTGAAGATCAAATAACATCAGAAGATAACACATTCAATGCTCAATTCAAAAATATGCTCAACACCAGCAACCACGTACCTTCACAACCAATTTATCATGCAATACCTGAAGAAGCTGATACGCGCAGAGGAACACCTGTTAACAAACATATAATACCTGCGCTAGATCCAGAAAGGGGAAGTCCCCACGTGCAACAAAACGAAGCACGTTAGGCATTTGAATTAATCTACATATCTTTATTTCACTCATACTGGGATTGACACAATTATGTGATAACAGTTTAGCTGTTTAAAATCATATCAGTTACTAACAAATGAATTCGTAGTCCTAAATAGCATATCTGAATTTACAATATTATGGCATTAGCACGATTATAATCTTAACAGTTTAGTTGTTTATATTTTACACATAATTAAACGACTTTCAACTCCGCCAAAAAGGGATGCCTCCAACAACAATACTTCCACAATGGATGAATGTGGAAACAAACAATGAACGCGTGAATAAAGTACCTAGGCCAAGGGGATGTCCTTTCATGAACGCAACCCAACCACGTAAGAAATTTAATGCACCATAAACACGCGTAAGTTAATTTGTCTTTACAATATTTTCCATATTGAGTTTTACACCATCAATAACAGAAACACCTACGAATATTGATCACATCCAATCTAGTGCACATTCTTCTAAACGCAAATCTGAAAGGCTTAAGCAAAAAAACAAAAATAGTTAGACAAAAGACATTACAAGGATTACAATTTAGTGCTACACGCTTGGGAGACGAGCATGTTACAGAAAAAGATACCTTCGTTGGAATATCTAACGATACACAAACTATATCCTTCATTAAAACAATTATTCAACACAATTTATTGGCATGTATTTATAAATTATGTATGCTTTAATACTATATCGCTGTACAGATTACATTGACCATGGAGATCCAATTTACAAATGCGATTCTTGTGACGCACTATTATGGCAAGCTAAAAGTATGGTAGGATACACATTCAAATTCAGAGTCATATTCACTCTGTTGTGGCAGAGGAAAGGTGAAATTGGGAAATGAAATACTCAATCCACCAAAGACGTTGATGGAACTTATCAGTGGAAACCATCCAAAAAGCAATACATTCATTGAAAATATCAGACGCTACAATTCAATGTTTGCATTCACATCAATGGGTGCTAGACAAGACATGTCAGTTAATCAAGGATGAATTGTTTCAGGTATGCTGTCAAATCTTATAATGTAATGTTAAGAATCTTTTGTTTTTTGATTATATTTTAAAAAAATATTACAATTTTTATTAAATACATTATGTTACAAATTCGTATTTAACTTACTATATTTGTAACTACATCAGCGGCACATCAACACCAGCAGAGAATCACGGCATAGACCACCAACTAACAGTTGAGTTACGCGACATGCTTGATTCCATCAACCCATTAGTTGCTCAATTTCGAATGGCGGGTGAACGGTTTGTATCTGAAAGGGACAGAAATAAATTAAAAATACGTCTTATTGGTACAAGAGAACGAGATGGTAGGAATTATAACCTACCCACGACTTCTGAAGTTGCAGCACTGATTGTGGGAGATTTTGAAAGCACAACAAATAAAAGGGACATTATTCTGCACATGCAGGAGGGAGGTAAAAGAAGGATCAGCGAATTACATCCTTCATATCTCGCACTACAGTATCCTCTGTTGTTCCCATATGCCGAACATATATAAAGTTCACAAATTGACGGCTTCATATATATATATATATATATATATATATATATATATATATATATATGTATATTTACTTCTCCAGTGGTATATGCATTTTTTGTTATTATTAGTCTAATATTGTATATGCTTGGTCACTTTTAGGGATGGCAAAAAAACCCGAACTCGACGGGGAAACCCGAAACCCGAACTAATTGGGGTGGGGCGGGGCATGCTAATCGGGTGACGGGGCGGGTTTGGGTATTAAACGGGTTTGGGCATACTACACAATTTTTTTTTCTTTTCATATTCGTAGCTTTTGTTTCCACAATTATAAATGTGGCTTTTTTATGAAGTTATTTTTACATTTATATAAGTGTAGCATTTTTTAAGTGTTTTCTTACACTTATAAGTGTGGCCTTTTAAAAATTGTTTTACTTCAATTATAAGTGTAGCGTTATTGTAATTGTCCACACTTATATATGGGGATTGTTTTTTAAAATATTTATGACACTTATAAATGTAGCAAAATTATGATTTATTTAAAAAAAAATTCACGGTTGACTGTAATTTAGAGAAATAAGTGTAGAGAATTCATTTTTTTTTGTAGTGCTTGCTGCTGAATTGCATGTGTTGGCATCTTCTTTAATTCTTACCCTTGCTTAGGATTTATATATTGTTTGATCACTTCAATTGATATTGTTTATATCATGCAGCAAGGGTATATCGACCCTAAAATTGCGGAAGCATATGGAGCACTAATGGCTCGCACTCCACTTCGGCCAATAGTAGAAGCTGATGAAATATCTCCTTTGGTTGCATTCCTATGTCTTCCTGCAACATCTTACATTACTGGACAAATTATTGTTGTTGATGCCGGATATACGGCTGGTGGATTCAAATCCTAGAGCCATGAGGCTAGCTAATGTTACCCTTTTCAAAATATAATGATTTTCCAATTTGATTTGTGCAACTCCTCTTGTTGACACTTTGAATGTACGATTATTCAACATTGAAATATCAGCTACCTACAGTAGTATATATATATATTTTACTTCTCCAGGGGTAGATGCATTTTTTTTTATTACTGTATTAGTTTAATATTGTATATGTTCGATCACTTTCTCGTTATCTATATTTGAAATAATGGTAAAACTGCAGATTAAGTCACTACACCAAAAGCTTCTATTTGGGACCAGCCAAAATTTTGGGTCGACATTGTCGTCCCAAATTTTAGCTATGGCCCACACTTTTTTCACTAAGAAAAGGCCGGCGACCAATTTTTTCAAATGTGCAATATGGGACGACAATGTCGTCCCAAATATTTATCTATTTGTTTTTCGCCATTTCTATTGTTTGTAAATGAAATTTCCCAAAAAATAAAACGTCCCACCAACAAATTCAATCCCGCCAAGCAAAATGGGACGACAATGTCGTCCCATTCTGCGAGTATTTGTTTTTTTTTATTTAAAAACTTTTTAAATCAGTTTTTATTTTAAAATCAATATTAAAACTTTTTTTAAAACAGAATGGGACGACAATGTCGTCCCATTTTTACTAAACATTTAAAATTGCTTTTTTTATCCAATAATCTATTTAAAAATACTTGTATATAAATTAATTTTAGAAAATTATTTGCTTTAAAATTATATGTTAGTGTAAAAATTAATTTTAAAAATTACATAAATTAAAAATTTTACAAAATCAATACTTTACTATTTATCAAAAATATTTTTGATGTTAAAACGTAATCAATATGATACGTGTTTACAGCTTCGATATAGAAAAAATAATACGACAAAGGTGGCTTGGATGTATACTAAATAATGGGCCAATACGTCATTCCACATGCATTGTACTGTGGACTTCTAAAAGTGCTCAACAATATCATGCCTTGTTTTCCTATAAATACTTGCATTGTATAGAGCTCTATAGTCATTAGCAATTCATTTGTTAAACAACTCTTATAAACTTCTTATAACCATGGCTCCAGTTTTTGAATTCCCACTTAACGTAGGCCATTCGTTTAACATCTTGTGTACAACCATATGATCTCGGCTCATTCGTTTAACATCTCATGTACAACCATATCATCTCGGCTCATTCGTTTAACATCTCGTGTACAACCATATCATCTCGGCTCATTCGTTAAACATCTCGTGTATAACCATATCATCTCGGCTCATTCGTTAAACATCTCGGCTCATTTCATACAGACTCAAACGAAACAACTTGACAAGCAAACGAAACAGATCAAACAAAATAACTCGACAAGCAAACGAAACAACTCGGCTCATTCGTTAAACGAAACACGCGAGTTAATAAACTGCTTTACGCCTGGTGAGACATTGTGGTTAACACTTGGCCCATAGTTTGGAATTGCATCTTTCAAACTAGAACAAGATAAGCTGGAACTTTGTTGTTAAGCACGAGTTCCATAATTGCTCGGCTCATTCGTTTAACATCTTGTGTACAACCATATCATCTCGGCTCATTCGTTTAACATCTCGTGTACAACCATATGATCTCGGCTCATTCGTTAAACATCTCGTGTATAACAATATCATCTCGGCTCATTCGTTAAACATCTCGGCTCATTTCATACAGACTCAAACGAAACAACTTGACAAGCAAACGAAACAGATCAAACGAAACAACTCGACAAGCAAACGAAACAACTCGGCTCATTCGTTAAACGAAACAGGCGAGTTAATAAACTGCTTTATTAACGCCTGGTGAGGCATTGTGGTTAACACTTGGCCCATAGTTAGGAATTGCATCTTTCAAACTAGAACAAGATAAGCTGGAACTTTGTTGTTGAGCACGAGTTCCATAATTGCTCGGCTCATTCGTTTAACATCTTGTGTACAACCATATCATCTCAGCTCATTCGTTTAACATCTCGTGAACAACCATATGATCTCGGCTCATTCGTTTAACATCTCATGTACAACCATATCATCTCGGCTCATTCGTTTAACATCTCGTGTACAACCATATCATCTCGGCTCATTCGTTAAACATCTCAGCTCATTTCATACAGACTCAAATGAAACAACTTGACAAGCAAACGAAACAGATCAAACGAAACAACTCGACAAGCAAACGAAACAACTCGGCTCATTCGTTAAACGAAACAGGCGAGTTAATAAACTGCTTTATTAACGCCTGGTGAGGCATTGTGGTTAACACTTGGCCCATAGTTAGGAATTGCATCTTTCAAACTAGAACAAGATAAGCTGGAACTTTGTTGTTGAGCACGAGTTCCATAATTGCTCGGCTCATTCGTTTAACATCTTGTGTACAACCATATCATCTCGGCTCATTCGTTTAACATCTCGTGTACAACCATATGATCTCGGCTCATTCGTTTAACATCTCGTGTACAACCATATGATCTCGGCTCATTCGTTTAACATCTCGTGTACAACCATATCATCTCGGCTCATTCGTTAAACATCTCGTGTATAACCATATCATCTCTGAATATTGATGAAATGGATGTTGATCGGACTGGTGGCAAATCAACTTGGCCGAGATGATATGGTTGTACACGAGATGTTAAACGAATGAATCAGAAAGATGGAATAGATGTGTACAGCTTATCTTTTTTCTCTCACTCTAAAAACCCTAGCCGCACCTTTTCAATCGGTTAAAAAATTACACGATCTGTTATGCATGCTAATATAACCAATCGGGAGCAAGTTCTCTGGATCGGAATTATTTTAAAATTTTAAAACTAATTTAAATAATTTTTAATTTATTTTAATAATTTATAACTAATTTAAATCATTTTTAATTTATTTAATATTAATTAAATAATTTAAATCATTTTTAATATGCATAAGATGATGTTTAAAACTTTTATGAATTAAGCTACCACTAATTAACCACTAATTACCTACTAGATCTAGAGAGAGAAAGCTAGAGAGAGAAAGAGAGTGGAAGATGATAAACACATATTAACACACATAATTAGAACTTCATCAACCAATACCTCTCCCTAAGGTGGGAGGGGGTATTTATAGTTTTACATGGGCATGGGCTTGTAGCCCTAATTCCTCTAATAAAACATAATTAAACATAATAAAATAAATAAACGACACAGCCCATGGGCCTTCTACACGGGCTGGGCCTAATAACAAACCTAAAGGCCTAAGCAACCTTAATACAATATGATCAATACTTGAATAATACAAAACGTGTTCCCAACAATCTCCCCCTAAGTATTGGTCATCAAGGTTGCTTGACGTCGTCTTTGCTTCTTTTGGCTTTGACGTCTTCAAAATCTTTGTTCTTTGTTCTTGATAGTGATGTGATACGATATGGTAGTAATCTGCCGTTCTCCGACGATCTTTGCTTCTGATGTCTTCACGTCTTCTCCACCATGCTTGATGAGTGTGTAAATACTCATCATTTCTTTTACATTTGAGCTACAGAAACAGTCAAAAATACTTTAAAAAGTCTAAAAATGTATAAAAATATCATCTGACTGTGTTTTTATAAGTTTCAGGGAAAAACAAACAATAAATGGCATAATTTGCATTTTTATCCCTGAACTTTCAGAATTTGGCAAATCTAGTCCCTAGAATCTAAAAAAGTGGAATTTATCATTCAAGGTCCCTAAAATAATCTTAATTGTCAAAATTGGTCCTTGAATGATTGTTTGAGCAAATATTACAAAAAGGTCCCTCAATTTTGAAAAGTGTCAAAAATGGTCCCTGGGTTATTTAAAATGGAAAATAAATAATTATAACCCTTGTATTATTTATCTTGGCAATATTGGTCCCTTGGATTAACTTTGGAAAAGATACCAACTCAAGCCCCTCAACTTTCAGAGAATTACAAAAATGGTCCTTGTGTTAACTAGAACCGGATCCATTACTAAACCCTTAACCCAAAATTAAAACAACCCATCCCATTTACCCAACAAACCCAACCCAGCTATTACCAAAACCCAATACCCAAATACCTAAGCCCAAAATCAAAACAAGCCCAACTGCTTAACTGAGTTTAAAAACTCAGTCAAACCCCCTTTGACCCGTCTCTTTCCCACTCACCCCAGCCATAACCAGTCATCCCCCCAGCTGGCTCATCCACCTCATTCCCCCTCCTCTACAAGTCACCTAACATGCCAAAACCAATAAATGCTTCCTTCCCACTCCGCACTAACTAATTCAGAAGAAATAGCCAAAGTCCAATTTTCCCGCCAAAAATGCCAAGTGGTCGATTGTGATGAATTCTTGGAAATCAATGGCTCAGATATGGTGGGAAGTACTCAGAAATGTCGACAAGGTGATAAGGGACTATAAAGAGCAGAGGAGAGAGTGTGTATTAGAGTATCTAGTGTAATTTTAGTTATCTTAGTTCGTTTTTAATATTTTTCAAATTCCAGTGTATGTAAAGCTTTCAAAGCTCTTGTTTAAGTTAACTCAGTATTAATCAAAGCTACTTTCAGTTTCAATTTCAGTATTATCTTTACAAATTCAGAATTTCCATTTTCAAGCTTAAAATCTCATAATCATTAATATGGTGTTATAGTTGATTACATGAATTGAATAAGAACATATAAGCTCCCAGAAGCTCATTGAAGCTTTTAGAATCCTTAAAACTTGTATTAGCAGTAAAAAATCAAAAATACAAAAATAGTCAAAGAAAGTCAACACAATAGGATCATGGAATTCATGGCTGGAGCAGGGTAAATATTGGATTGCCCTGGGTTAGTGAACCTGAGGAGGTTCTATAGGAGTGTATCATTGGTCCTTGTTCTTGGTTTTTAGCAGGAAAGCAATTGTAAGCTTTTTAAGTAAATATTTGCATTTCACTGTGTAACCTAGTTTGGTGCTTATATATTTGTGTTTTCTAATCTCTGTGGTGTTGTTTAGTCATAATCTAGCTTATAAATAGGTGCTTGTTCTTTAAATTTGATTTTTGCTTGAATCTCATTTCATCAGTCACTATAGCATATAGTTTAGTTCTGTGTTTCAGGCTTAGATCAGTGTTGATTTCTCCTTAATTGATCTTGTTACATGTTAATATGAAGCAGTGATTCAGTATTGTGGTTTGAAATCTTGTGTTCCTTTGAAAATCATCAATTTTAAGTTTATAAAGGGTGTTTGGATTTGCTGAATCATTGGGTCTATAAGGTTTGTTTGATGTTGGTCTCTGTTGGTACATGTTATACTGGTTCAAACTAGCTCAGTCAAACCATAAACTTTGCTCATTTTCAATAAAAAGTCAAAATCACTAAGATTTAATCACAACAGTTTCACTGTTGTGATTTGGTTTGTGAAATTCATCAAATCAGTTCAATGGTTGTTAAAGTTGCTTAGGATAGCCTTTTCATAGCCTAATACACCATAATTAGTCAATAGTAATCAATAGAATCTCACCAAAGTCAAACCTTCTATTTTTCTGCACAAGTCAAAAAGATCAGCAGACCATGGTTCTGAGTTGCTGATCTTTGGCAAAATCAGACCTCAATTGGGGTGATTCTCATAGGGCTTTTGTGATTTTTAGATAGCCCACTAGGCTAGCTAAGTTTTGCCCCCCTTAGGTTGCCTTTTAGACAGCTTATTGAGTGCTTAATCTAGCCCTCAAGTTTACCTGTTTTTCTGAGTTTTCTGTGTAAGAATCCATAGCAGCCAAGGATCAAATCTGTTAATCTCTTGTGCTAATTTGTAGTTTTAAGTTGTTTTGAGCTTATTTTAGTATATTTAGCTTATCCTGATCATTTGGCCAATTTTACTGCTTATTTGCTTATTTTTGGCTTATTAGCTTATTGCTTATTAGCCCAAATCTGCTTATAGGGCCTTGTCAGATTTTCATTTTATTTTTCCCAGCTTCCTTATAATATTTTAGCATTATCTGTAATTTTTCATAATTTTCTGATCAGTTTTAATATTTTTAATCAATTTAAGTAGTTTTTAATAGTAATTTAATCATAATAAATAGAAAAATAATCAAAAAAATATAATTCCAATTTTCATAATTTTCTTTTTTCATTTTTAATCTAGGAAAAATATAAAAATATTTTTAGGACTTAAAATCAAACGAAATAGAAATATAGTGATAGCTTCTATTTAATAGAATTTATCTTTTTAAATTTTAATTAAGTAATTTTCATTTTTATAATTTTCTTATCTTTTTATTACCTTAGAGTATTTATATAAAAATTTTCAGATTTTTGTTTGATCTTTTAGTATCTATTAGAATTTTAATTAGTTTAAATAATTATTAAATAGTTTTTAATTAATAATAATTAATTAATAAGTTAAATAAATAATTTTAATTTTCCAATAATCTTCTTTTATTATTAGGATTGTAAAAATATAAATTTCATATCCGTAGTTTTTTTTATTTCTTAAAACTCACTTTTTATTTGGTACATTTACGTTTATTTAAATTTAAACGTACGTTTTTAGGTTTTTATAAGTTTTTAAGTAATTTGGTTTCCAGTTCTTGTTTATATAGCTTGGTTAAAGCTATTTTATTATCTCATTAGTGTAAGCAAAATCATAATCCCCTTTCTGTTCATAAACACTTGATCACAATCCGTTTTAAGCACAATTTCACACTTCGCTGGGACTTAAACGACCCGGGGATAAAACTATACTCCTTGGATTATTGCATTGTGTCCTTGATAGTTTGACTTTGTTTGACCACATCCGTGGTTGATTTAAGTTGACTGTTTAGAGCCAATCAAATTTTGGCGCCGCTGCCGGGGAGGTGTGCAGCGTGTTCCAAACGTTTTGCAGTATCGTGTCTTTGAACCCCAATCTGTGAATATCTTCTCTCTCTTGTATATTTATCATATATAAAGCAAAACGCTTGTGAAGTTAACTCATTTAACGGATCAAGCACCAAAAATATCGTATTTCCATTCCCCATAAAACCATATAAAAAACAAAAATATTTTCTTTTCTTTTCTATATATACTATCATATAAAAAATAAAAACATCAAAAATATTTTCCATTTTCTGTGTTAAATAATAAACAATAAATAAAAATTAACCATCGAGAACCAAGACTGAGCACTACCTAACTGGGGGTGCGACCATAATAAGTTCTCAAACCTAAGATAAAAACTTGCATTTGTATCACTTGCGAATATCGGCTCACCTTTAATTGATAAACAAACTCTAACGGAGGTTCTAGGATAGTCTGACATTAAATTGTCGGACTGAAAGAAGCGGGTTTTTAAGGAGCGTAACTGCCCACCTTTGCTTCTCCGCCACTCTGTGCGTTTGTCATTTAGAGAGCTACCGTACGCCTGTTGATTATTGGTTTAAGTTCACTTGTGTTTTTTTTTTTTTTTTTTTTTTTTTTCTTTTTCTCGATCTTGATTTTTAATAGAAAAATTTTGTTTTCATAAAATCCAAAAAGAATCTTCTTACCCTTTTCTGAGTTTCCTCCACTATAAAGGATTCTTAGACTCGTCTTAGTGCATGCGCACTCGTTCTTCTAGGTCATCAAGCCCTCTCCGTGAGCTTGGAAAGATACCTCGAAGGCGTCGTAGACGTTCTGCCCCATCAGGCGTATCTGAGGAACGTACTGATCCTGTTGTCATGGCAGAATTGCCAATGAATGAGCTTCTCTAGGCACCCATCGAGGGTTATGGAGATGCCATTGTTGTTCCAGCTATCGTAGCTGAGAGTTTTGAGCTCAAAACCGGGTTACTGAATCTTGTAACCTCAAGCCAATTCTATGGTTTTGAGAGGGATGATCCTCATGCTCACATTCGATGGTTTAACAAGATTACATCTACCATCAAATATAAGAACATCCCTGCTAGCTCAATCAAACTTCTTCTATTCCCATTTTCTCTCGAGGGACAAGCCCGGATATGGCTTGAAAAACAACCCCCTCGTTCAATTGAGACATGGGAGGACTTAGTTACAAAGTTTGTAAACGAATTTTTTCCACCGTCTAGAACGACAAGTCTTAAAAATGAAATCATCAAATTCACACAAAGATTTGATGAATCGTTTAGTGACGCGTGGGATCGTTACAAAGAATTGCTTCGTAAATGTCCTCATCATGGTTTTACCGAGTTAATGCAAATCGACACTTTCTATAATGGAGTGAGCCAATCTGACCAAGATTCTCTCAATGCCTCCTCAGGAGGTAACTTTTTGAGCAGAACTGTCAAAGAAGCTTTAGCGATTATTGAAAATAAGTCTAAGGTCCGTACTGCACGAACAAAGCCATATCATTCTCAGGCTAGTGCCGGTCCTTCTACTTCATCTCCCGTGAGTACTTCTAGCACCGATACTAAGATTGACAAACTCACGGATGCTATTCAAGCTTTGGTTCTCTCAAGCCAAAAGAAAGTTACTTTCACACAAACTCCTTCACATGCTGAAGTGAAGAAAGTGGAAGTCTGTGTTACTTGTGGTGGCCCTCATGCATACTACGACTGTACTGCCACTGATGGTAGTCCTTTTGAAGCTAATGCTATAGCCGGTACTTCAAATCAGGGAGGTAATCAATACCGTCCTCAAATGGAACCATACCGAGCTAGTAGTTACCAAGGACCACCCGGCTTTAATCAAAACCAGAATTTGCAAAACCGGAACCAAAATCAACCTCGAATGAACCAAGGTTATCAAAACCAAGGGAATTTCAATTCTGGACAAAATCAAGGTTTCCAACACCAAGGAAACTTTAATCGAAACAATTCCAACCAGGGAAATCATTTTCAGGGAAATGGTAATCCAAATCATGGGAATTTTCAACATCAAGGTTATAATCAAAATAACCGAATGCAAAATTTCCCAAATCAACATCAAGCCATTCCAGCCCAACATCCATCATCTGATGAGTTGTTGAGGCAGTTCATGAAAGCTCAAGAGGACACAAACAGGTTGTTGGTCAGCCAGATCTCTGAGATTAAAAAATCTTTAAATGATCAACCTTCGGGCTCAGGAAAACTTCCGAGCAACACGATCGCTAACCCGAAGGGCGATGCTAAGGCGATCACAACCCGAAGTGGTGTTTCATATGAGGGACCCACTATTTCCACTACCACTTCTTCTTCTTCCCCCAAGGTAGTGGGAAGTGAGCCTGAGGTGACCAAGGACCAGGTACTTCCTACTAATAACGGAGGTACCAACAACGTCCAACCTCAAGTTGTCCCGAAACCCAAGACTAAACCTCAAGTTGTCTTTGAACATTCTGAAATCCCGGTTGAAGACCCTAAATCCAAAACTTCTATTCCCTACCCATCACGTTTAAATGAGCAAAAGCTCCGCGAAAAAGCTAGTCAACAAATGGATAAATTCTTCCAAATTTTCCAAGAATTACACTTTGACATAAGCTTTGCGGATGCTATCATTCTGATGCCTAAATTTGCATCCACAATCAAACACTTGTTGAGCAACAAGGAAAAGCTGTTTGAAATGGCAAAGACTCCATTAAATGAGAACTGCTCAGCAGTTATCTTGAAAAAGCTTCCCGAGAAGCTTGGAGATCCTGGAAGGTTTCTACTACCTTGTGTCTTTCCAGGAATGGTTGAATGCTACGCCTTGGCCGATCTTGGTGCAAGCATCAACCTGATGCCTAAATCAGTATGGAAGAAACTTTCTCTTCCTGAACTTACTCCTACCTGCATGACTCTCGAGCTTGCAGATCGTTCAATATCTCGTCCACTTGGCATTGCTGAGGACGTATTTGTGAAAGTAGGAAAGTTCCATTTTCCAGCTGACTTTGTGGTTGTTGATTTCGATGCTGATTCCAGGGTTCCTCTCATTCTTGGAAGAGGATTCCTGAGAACGGGCCGTGCTCTCATAGATGTATTTGAGCATGAAATCACATTACGTGTGGGTCATGAAGCTGTCACTTTTAACCTCGATCAAACTTCAAGGTACTCCTCAAATTATGATTCTGAATCGGTTAACCGAATCGATGTCATTGATATTGTTTCAGAGGAGTATTCTCAAGAGTTTCTTGGTTATTCTGATAATTCTGTGAGTGGGGATACCACCACATCTTCTTTACCTGGCATTTCCGACTCTTCCCCTTCTCTCACTCCGTTTGAGGGAGGTGATTTCAATTTGGAAGAGATCGATGATTTTCTCAAATGTGATTCATTCCTAGAGGGGATTGATGACGCTGAGATTGATCTGGAGGGAGATATTCTTCTTCTTGAG